>SJYX01015353.1:254410-340494 GCA_006410675.1 Oreotragus oreotragus | reverse complement strand
GGGGGGAGGGGATGGGGGTACCGGAGCCCAGGGCCCAGGGCCCGGGCCGGGTGTGCAGACCCACTGAGTTGGACCCCCAGAGATACAGGGTGAGGGAGCAGGGGGCTGGGGGTGGAGATGGAGCCAGGAGATTCTGAGTTGTGCAACTCCAGGCCCAAACCTGGGCTGGAGGTAGGGAAGATGGGATAGCTAGTTTCTAAAGCCAGCTTGGATCCTGACCTCCTTGGGTGACTCGGGGATGAGCCTCCCTAGTGCCAGGACTCTATGAGGGAAGTCTGTGTGTGTGCGTGTGTGTGTGTGTGTGTCTGTGTCTGTGTTTGTGATGGGCTGGCTGAGTGGAGGCAGGAGCTGAGCCTGTAACCTTCTCATTTTTCCCCTCCTCCTCCCCTCCATGTCTTCCCTCTCTGCCTCTCCCCAGTCCTCTCCCTTTGCCCTCCCCTCCCCCTGCACCATGAAGGCTGTTTTTGTTCCTCCTCCTGGCCTAGCCCCCCGAGGTGTGCAAACAGGAAGGACTTCTCCCCGGGCAGTGAGTAAGGAGGGAAAAATGAGGTGTTGAAAAGATGACAAGTCGCCCTGTCAGAGCTCACCTTGGCGGGGAACAGGCAGCTGGGGCTGGCGGTGGCGGGAGGGGGTCCACCCTGGAAGCCGGCCGACATGTGCCCAGAGCCAGGCAAGCCGATCCTCAACAAGCAGGCACTGTGTATGCGTTTGTTTGGCTTAGAAAAGCACCCCCCCACACACGCCATTCCCACCATCAAAGATTCCTTCCTTTCCTTCCCAGTAGGAAGAGTAAAGGCCGCTGGGCCAGAGGTTTAGAGTGTGATTGAAGGGGGTGGGGCAATGGGAGGGGGCTGGGCAAAGGCCCAAATCCCTCTTCTAAGTTTGGAGCCTTGCATCCAACAGCCTCCTGGACACCCCTGGCATGTCTCAAAGGCACCTCAAACTCGACATCCTAAACTGAATTCATCAATGCCATTCTCCCCACCCCTGCATTCTGTCCCTCCTATAGGGTTCTTATCTTAGTCAATGACCTCATCATCCAGTCACCCAAAAGCCTAAATCTTGGGAGTCATCCAAGACTTCCTCATACCCCTCAATTGGATCAGTTTCCTAATCTGGTCAGTTTTCCCTCTTATCTCTTGAATCTGTCTCTACTCTCACTCCCCATAGCCACCACTCTCTCATTCATTCATTCATTCATTGAACAAGGATTTCGTAAGCGTCTACCATGAGCCATGCACTGTGCTATAGCCATTAACTATTCAGCTGTGAACAAATCTGACTGACTCGTGCTCCCATGGAGTTTTGTGTCTGACATGTCTAAGTTCACTGCAGTGGAATGGGGCTCCCTGGATGAACCAATTTCCAAAACTCTTTCCACGGAGCAGAACAGTTCAGAGCAGTGCCTGGGTTTGATTTCTGGATCTACCACTCATAGCTGTGAGACCTCAGGCAAATAATCTGTCTGTGCTTTGGTTTTCTCACATGGAAAATGGGAGTAATGATAGCACCTACCTCGTAAGGCTACTATGAGGATTGATACCCATTTTCTATGCATTTTAATATTTATATATATATTTAAAGTGCAAGCACAGTGTTCTATTAGCATGGTTAATTTTATTATTTAAAGTACGGAGTGAAGCAAGGCCTGATGATAAACCAAATTATCAGAGCCCAGAGGGAGGCCTGCCTGGGAGGCAGTGGGTGCTTGCAAAGGCCCTGCCAGGAAATTTCTGCATAGGAAATCTAGCACAGTCCTGATTAGCTAGCAGAGGCCTGGCATAATAAATACAGGTGAAGAATCCAGAAATCCAAAAGGTAGGAGGCAAAGGGTGGTAGATTTGTTACTATCAGTAAGGTTTGGGCACCAGCCCCAGCTCTTCCATTTCCTAGCTGTGTGACCTTGAGCAGGTCATTTTCCTGATCAAGCCTTAGTTTCCTAAGGATAGCAGTTAACAGGTTTTGAAAGCTTAATATGCATCAGAAACTGTTTTCAGCACTTTCAACTGCCCCTCAAAGGGAGCTACTATTATGGAACTCTCATTTCACTGATGAGAAAACTGAGGCATGGACAGGTTAAGGCACTTGCCCAAGAGCACAGAGTAAGTGAAATGCACACCTGGGACCTGAAAGCAGGTATCTTTGAGACTGGTGATCGGTGCACCTCCTTTGCAGAGCTGTTGTGAAAAGTGTGCAATATATTGAATACTTCTGCAAGTATTTGGTAGCAGGTTGGCAGGCTGCCCAGGGAGGACTGTCTCTAAGCTGTGGGCTCCAGCTGCTGGGCTGAGGCAGGAGGAAGCCTGAGCTTTGAAATCTAATAGGACCAAAGCAATACCTGAGTCTAGTGGATGGGCTAGAATCCCCTGCAGAATCAGGGCTCAAGGTTAAACCTGGACTAGAGGCCAAGGGGACTCAAACCACTGAAACTGTTGAGGGCAGAGATGGTCTTGGTCTCTAAGTGCTTAGTAAATATAGGAAGGAAATGTCACTCCTAGAGGGTCTCCTATATATGGCCACCACACTAGTCCCTCATGTCCTCTTCACAGTGGTCCCATGAGGTTATTGTCCCATTTTACTAGTGAAAAAACTGAGGCCCAGAGTGGTGAAGTGACTCACTCAAGGACCAGACCTAACAAGTAGTTTTAAATGCAGAGAAGAGAAAAAATAAAAACAGAAAAGACAAAGCCCCAGACCCCCACCCATGGCTGTGAAGGAAGGTACTTTTTAACACTCTAATGATACACTTTGGTGACCACTGGCCTTACCCCTCTACCTGCCTGAGGCCAATGAAGGAAGCTTTACTTCTGCAGAACCCACACAGGATCAGGATTGGGGGTCCATCAGATATGCAGGTATATGGTCTAGGCTTTCACTAAGAGCCCAAACAAAGAAGCTCCCACCCTCGCCAGCCTGAACCTGTCACCCTGGGACTCCTTCACTTAGGGACAAAGAGACCAGTGGGAACTTCCGACTCCCACAGACCCAGGAGAGCTTCACTCTTAGCCGGGAGGACTCTGTGCAAGCCTCAGGCTTTTCTTTCCCGGTGCCCAGCCTGTGAGGGAGGAGTCAGTGCAGCAACCGTGCCTAATCAGGCAGGGCCCCAGGACACAGAAGCTCCTTCATCCAGGCCTGAGGAGGGGTCAGGCCAGGGCTCAGGGAGGGGCCAGGGCAGACACAGAGCCCATCCAGCTGGGACCAGCCCACATTCCTCAGCGGGCCTGGATGGGGTGGGCACGCTCAACAGGAAGCCAAGCCCTTCACTAGAGGGGCTCAGCCGCCATCTGTGCATACAGACAGTGGTTAGCAAAGGGCCTCGGCCAGCAGAGTCAATTGCACAGAAAAAAAATAGCAAACATTTTGCTTCCTCCTCCTCCCCCATCTCGCCGCACTCTGCTTCCAAAGGGAATGTTGGACTCCTGCTAAGTATTTTTCTCCAGACCAAGGCCAGGCATCCAGAGTCAGCCTTGCTCAGTTGCTGAAGAGAGAATGATGTATGTGGGGGCATTCTTTCTACCCAGGGAGTAGTGGCTTTTCTTCTGAGCCCCAGGCTCCTGCAGCTCCAGCAAAAAAAAAAAAAAAAAAAAAAAGAGCCGGGAGAAATGGTAACAACCAATAACAACCACCCCCCTTATGCTTATATAGTGTAGTGTATTCTGTCCATCTGTTATTTCCTTTGCTCATTCCAGCCACCTTATGAGATAGGGATTCTTTTGTCCCATTTTATAAATAAGCAAACCAAGGCTGAGAAAGGGTGTGTGCCCTGCTCACCACTCACAGTGAATTAGCATGAAAATTGTTTCTGACGAAAGCCTGACTCCAAATGCCCTGGTCTCTCACTAGCCTGAACTGCCCGAAGCCTGCCTGGCCTCCATCAGGAAGAGCCAGCTTTGAGAGGCTTGAGTCAGTGTTCTAGGAACATTCCAGTTTCGTTTTTCCCTTTTTTGTTCTGATCACCTGCTTGCTGAAGAGAATTTGAGAAATGCCCTCAAAAGGGAAAGAAAATTAAAATTACCTGTAATCTTACCACTGTTAGCTAACATGATGGCTGAGGTAGATTTCCTGATAGTTCCTCTATTACGCACATATACAATCTGGACATCTCTTTTACATACCTGAGATGTTAGTGGACATGGTTTGAGTTGGGCCACCCTCCAGCCCCACCCTGTGTCCTCAGCCGAACTTGCGGTTCTTCTCTCGATAATGCTTGCTTACGTTGAAGTTTCTGGTTCCTGAGGGGGCCATGCACACACACCTTGCTATGTCATGCCCCTGACTTTGTTCCTTCAGTTGCCTTCACCAGAGGTCTCTGCCCTCCTCCCTCCCTCCCTCTTTTCTCTCCACTGTTCATGTATACAAGGGTTTAAAAATATCAAATTAACAAAAACTCCAAAGAGACAAAGGGCATACAGTAAAGGATGGGGCTCCTTGCCCCTGACCTCAGTGCCTGTTTCTTGTGTATCTTTCCAGAGACAGTCTATGTACAGGAAAGCGCTGACATGCATGTATTCTCCGTGAAACATGCCTGGTAACTCTGCCCACTTCTATGACTCACTTAACTTCTTGGTTTTGGGATACTCACTCTGCAATAGCTGTAGGTCTGCCTCAGGCTGTCTAGCAAAGCATCCGATAGCCATGCCATAGTTTATTTAACCAGGCCCCCAGTGATAGACATTGACATGCTTTCTGGTTTTTTGCTACTACAAACAATGCAACAATAAATATCCTTGTACAAACAACCTTGTGCTTTTGCTTATAGAGAAGAAATTCTACTAGTGGAGCTGCTGGATCAGAAAGCATGAGGATTTTAAATGTTAATATATCTCACTAAAGTGAAAGTGTTCAGTCGTGTCCTACTTTTTGTGGCCCCATGGACTGTAGCGCCCCTGGCTCCTCTGTCCATGGGATTCTTCAGGCAAGAACACTGGAGTGGGTTGCCATACCCTTTTCCAGGAAGTTTCCCAACCCAGAGATCAAACTCAGGTCTCCTGCATTGCAGGCAGATTCTTTACCATCTGAGCCACCAGGNCCCCATGGACTGTAGCGCCCCTGGCTCCTCTGTCCATGGGATTCTTCAGGCAAGAACACTGGAGTGGGTTGCCATACCCTTTTCCAGGAAGTTTCCCAACCCAGAGATCAAACTCAGGTCTCCTGCATTGCAGGCAGATTCTTTACCATCTGAGCCACCAGGGAAGCCCATATTTCACTAAAGAGGCTTTCAAACAAACCGACTGACACTCCCACCAATAGACGACACTGGAAGGGGTCTATCCTACCCCCCTTCCCTCCTTTCTTCACCTGCTTAGTGCCTATTCATGCTTTCAGAGGGGTTTCATCCAGGATGCCTACAAGGACCAGCGCCCCCTGCCCAGGACAGCCAGCACAGCTCTTTACCTCCATGGGATGACTCTTGCCGGTCACCCCATGTTTGTCTCCACACAGTGCTTTGCACGGTAGACTGTAAGCCTCTCTTTACATATCCGTTTCCCAGCCTAGACTATGAGCTTTTTGATGGAAGACCTAAGCTTTAGCCTTGGTCTTGCTTCCTCTAGGTCCCTGGACATCTGTCTTCATGTGTTTGGTGCTCAGTCCCTACCTTCCTCCAGACTGGCTCCCAGGCCCTGATTGGGCCATATTCCTCCAAATCTCTGTAAGCGGTTCCTGTCTCCTAGTCCTTAGCTGCTGTGGAAGAACTCCCCTACAATCTGGGTCTTGTTTCTCCTCTTCCTCCCACCGAAAAGCCTATTGTCCTCCTGTCTGGGTGGCCCCAGATTTCTCTTGCTTGATCCCTCACTGAGCTGCTGGGAGGCTGATAGCCTGGATTGCCTGTGGCCAGCATCCCTGAATGGGGCCAAACTGGAACAAGGCTGGACTTTTATGCTGAGGACAAGACCCCTACCTGCTCCTCACCACGTTGAGACCGGGCCGGGCATAGAAAAGACAGCCCTGCCATGCACAAGTACTCCTGCTCTCCCTTCTGAACCTCGGTCTCCTGACAGTTCACCTCCTGGGGTTGACGGGAGGGTCCAGAGACATCACTGAGTGTAAAGAGGTCTGGCGAAATCTTATCCAAATGGCAGGGATTATAAAGCCTCACTAACATTCTCCATCCTTCTTTGGGATAGTGAGGTCCAAAGGGCAGAAATAGTATGAGGCATGCAGGGGTCAGCAGAAACCTGCAGCAAAGTCTCATTCTGCAGATGTCAGTGCCAAGGCAGGCTGAAAGTATTGCTCAAGGGTCCCAGAACCTGGCTTGCTCCATACCAGGACAAACAGAAAACGGGACAAAGGGTGTAAGGAGGAGTGGCCAATGGGGATGAAGGGGAGAAGGAGGGGGCAGGGCCTAAAGAGGCTGTGGGTGAGGATGGGGCTGAAGCCAGGTCACAGGGGGGTGTTTCAGGGGGTCAGCTCCCTGAAACACCTCCCCGGTTCTCTGAACATAGCCCCTGCTCTGAGCCTACCTTGGTGGGGGGACTCATCCATCCTGTCAGCAAAGGTTTTTGGTACTGAGTGCCAGGACTATGGAAATGAGTCAGACACAGAGAGCTCCTGACCACAAGGACTCACAGGGATAGAATGCAGAGAGGAAAGGAGCTAGAGCTATCAAAAAATATTTTCAGGAACTGGCACGTGAACAGGGCTTGTTATAGAGTGGATGGAATGGACAGGGCTGGGAAGGACATTTCAGGTCAGAGATCCAGTCACAAACGAATTAATAGAAGGATCTAGCTGGAACAGAGGGTGAGAGAAGGCTGTGCCTTAGAGCAAGAAAAAGCCTTATGATGGCTCAGCAGTAGTGCCAGTTATGGGGACCACCTCAGGAAGCTGAGGTGCTCTCTTGCAAGATGAAGTGGTTTCTGCTCCAAATTAGTGACCAAAATGGGAGGCTATTTATTTCACATCCAGGAAATCAAGATGTCCGGTGTGATGGGTGGCACCTTTGATGAATACACCAAATAACTTACCCTCAAAAATAACTGCTTTGTGTGTAGTGGTCCCCAAAGCCTACTGTTCTAGAACCACAGCAGGAAGTGCCAATAAGGGGTTCACTGGCCTGTAAACATGGGCCTCCCAGGCGGCTCAGTGGTAAAGAATCCACCTGCCAAGCAGGAGATAAGCATTCAGACTCTGGGTTGGGAAGATCTCCTGGAGAAGGAAATGGCAACCCACTCCAGTATTCTTGCCTGGAGAACCCNGGGGTTCACTGGCCTGTAAACATGGGCCTCCCAGGCGGCTCAGTGGTAAAGAATCCACCTGCCAAGCAGGAGATAAGCATTCAGACTCTGGGTTGGGAAGATCTCCTGGAGAAGGAAATGGCAACCCACTCCAGTATTCTTGCCTGGAGAACCCCAAGGACAGAGGAGCCTGGAGGGCTACAGTGCATGGGGTCACAAAGATTCAGACATGATTAGTGACTCAAGAACAGCAGCAGGAGCACTGTAAGTTGAAATCACCTGACCCTTGGTCATCTGGGGTATCTTGTATGACTAGGAAAACAGGCCCCAAAGTGGGCTATGGTGTTGGTAAGCATGCCATTTGAGGTTCTTAGTTACAAACAAAAGAAACCAACTTTAGTTAATTTAAGCAGAACGGTTTTATTGGAAAGCTATGAGGAAGCTTGGGGAATTGTCAGAGAGGGTAGAGGGTTAGAAATTGGCAGGAACAAGGGAAATGGGCAGCCAAGGGCAGGGCCAATCCTGCCCCCTGGGCCACCACCACCCTCAGCACCACAGCAGCACAGGAGCAAATGCTCCAAGACCTGGGCTCCTCTGCTTTCGTCCCTCCAAACAGGCAAAAGGGTCTTTTGTGCTGAGACTGAGGTGTCAGCTCACACTGTGGGGGCCCTGGGCCTGTGTCTTGGGCCTTGTTGGTGTTTCCAGTTGGGAGAGTCTCACCTCTGGCGTGACCCTCCACAGTGATAGGCTCCTCAGACAGGCCCTGGGGAGAGGTCCCTTTCCATGGATGTACCAAGGCTGACTAAGGAAAATTTGGGCTGCCGCTCCACAAGGAGCAGGGAGGAAGGCAATCAGGACCTAAGGGGGTTCTTAACACATCTCCTTTTGTGGTGCCAGTCAGGACACCACAAAGGTTAATGTTAGGCCAACTACCACAACCCCACCCAATGGGGGCCCCCAAGGTCACAGACTTCTGAGACACCAGGACAGCTGAGGTGCTGGCTGAAGGCCAAGGGGGAACACAGAATGACTGCGAGACGAAGTTATAAATAGCAGCTTGACCAGTTGCAGGAAAAAAGGACTGTGGCTTCCACCACAGGTTTCTGTGCTTGCAGTGAGAGAAAAATTCTTTATTTTTTATCAATTGGAAACTTTTTTGATTTGACTTATTTTGTTAACAGTCATGGAAAAACACTGACACAGAAAAAAATATCAAGCACATTAACTTAAAAAAAAAAAAAGCCCCATTCCTTACTACTTTCTTCCAAGCCCCTTTTCCTCCCCAGAGGCAACCACTGCCATCAGTTAGGTTTGCAGCCTTCCAGACACTTTTATGCATTTTCATGTATAGTTTGGTTTTGTAAGGTTTTATTTTATCAGTACATCAAGATTATACATATTGCTCCACAATATGCTTTTTTTACTTAACATTATGTCTTGGAGATCTTTCCATATCAGTGCATACCATTTTTAACTGCTGCATAGTATTAACTCCATACAACTAAAGTATCTAGCTTGCTCTCAGGGACATACATCACTGTACATTTTGAAACCAAGCTACTCCCCAAACTGCCCTGAAAAGGCTGCTATTGTTACATTCATACCCACAGCACGAGTGCTGCCATTTCTTCTCTTTGTAGTCCAAACTAGATATTATCATGAAATGAAGAAAAACTATCACTTTCTGATGGACACAATCAGTTTCATTGTTGCGTTAATTTACACAGCACTGATTGCCAGTGAGGTTGATCGTTAGGGACACAATCAGTTTCATTGTCGCGTTAATTTACACAGCACTGATTGCCAGTGAGGTTGATCGTTAGCAATAGCCAAGCTGTTGATGCTGAAAACAGCTCTCCAACTGTTGGGAGGAGTTTGAATTAGCACAATCACTTAGGAGAGCAGTTTGGCAATATCTAGTTAGAATGAAGATGCTCTAACCCTAAGATGCCCAAATTTTACCTCCATGTACTTACCCCTAAAGAAACTCACACATGTGTACAGAGGAACATCTTTTAATTATGCTCACTGTTGCAAACACTGGGAAGAAACTAAATGTCCACCAATGAGAGAATAGATAAATAACTTGTGGTAAGTATACAATGCAATATTTAGTATACAGCAGTTAAAAGGCATGTATCAAAATGACGAAATCTCAAAAACAATGCTGAGTGAAAAAAATAAAGCTGCAAAATGATACATTTTAGCAATTATGTCCATTTAAAAAACTCTATATTGGTTATAGAGATACATACAGGCATATACATATATATGTACACAAATACACATGCACACACACACTTCAAAAAAGGTAGACAAGAAGTAATCACACCATTTCCTGGATAGTGCTTACCTCTGTGGAAGCAGGTAAAAATAACAGGTGAAGTTCTTCACCTGTACCTGAAAACGTATAGTTATCGGAGAGAGAGAGAGATCTGAAGCCAATATGGCCAAAGGTTCAAACCTGTTCACTTTGGGTGGGTGGGTACCTCTGTTTTTCATAGTACTTGTCTGGCATGTATTTCTCTGTTCCTTTTGTGTCACTGTGTTAATGTATACAATCAGCATACAGATTTAGTTTTTACCCATTCCCTCTGAGACTTGCTTTACTTTCCGAGACTTGCTGTTTTCTAAAAGAGAATTTTAACTCCTTCACCTCTACAGTCTGTTTGGATGTGTTCCTACCATCATTATTTTTACTATGCTTTTTCACTGTTTCTTTCCTTCTCATAGACTGACAGAATATTCTTTACTCAAACTTTGCCCCTTTAGTAGTTCAACAGCCATACACTTTACTCCTACTTTTAGAAATAATTACCCTTACTTTTGTTGTTGTTGGAGTCAGTATTTCCAATGAAACTAATTTTTTTTCCTAGTGGGAACACCAAAAACCCTATTTTGGAGGCAAATGCAAGAGTTCAATTATAAAGTCACTTAGTACCACAGTTTTAGACGAAACCAAACAATTCCACTATACCATGTAAAACCAAAAGGAGAACTTTAATAAGCTTTTACGGCACTGCAATTACAGGAACATTAACCCATAACATGCAACAGAAATGATGATGCCTCTTGGACAAATTTAACAGATAAACTTGACATTACAATCAACAGCAACATGTTCTACTGAAAAAAAATTGCAACATTTCACTGCTCAGGTTAGAAAATGCATCTTCTTGCTGCAATCTCAAGTAGCACTTAGAAAATTTGGTTTTCCCTTTCTAACCTCTAAAACACAGTATGATTTTTGTAATGCAATCGTACACAATCATTTTCACACTGGAAATAATCACAAGGAATCAACAGGTGGAGATTAATCGACTGACTGATTTCACTGCAATGGTTAATTTGGAGAGGGCTCCTGCAGTATTGTGGATTTCAGATGGGGAAAATCATCAGACCAGGAGTAAAGAGCCTTGGTCTTAAAGTGGGGGAGGGAACATGCAGCGGCACACAGGGCAGGTGCCTGACTTCTGAAGCCAGATGGACACGCAAGGCTTGTGGAAATAGTGGTGGCATGGCAGCTCCGTCGCCACCTCCCCCTTCGCATATTCACTGCAACAGATGGGGCAACACATCTCCTGCCCCACCGCACTGTGATCTTCCGTGATCAGGATCTCAGGAAGAGTGTCGATGCTCTCCTTGCTGGCTGGTGGATTGGCCACCTCCACATCCACCGCCAGAGACTCCAAGTGTGCCAAGGCAGTTTCCATTGCCTGGGCCAGGCGTTCTTCAAGTGCCATGTATGTAAGGAACTGAGGATCCACGTAGGAAATGGCTTCAGCTACCCCCAACCCATCCGCGAACCCATCAAAGAGGCTCCAATCCACTTCGAGGTCTTCACTGACACTGGAGTCATCTTCAAGGTTGTTGTTGCCATCCAGCATGAAGACACCAGGCTGCAGAAACTCCTGACCAGACTCATTATCCCCCTCACTGCTGCTCTCGTTTTCATTGTATTGGAGCCAAGGAACTTCTTCTTCTTCGGGGGATGCCCTTTCCTCTTCCTGGAGAGAGGGCCCTCGAACTTCTTCAAGTTCATTGTTGCCACTGCTGCCAGCACTGGCACCAGCACTGGCATTCACTCTGGCTTGCTCGGCTTCAAGCTCTTCTTTTCCCGGCAGAGTCTCCCAGCTCTCGCCGCTGGATGACAGATTTTGCTCCTGACCATGATACTTGCGACGCAGAGCCGCAGTCCACTCTTTGTCACTGTCAGAGTCTTCTTCAAAGTATTTGTAGTAGTCGTCACTGTATGTCCAGAAGTCAGGGTCGGCCATGGTTCGTCGCCGTCTAGGCACCTTTTCGGGCTTCACTTGGTCACTCCTGGCTTCCCTCTTGTCTTCGGGGTACTTCGGCTCCGGGTAGCCACTTGAACCCTCACCTCTGCTCCTCCTTGGCAGGCCATCCAAGCGGCCTTCATCAGCGCTGGCAGTCTCCCTCCACCTGGAAGTGCTATGTGGCATATCATCATCATCATCGGTATCAAAAAAGATTTTTGGTTTCACGCAGTTAGGACTTGCCAGATTTCTGATTTTGGGCCTCACCACTGGTTCCTCTGCGCTCTTTGGAGTGTTTTCCCCACCACAAATACTCACAGGAGCCCTGCTGGGACATGCAGGTAAATTCGGCTCCTGTCTCCCCCTCTCCAGGTTGTTGCTGTTTGTGACCACCTTGCCTTCAGCAGAAGACGGCTGAGAGGCCATGCTATTTGGCTGCAGGAACTCAGCTCTGCTAGCAGAGGACCGTGCTGCAGGGGCCGGGTCTAACTTGTCAAGCTCCTCTCTCACGTCATGGTTAAAACTAGAGAACTGTGAGGCCACCCCAGCCAGAGACCCTGCCCCCTTCTCCGGGTCATACAGCTTATCATCTTTAAACTTGCCAGTTTTCCCTCTCACTGACACTCGCTCAACAGGCCCAGCCCCCTCCTCCTCACTATCATCTGCCCCAAAACAGTCAACATGTCCATAAGCCATTCCTCTTCTGCTCCCCGAAGCCCTGTACTCTCTGGGCGGGTACCTGGAGTAGTCCTCATTATCAGCATTCAGGCTGGTTCCTGAGCTCTCGCTGTCATCCCAGCTACGACGAGTGGTGGAAAACGGTGATCGGCTCCTCTTGGTGGTTTGACTGGGGGCTGATCTATGCATTGGGACTTCGGATGGCGTCTTTCTCTGCCTGGAAATCCTTTCTTGCTGGCTTGTGGACGGCCTGAAACTGACATAAGCATGCCTTCTTCCATACCTCCTGCCTATATTGGACTGATACCCTCCTGCTGGCTTGGGCCAGATAGGCTTGCTAGATTCCTGACCCATTTGCTCTATTTAGGAGGGTTTCCAATATGGCTGGGGATTGAGTGGGAAGGCTCCTGCTCCCTGCACACGCTTTGGAGATGGAAAGGGCAAATCAGTTCAAAATAAAGGAGCAGGGAGACTTATTTTCACTTCATCAGGTAAAGAAAAAAAAAAAGAAAAAGGGGCCTTTAAAATCAGTTTCACTTTCTTCTAAGCCCTGGAATAGCATTCAAGTGACTGTCAGGTGTAGACCTGGAACACATTTGTAATGTTGGCAAAATTATTACAAAACTGGGTTTGTAGGAAAGCCAGACTTATGGGAGAATCTGATGGAAGATGGAGGGTGACTGGATGTTCAGAAGGTGGGCAAAACACTGGAATTGTGCCAACATGGGAAGAGGAAAGATGGCTGTGGTTTTTTTATGGGGTGCCTGCATTTTTCTGAAAACTGTAGACATACAGGATAAATGCAAATTGGAATAGAGTGGAAAATATAGATCACCATCACTATGTATGTGAGAGTGCCTAGTGTCTGTCAGGAGCAGTGAGACAGGTGGAACAGGACCAGCAATCATGAAGAGGAAAGACTCTTGTGTTTGTAACGGGAAAGGGCTGGTGACAGCAGCATGGGAAAAGGCATGATTGTTGGGCAGAATGAGACCCATTGTGGATGTGGGTATGAAAATGACAGGCATGGTGTGGCTTCAGAGGAGCGGGGCATGTGAACGTATGATAGAAAGAGAATGCGCATGTGGTTCTGATGTGTGATGGCTGGAGCTCTAGGGAGGGATGCCTATGTTTATGTGTCTGTGGCAGGTCAGGAGGAGTATAGTGGCATTGAATGGAGTGTCCTCCGGTTTGTGTGCGTGTTCATCAAAATGGGAGGCAACAATCGAGAAGTGTCAGTGCGAACAAATGCATCAATGGGAAGACATCACTGGAGAGGGGCATGCATGTGGCAGGTGGGCGGGCACCAGCAATCAAAGAGCATCTGTATTCATGGATGTGGCGACAGGAGGGGGGATGTTCCAAGATAGGGATTTATGTGAGTGTGAGTATGTGCATGGCAGGGACCAGTGAAGGAGGCTATCCAGACATATGTAGCAGACAGGGAGCACCTGAGAGGGGTATGTGAAAGAGCGTGTGGGTGAGTATGCATGCTAAGTGGTGTAGGGAAAAGGAGCCAGCAATCCAAGGATATCCTTATGTGTGTCAGAGGGTGTGTGTGTGTGTGTGTGCATTGTGTTGTATGCTCACCAGAGCATGTAGAGGCACAGGGAGGAGGGAAGGTATGTTTGTGGAAGGTGGTGAGAGGCAGGAAAGGCACCGGAGGGTGGGAGGCTGTGTGTCTGTCAGTCATTCTGTGTCTCTCTCAGGGGAAGGCACTGGGGAGTGTGACAATGTCTGAGAGGGTGTCTGTACATGTGTGTCCAAGTATGTGGGGGGAGGGGACACTCAGGAACCTTGAGTATGGGGGCAGCGGTAAGACAGCTGCATTGGAAGCTTTTGGGCATGCGTGAGTGCTTGTGTGCGTGCGTGTGCGCCCGGGTACACACACCCGTGTATGTGCGGGCATGTGCGTGTGTGTGTCCCTGTGCATGCACGCAAGACACTAGGATGGGAGGGGGTCCGCAATGTCATAATGAGAGAGGGAAACGTTTATCAGCTCAAATGGTAGATCCAAACCAATGTGGCAGGGAAGGAGGAGAAAAGAAAGGGAGTGTGGGGATACAGTTTTCCCTGGGAATGATTTGATTTTCTGACAGCATTTCTTTTCCTGCAACAACATATTTGCCTAAAAATCTTCATCCTTTACCATTCATTAAAACAACTGCAAAATGGGGAAAAGCCACGGATCGCTCCACAGAGGAGCCAAGAAGGGAGGCAGGAGGAGAGGGGAGGACAGGCATAGAGGGCCGCGACCACCACTCCCCTCTTGAACAGCGACTCAAGCCACCAGAGCAGGGGCCGGGCCATACGTAAGGAGCCAGGGACGGAGGATGAGTCCTAAATCGGGCCAATGGAGGACACAGGCCTCCCTCTTTGGTCAGGTCCCGCGTCCGCGCCACCCCTTCCCGAGGGGTGAGCCCGAAAATCTGTTCGCTAGAGCCCCCCGCCCCCACATCCTTACCCTGGTGCCCGGCCACTCGCCCTCGTGCTCGGCCACTGGCCCCACCGTCACGTCTGAAGAGACCGAGGAAATAAAGTCTCTCACTCACCCAGTCGCGACCCCGCACGCTCTCGGGAAGAACAGCTCTCTCGGACCTCCAACCGCCACGACCGCCAGAGCCGCTGCTCCTGGGGCTCCAGCTCCTCCCCCTCCAGACAGCAGTGGGGCAGGCGCGACTGCGGCGGCGGAAGTGGTTGTGGCGTCGCGGCGGCCCGCCCCCTTGATGTGGCGGGGGCGGCAGCCGCTCTCAACAAATCAGGGTGGGCCCGAAAGCATTATTTCATTTGAAATGATGAAATCGTCAAGGATACAGAAAAGGACAGCGAAAAATGTAACCAACAGCCAGCTGTAACAAATGTTAAACATTTAGTCAGATACCCTTCTGTTCTGGGGTTTGCATCGTTGCTGTCCTTGCTGTCTGATATAAAGTGAAAGCTGCAAATTCCTTCTGATTCATTCCGATATGAAAGTAATCATATTAATATACCCTATCCTGTGTTCTATATTATGATTTGTAGTGGAAGTATTACTGGATTTAGGGTTGTGGTCAGCAGAAAATTTTTTAACCTGGTGGTTGAAGCGAACTGAACTGTTTATCATACAATTGGTTGCTGTTAATCGAGCTTCTCTATCCAGAAGAAATGATCAGTCATCGCAGCACAACATAGCTTCACATCCTTATTATTAAATTGCCCTTTAAAATATTATAGCTACGCCTTTTGGATTTACACAATTTTACTGAACTCCAAAGTCTTTTTTATATATTGTACTTTACATGTATCTCTAATACTTGCATCAAATGTAAGACTTACCTTTGTTCACGACAATAGCAAAGCTTTGTTCTTTACTGGGAATAAAATACATAATAGAAGAACAAAGAGTTTTAGGGGTAATAACAGAATAGAAATAGGATGTATAACTTTCAAACCATTGAAGAAATAGCATTTAGAACAAAGAAAACAATTCATTCTTACAAAACGCAGAAATGGGATGAGAGGCAACAAGAAAGTATGTTAAAAAGGGAAGGGGGCCAGAAATAAATCCAGGTATATCAGTATGTACTAAGGATTAACGTCTCCCATGAAAAATGTAAAAGCAAGCTCTCAATTTAAGCATTTAGTTTTTAGAAATCCAATTACATGCTGTTTATATGTTTCATCTAAAAGGCAGAAATAAGACTGGAAAAATATATTTTCCAGTGAAATACCAGCAGAAAGAAAGGAAAGAAAAAAGTAGAGAAGGAAAGATGGAGGGAGGGGAAACAAGAAATTTTAGAAAGGAAAAAAGAGAAGGAAAGAAGGAAGGAAAGAGACATGTAGCAATGTTAATATCAGAAAAATTAAGAACTCAAAAGCATTTAAAAAAAATCATGTTGTTTCATTCACCAAGAAGATATAGCCAGTAAAATTTATACACTAAATAATGTAATTTTAAAATACATGCATTAATATTGTTAGAAATATAGAAATCAGAAAGTCTGCAATTATAGTGGAAGACTTAACCACACTTGTTTTGGTATAGATAGAGCGAATAGAGAGATTCCACAATCCAATTAATAAGCCTCATCTAATGTATATGTACTATTGTACTCAAATAATAATGTATTTTTCTTAAAACATTTCAAATATTAAGTAGAGAGAATAAAATATACATTTGCCCACATGTACTTGTTACACAGACCAAGCACATTTTATTTTGTTTGGATCCTCAGATTCTTCTGTTTTTTAAACAAAATATGACAGTTGAATCTCTCACTTTATCCTATTCATCTTACCTCTTTTTCCCAAAAAAGAACCATTTGGAAGTCTCTTTCTTGTGCATGCTTTTTCTTTTTTTATATGTATGTATTTATTTCTTACCAATATACATTATTGTTTCATGTATTTTATATTATGTGAATAGCATAATAAATACATCCTCTGGAAACAAATATTATTTTCATTTAATATTTTTTGGAAGTTAGCAATTTGATTCATTTAGATCTAGGTCATACATTTTAACTAATGAATACGATTGTATCAATTTTCCAATATGATATTACTATATCATTGTATGGACTTCTGTTACATGGATTATCTAATTTCTTTATCTTTTTGCTTGCTGATGGACTTGGATTGTTCCTGTTTTGTGCAATTATAAGTGAAGATTTAATGAACATCTTGGCTATGTCTCCTCATGCCCATATTGAAGAGTTTCTCTGAAGCAGTGCTTCACAACTGGGTAATGGGGTTCTGATATATTGATTCCCTCTAGAAAGATGGGCCTGGCTTTACCCTGGGGCTGTTCCCTCTGGCTAAGAGTAGGCTGTCTCTTCATTCCAGTGAGCTGGTAGACATAGTAGCATTTTTAACATGCTCTGATGTGGAAAGGATTGGGAAAAGCTACTCTGCTGCTGCTGCTGCTGCTGCTGCTGCTAAGTCACTTCAGTCGTGTCCGACTCTGTGTGACCCCATAGACGGCAGCCCACCAGGCTCCCTCATCCCTGGGATTCTCCAGGCAAGAACACTGGAGTGGGTTGCCATTTCCTTCTCCAATGCATGAAAGAGAAAAGTGAAAGTGAAGTCGCTCAGTCTGTCCGACTGTTAGTGACCCCATGGACTGCAGCCCACCAGTGCATATATTTTGAAGTAGAATTTCTGGGTCAAAATATATGTAGTAGTTAACTAATGCTGCGTAACAAATTGCCTCAAAACTTAGAAATTTAAGACAATAGACAGTTATTATAGTTTCACAGGTCACAAACCTGTACATGACTTAGCTGGGTGCCTCTGGGCTCTAAGTCTCTCATGAAATTGCACTCAAGCTGTCATCTGGGCTGCAGTCGCATTCGCAGGCAAAATTGTTGTAGGAGGTCCACATCCAAGCTCTTTACATGGCTGTTGGAAGGCCTCAGAAGATCCACTGCCAAGCTCACTCATGTGGTTGCTGTCTGGCTTCAATTCCTTGTCATGTGGGCCTAGCCATAGGCTTCCTGAGTCTCCTCACAACCTGGCAGTTGGTGAGAGAGCCAGAGAGCAACTAAGATGGAAGATACAGTTCTTTTATGACTTAAAGTCAAAAGTGACATCCCAACACTTTCGCCATATCCTATTTATTAAACATAAGTCAGAGAATTTGTCCACCTAAGATATCAAATTTGTAGGCATGGAATTATTCATAATTAATGTCTTTATTATCCTTTTAGTGTCCACAGGATCAGTAGTGATGGCTCCTCTTTCATTTCTAATATTAGTAATTTTGTCTTCTCTCCCTTTTTCTTGGTCACCCTGGCTAGAGATTTACCAATATTGTTAATCTTTTCAAAAAATCAGCTTTTGGTTTAATTGATATTCTATATTGCTCTATTTTTTCCAATTTCATTTATTTCTGCTACTTTATTATTTCGTTTCTTCTGCTCACTTTGGGTATAATATGCTCTCTTTTTGTAGTTTCTTAACAGTGGAAACTTACATTATCAATTTTAGATCTTTCTCCATTTCTAATGTATGCTTTCAATATTATACGTTTCTCTCTAAGCACTGCTTTTACTGTATCCCACAAATTTTGGTAAATTCTAGTTTAATTTTTATTTATTTCTCTTGATACTTCTTCTGAACCCATGTGGGGTTATTTAGAAGTGTGTTGTTTAATCTTCAAATATTTCGAGATTTCCCAGCTGTCTTTCTGTTATTGATTTGTAATTTAATTCTGCTGTGATCTGAGAACACACTGTGTATGATGTCTAATGTTTCAAATTTGTTAAGATGTGTTTTATCACCCAGGATGTGGTCTATCTTGGTGAATGTTCCATGTGAGCTTGAGAAGAATGTGTATTCTGCTGTTATTGGATGAAGTAGTCTATAAATGTCAATTAGATCCAGGTGATTGATGATGCAATTCAGTTCAACTATGTCCTTACTGATTTTCTGCCTGCTGGTTCTGTCAATTACTGATAGAGGGGTGTTGAAGTCTTCAACTGTAATAGTGGATTCATCTATTTTTCGCTGTGGTCCCACCAGTTTTTGCCTCACATATTTTGATGCTGTTGTCAGGTGCATACACATTAAGGATTGTTACATCTCTTTGGTGAATTGACCCCCTTTATCATTATATAATGTCCTATTTATCCCTGATAATTTTTCTTGTCCTGAAATCTGCTCTGTCTGGAATTAACATAGCTACTCCAGTCTTCTTATTAATGTAAGCATGTAAATCTCTCTTTCATTTACTTCTAATTTGTGTCTTTATATTTCAAATTGCTTTCTGACCTTAAAAAAAATATATCTATTCTGTAGTCTCTGCCTTTTAATTGGTATAGTTAGACCACTCACATTTAAAGTAATTGTTGGTATAGTTGGATTAATATGTACCATATTTGTGACTGTTTCCTATTTATTGCCACTGTTTTTTCTCTCTTCTGTGTGTGGGGGGGTCTTTCATTTTCTCTTTTTTTAACTTTTGGTTGTTCTGGGTCTTCATTGCTGCACAAGGGCTTTCTCTAGTTGCAGCTAGTGGGGGCTGCTCTCTAGTAGTGGTGTGGGGGCTGCTTATTGCAGTGGCTTCTCTTGTTGTGGAGCACAGGCTCTAGACACACAGGTTTTAGTAGCTGCAGCTCCTGGGCTCTAGGGCAAGGCTCAGTAGTTGTGGCACATAGGCTTTGTTGGTCCACGGCTTGCAGGATCTTTCCAGACCAGGGATCAAACCTGTGTCCCCTGCATTTGCAGGCAGATTCTTATCCACTGTGCCACCAGGGAAATCCAGTCTCCCATTCTTTTCATGCCTTTTCTGATTTTAATTGAGAATTTTATATGATTCTATTTTCTCTCTTCTCTTAGAATTTCAACCATAATTCTTGTATTTGCATTTTTAGTGGTTAGCCTAGAGTTAGCAGCATACATTTACAACTGATCCAAAGCCACTTTCAAATGACACTGTACCTCTTCATAGGTAGTGCAGGCACCTTGCAACAGAATATTTCCAATTCCTTTCTCCTACTTTTCATTGCTATCATTCATTTCCCTTATCCATAAGCTATAATCATCTAATACCTTGTTGTTATTATTTTTTAATGAAACTGCTATTCATTGGATCAGTTAGAACAAGGAAAAGATTTTTATTTATACCTTAATTTATTCCTTCTCAAAATTTCTTCTTTTTTAAAAAATGCAAATACAAGTTTCTGACCCATATCATTTTTCTTTTCTCTTAAGAACTTTGAACATTTCTTCAAGGCAGATCTCAGAAGTGATATCCAACACTTTCACCATATTGTATTGATTAAAAGTGAATTACTAAGTCTAGCCCACACTCAAGGGGAGGGGATTATATAAGGGCAGGAGTTACAGGAGGTGGAGGTCATTGGGGCAGATGGGTGCAGGAGCATTTCAGCTTCAATAGATGTTGCCAGTCTGTCTTCCAAAGTGGTTTTTACCAATTTTTTGTCCCACCTGCAGTTTATTCACATCAGTGTTTTCCCACATCCTGCCATTCTTGATATCTTCACAATTTAAAATTATTGTCAATCTTATGAGTATAGAATATTGTTGTTTGACATTGCTTTTTCCTGAAATAGCAGAGAGGTTAAATATATTTTCATATTTGTTAGCCACTTAGATTTCTTCTTCTCAGAGTTGTTTGTTCATATATTTTGTCCATTTTTCTATTGGGGTTGTTTTTCTTGTTACTGATTTCTAGGAATTGATATGTTCTGGATATCATATATCAGTTATATTTGTACATTTGCAAATATCTCCTTCTAGCTGATGTTTTCTTTAAATGTAAATATGAAATTATAAAAGTACTTAAGTCACAGGAGAATGTTTTTTATGAGCCTGAAGTAGAGAAGAGCTCTATAAGTTGACAAAATGTATAAGAGCAAGAAAGGGAAAGTTTCAACTTCACAAAAACAAAATGTTCTGGCAGGCAAAAAGGGTATATAAACAATTCTAAGGAAATTTAAAAATAAATGAAAACATGGGAGAAATATTTTCTGCTGATTGTGCCCAAATACATGAAGAACTCCTATAAATCAATAAAATGACCAACAAACCAATGTTAAGATGAACAAAGTGAACAAATAGAAATGTTATTGGAAAGGAAATACAAATGCCATTGCAACAGTTAGGAGGATGTTCATTCATAAAAATAAAATGAAATACCATTTCACCTGTGAGACTGACCAATATAAGAAAGCTTGAAAACACTGTGTGATGGAGGGTGTGGAGCCTCTAGCACCTTCAGTTATTGCTGGGATGAGGGTAGGTAAAATGGTAGAGCCCTTGTTGGCAAGTTGGCAATATCTATCAAAATCACTAATGTGTATAGTTTTTGACCCAGAAAGTCTACTTCTAGGAATTCAGTTACAAATATACTTACACATGATTGAAATGAAATATGTACAGTTCTATTCATTGCACCATTGCTTTTAATAGTAAAAGAACAGAAAGAACCTAAATCTTTATCAAAAGAGAAATGAATAATTATTCTGGTGGAATACTTACTGTAGAGCAACTAAGATGCAGAATCTAAACTACATGTATCACAATGGATACATCTGATAATACTGAATGAAAAAAAAAGATGTCAGAAGATATTCACAGTATAATGCACTGTGTGTGCTAAGTTGTGTCCAACTTCTTGTGACCCCATGGACTGTAACCCACCAGGCTCCTCTGTCTATGGAATTTTCCAGGCAAGAACACTGGAGTGGGTTGCCATTTCCTACTCCAGGGGATCTTCCTCACCCAGGGAGTGAACCTGCATCTCTTGAGTCTCCTGCATTGTCAGGCGGGTTCTTTACCACAAGCACCACCTGGGAAGCATATATAATAGCATTTATATATGTTTTTAAAACACATAGAGGGCACGTAGGTTAAGAATTGCTCTGTCTTTCAGAGAATTGTTCATTTTATCACTGAGAAATGATCCTCCTTGATTCTAATATTTTTGGTATTACAGTCAATCTTGTCAATGATCCTGCTACCCAGTTTTCTTTTGATAATAATTTTTCAGTATATTTTTACTCATCCTTTCTTTAAAACATTTTAAGGTAATATCTTTATAACTATATATAAATATATATGCAATTTTAGATATACTCATAAGGAAATCCTATGTGCACGTTTTGTAAAATTATAGCCTTCTTTCTAATTTTACTTCTTTCCCTTCTCTGTATCACCACTCCCCACAACCTATATCAATAACCTATATCAATAATTCATTATTTCACTTTTTCATACCTGTATAATCATATACAGATATATATTACATATATATATTTATACATGTGCAATACATGTGTGGGTTTTTATTTGTCCTTTTTTATTAAAATGAGATTATATATATATATCATCACCTCTTGCTGCTCTCACTCAATAACACTCCCTGAATCAATTGATATAACTCTAATTACTAACCTTCAATGGCTGCCTGGTATTTCATGATATGGAGGTACCATAATCTATTCAGCCATCAACCTATCAATAGGTCATTTTTATTTCCAAGGTTTTTTAATGCTGCAACAAGGCTGGATTAATGCTGCAACAAACGTCTATGGACATATAGGTCCTTACATGCCAGGGTTTTTATTTCTACAGAATGATGTCCCAGAAGTAGAATTGCTAGGTCAAATTATATATATATATTTTTTAATTTTAATAGATGGCACTGGATTGTTTTCCCCGAAGACTGTAGCCCTCCCTGTTTCCACCAGCAATGTGTGACCTGCAGCATGGTTAACTTGACTGATCGTGAACCAGAGATTCCTGACCCATGGTGAGCCAACTGAACTTTCTTCCTATGGATATGAAACTCAAAAGAGACACACAGAGACTGGGAAGATCGAAGTGGAGTCATGTTCACATCAATCAACTCTGTAAACCACTCCAGTATCTCTCAAATACAGTCTTACTTTTTGCCCAAGTTAGCCATAGTTGAGTTCTGTTGCTAACAACCAAAAAAAACTTAAAAACCCCTAAACCTGGTCCAAAACTCAGCCTTGATCCCAGATACAGATTCAGTTCTGACCTAGGCCACAGACTCAGTTCTTACCCCAGTCAGAAACAGAGGGCCATTCCTGGCCCCAGACTTCACTGACTCTGCTTGGCATCTCTCTGAGGGGTGCTCCTCACTGCAAGGGGGCAGGTGAGCTAGTGGGTACATTTCATCTAGAGCCTGGAATCCAAAAGTTAAGGCCTCTCTGTGGCAACAAATATGCTGATCACTTTGGAGACAGAGGGGAATTTCTGGTAAAGAATAATTGTAAAATCTAAGTCAGAGATATTTGGGGGGCCTCTGGGTTGCAGGGAATAAGGGATCAAAAGGGAACTCGGTGAGAGATGGGATCAGGGGTTTGGTTTGTGGAGGCAGAGAATGAGGGCATTGAATTCTGGGCCTAGCTCAAGAAAGTCAGGACAGAGCAGGGATGTGGGGAGGACCAGGCATCTGGAACTGGATGTGGCTGGACTGAGTAGCTTGCTAGAGCCTGGGGGGAGGGGGGTCCCAAGGAAAAAGAGATCTTGTGCCCTGGGATGAGCAAAAGGAGTTGCCATCAAGAGACGTCAAAGCAGCCTACAGCCCAGCAGCCTCCTTCCTTTGTCTGTCCCAACCATCTGGCACTGCCTAGGCCAGCGGCTGGGCCCCTATGCCACCTGGCCCTCTCCCCCATGTCTTGACTTCCCACAGGCCCCCAAAGCCACCTGCCTCCTACTTTTTTCCCTCCAACCACCCCCCTCCCCTTCATCTTTTCCCCTGGCTCAGCTTCCCTTTGTGTGCCTCCTGCTGAATTTCAGGGATTAGGGCCGTCTACTATGGGACATGGCTCCCTTCTCTTCTCTCCAGAGCCCAGAAGCTCTTGCCAAGATCTGGTCCCAGCCTTACCTCAAGGATCTCAGGCAGGAAACATGGCAGAGCTTGCTGGGAGTGTGGCTGGAGAGGCAAGCCTGCATCGGGAGGGGACTAACATTCGTCAGGACACCAGGTACTTTACTTACACTCTCTCATTGCATCTTCAGAGCAAGCTGGTAAGGTCACAGTTCTTATGTTCAGATGGGGAAGCTGCAGCTCAGCGATTGTAAGGGCTTTTGTCCAAGGCTAAAGGCAGCCCAGCTGGAATTTGAAACCGGCACTGTTGACTCTAAGGCCAGCTACTTCCAGGCCTAAGGTGAGAGGAATGAGGAGATATTGCGCTGCTGCTGCTAAGTCACTTCAGTCGTGTCCGATTCTGTGCGACCCCATAGACGGCAGCCCACCAGGCTCCTCCGGCCCTGGGAGTCTCCAGGCAAGAACAATGGAGTGGGTTGCCATTGCCTTCTCCAATGCATGCAAGTGAAAAGTGAAAGTGAAGTCGCTCAGTCCTGTCGGACTCTTCCCAACCCCATGGACTGCAGCCCACCAGGCTCCTCCATCCATGGGATTTTCCAGGCAAGAGTACTCGACTGGGGTGTCATTGCCTTCTCCGGAGGAGGTCTTAGATCCTGACTAAAACGGAAGCTTACCAGGTAGGGAGTGGAGGCTTAGAGCTGCTTACTGGATGCATGGCTGGGATCCCGGTACTGAGCTGCAGGGAGTGAGCGAAGAAGGCTCACTGGGCCAGGATCCTGGCCTAGCTAGAGAGGCAGAGAACAGGTTCCCCTCATCCCTACTCTGCAGCCTTGACTCAGGCAGTGCTGGGCCACTGTCTTTCCATAGCATTTCCCCTCAACTCGGGGTGCCTTTGTGCTTCCCTCTACAAGGACAGAAGGGAGCAGCTTGTGATGGTGGGAGATGACTGAGGTGGGGGGAGAGTTGGAGGGAGGATTGGGCAGACTCAAAAGGCCAGAATACAGTCAGTTCAGGCAAGAACTCCAAATTTCCGCCCCCCGGCCTCACTTTTCCCATCTTGGCAATGGAGAGATTGTATTAGCTGATGGCTGAGACCCATGGCAACTCCGCCAGTGTGTGTGTGTGTGTGGGTTCTGCCTAGACAGGAAAGTGCTGTGGCCATGTCTGCAGGGAGAGCTTGCCCACAGAACATGATTAGGGGAGTGGCAAGGGGGAGTCAGGGAGAGTCTGGAAGACGCATCGATGGCTGGCACAGGAAGAGCTCCTTTGGGGCCTGCCTGAGATCCTAGCCCTGCCCCTGGCTGCCCTCTTCACAGTAGAGGGGTGGAGGACAAGCAAATTGAGAGCCAAAGTTATGAAAATGTGTCTTTGAAAATGATACTAGAGGAAGTGCCTAAAAGGGCTGTAAATACTTCTGATTGCCCTGAGAGGGAGAGAAAATGGCACCTCCAAAATACAAGTGAAAAAGCCCACCCTTTGTGCCGGTTTCCACAGAGGCACAAAGCATAAACTGGTCTCTTAAACTAGGCTCTAATTCCAGGCTTGATAATCCTGCTTGCCACACAACTGTGAACAATCTTATTCCTCTATGAGCCTCTGTGTTTCGATCTGCATGACAAGAGTTTAGGCCTAAATACTCTCCAAGGGCTCTGACAGCTCTCATATTCCAGAAACTTCTACAAGTCACATCTGAGTCAAGCCCCTTGAGCTCAGTTTGACTGACAGGTGAGTTGCTCAACTGTGGGAGTCAGAGTAACCCTGGGACTTGGGGGTCATCCTAGGGCTCAATGCAAACTCCTCCCCATGGCCTAGAGGCTTGGCTTACCTGGTGTCCTTCCTATTTTCCAGCCTCCCTTCTTCCTACCTATGTTGTGTCTCCCTACCCCCTGTTCCACTGACCCCCTTTCCTGACCTAGATCATACCAGACTCTCTATTGCTTCCACACCTGCACAGTTGCTATTTACCACACTCAGAATGCAGTTTCCTATCTCTTTGCTGACTAACTCTTCCTTTTGGCTTGAGCTGAAATGTCACCTCTTCCAGGAAGCCCTTCTTCCTGGCCACCTGTCACAGGCCAGCTCCTACTCTGAACCGCCCTTGTAACCTGACAGTGCCTAGCACAATGGTTACTTGTGCCACTTTTGGTATAGTTGTCTTTCGTCTCAAATTCCTATGAGCTCTGCGAGCACAGAGGCCTTGTTTATCGTGTTCTCAGTTCTACCGCTGATGTCTAGTAGCCTAGGAAACTTTCAACCCACAAATATTTCTTTAAAGAAGTCCCCAGCAGCTACCTTATTTGTAGACCTACTGGGGGCCAGTCACAGACATGCAGGGTCTCATGTGGCCTTGGTATCACACTCCCCTCCTCATTTCTTAAGTGAGGTGGTGGAGGGGCAGACAGGTGACAGATTTTGTCTTGCCCAGTTTTGTCCTGGGCTAGGCAGCTGGGCTGTGCAGAGCTGGGCCTGGCAAGCGGATCTGCCGGCTTCACGCCTCCTTTTTCGCCTGCCACCACTCTTCAGAGAGGAGCAGCAGCTGTGGCCTCTCCTCATGTTCCCATAGCAACCAGTGCTTACCTCCTGCTCACACTGGTTCCTAATTGCCTGATTACGCATCTTCTCCCCCGCCAGCTCTGGAGCTTCTTGAGAGCAGGGTCCATGGCGGGCTTTGCTCACCATTACATGCTCTGGGCTCAGTGAGTATTAGTTAAATGAACAAAAATGAATGCATGACCATCCATGCCCATGGGTTTTTGAAAGCTTTCATCACAAACAAGATACCTGACAGCCTGTAGTGGCTGGAGGGAGGGACACTAGAGGACTCCTCAGCTCACCTCTGCTGGCCCCCCTTCTCCTCTCTCCCCTGCTGCCTGGGGAAGCTCTTTAGAAAACAGGCCAGGCAGCCTGCGCAGTTGCGGGCAGGAGGGGTTGCTGGAGCCAGTGCAACACCCTCCCCTAACAATCCCCCATGCACACGCACACGCGCGTGCACATGCTCCCCCACCACCTCCTTCTGAGGGAAGCCATCTCAAGTGGCTTTTGCTGTGAGAATTACCAGCAACAATTGAGCTTCGTATTCACTTCTAATGTTCAGTTCACGGGCTCACCAGTCAGCCTCTTCCTCTCCTTTCACACTGCAAACATCCGTAATCTGCTCATCTTCCACCTGAGCGGCTTCAGCCGCCATCTCCCTGCTACTGCTGTTTCCCTTCTTTCTCCCTCCCCACCCCCCACGGAACAGACAGAATGAGGGTCCCAAACAGAAATCAGCCCATGTTATTATCAGCCAGCCTCACAAGGGAGTCATCATTTGTGTGGCAGGACAAGACAGTCCAAGCACTGAGGCCACTAGATGGAGGGAAGACAGAGCTATCAGTCCATTCATTTAGTCTTTAAATGTTTGACTCCAGACCAGGCACTGAGCTACACCCCTGAGCTCACAAGGATGGGACCAAAATGAGTTCCTACCCTGGTTGAAGGGACAGAAAAGAAACCCTGGTGTGAGCTGTACTTTGCACAGGATGCCATGGGAATATACAGAAAAGTATGCTTGCATAGGACTAGGGAAGGCTCCACTGAGAAAGGAACATTTGATCTGGGCTTTCCATCAGTAATTTTGGTTGCCAACAGCAGACATCATCTCTGACTAACTGAAGAGAAAAGTCAAAATTTGTGGGGTTTGGGGGTAACCTATAGGGAGCTTATAATATCAAGGGAAAGGCTGGAGAACTGGATTTGAAAATAGATGTAAGAAAAAGCAGCTTTGGGGGTTTGGGAGGGGTTGGGAAGTTGTGGGAAGCAGGAATAGTTTGATCAGGATGCTGCTGCTGAAATGGATGAAGGCTGTTTCCTCTATTCTTATACTCTTGGCTCCAGATTCAAAGAGAGTCTCCAGTGGCCAAGCTTAGTACCATTCTTGCTCCTTGCTAGCCTGGGCTGGGGATAGAAAGACTTGACTTCCATGGCAGGAGGCAGACACTTGGATTTGGTGTTTCATCAGCCTAACCCCTAATGAGGTAGAGACAATTAACATTAAAAAAAAAATAGGAGTCTAAGGAAGGGAGAGGAATGGATGCCAGAAAACCTGCAAACTAATGAATGATCACTCCTTTCATGATGATAGAAAAGGAGGGTCCAGCCAGAGAGAAAGAAATGGACAAAGAACCAAAGCCTGCTGTGCTTGAGGCAGGTGGGCAGCACTGTGTGACGGGAGTGTCAGGGGGAACGTGAAGTCCCCTCAAGGGATTAGACCAGAGTCGGAGGAAGATGGCCCACAGCCTGCCCCGCGGAGTTGGTCACAGACAGCCAGCCTTCAGAGGAGAGAGCACGGGCTGACCAGATGACATCTGAGGACCTTCACTCTGGAGGTGTCAAGAATGGACCAGAGATGGCAAAACTGGAGATGGGGAGACCAGCAAGGAATTCTTCCAAGCAAGAGACGGTGAGGCCTGAATTCTAGCATTGGTCATGGACAGAGAGGAGCGGACTGAAGAGCAATTCAGGACCTAGAATCCACTGAAGTGTGAGGAGTGAGGAGTGCAAGTGAGGAGTAGGAGATAACTGTGAAGGGGTACAAGAGGGAGGAACAAGGTTGAGAGAAAGAGTTTGTACCTTCCTCTTGGGCTTCAGAATGCCCAGCTAACTCTCTCGATACCCATTCATTCAGTAATGTCAGCTTAGCCTGGTTCATTTGTGTCAGGCACTGTGTTATATGAGAGACAGAGAGAGAGAGAAAGAGATAGAAATACAGACCCAGACCCTTAATGGCCCCTCTCTTGGTCTTCTGGTCAGAGTATGAACTGATTGTTTCGTTGCTAAGTCGTGTCCCGTTCTTTTGCCACCTTATGGACAGACTCACCTTTCGGAGACCTGCTCAACATGACGCAGAGGCAGAAGGTGTGGAGTGAAGTGAGCCAAGCTGTCCTGGATTACGAGAATCGTGAGTCAACACCCAAGCTGGCAAAGTTGCTGAAACTACTCCCTTGGGCTCAGAACGAGCTGGACCAGAAGAAAGTACAATACCCCCAAATGGCAGACCTCAGACTACTTGGGCTCCTCTGTCCACGGCATTCTCCAGGCAAGAACAGTGGAGTGGGTTGCCATTTCCTGCTTCAGATAATTGCTATGGGGAACAATCTGGAAATATGTTATATTCTTTTAAATATGCATACCTTGGCACTTGAATTTTCTAGAAATGTATCCTAAAGACATAAGTATGTACAGCTAGACATAGGTACAAGAGTAGAAAACTGGAAACAACCTCAATGCCCATCAATAAGAAACTGGTTATGGAAATCACGGCACTCCCTTACAGGGGCTTACCAGTGGGAGGGAGAGGAGAGGACCCCCCTCCATCACCTGCAGCAGCGTTACTTCTGGGCCTGACAGACCTAGAGGAGGAGAGGGGGAAAGCTTCAACTTCTACTGAAGTTTGGACTTTTGTCTCTAACACTGGACTGGATATGTTCATTCCTGAGAGTAATTGGAGGAGAGTTTTTTGATGTTTTTTTTTTTAATTCTCTGAAAATGACTGAAATTATATATAAATCATCAGGAGATTTCACCCAAGAAGCAGAGGAGAAATGGGTCATAGAGAAAGCTGAGGGAGAAAATGAAGTTGTTTTCTGCTTGTGCAGTTCCAGCTGTGCGCTAAAAGTTATAGTAACAATGATTATCTCTGGGGAGTTAAGATAGAGGGAGGAAGCAGGGCTTTTACTTAATACTTTAAACACTTGGGCATTGTTGGAATGGTTTACAGTGTGCACAAATCACAGAAATCAAAAGTCAGTAGAAACAATGAAGACACTTGCATTTACAGAGGAGAGTGGGAGAGATGTTGGCAAGTTGCTTGGTTCCCTGAACTCCTGAAATAGGAGGAATGTATGTCAGCACTATGGCATGCTAGGCCCCGTACTCCTTTGTGCCCTGAAGGACATCTAGCAGCTTCCGGGGCCTCTAGAAACTAACTGCCAGTAGCAACCTCCCACCCCAGGTTGTGACAACCAAAATGTCTTGGAGATGTTGCCAAATGTTCCCAGGGGTTGGGGGCAAATCGCCCCCTGGGTGAGAACGTCTGCTCTAGCGGGATCTTCAGACTACACAGGTCTGAGCCTCTGGGCCTGATTGCTTCACTAATCCCACCTTTTATTTTTTTATTATTATTTTTTTTACAAAAGATATATTTTATTAAAGTTAAGATGTTTAAAAATTTTAAGATACACCATTATTTTATGAACCACTAGAAAAGGAAAATTTCTGTCAAACTAAAACACAATGCTTTATATATTTTCTCTTTTTATTTTGTCAGTCTTGGTAGAGGTTTATCAATTTTCAATTTGCCAAAGAATCAGCTTTTGTTTTATCGATTTTCTCTGTTGTTTTCTTATTTTCTGTTTCACTGATACATGCTCTTTCTGTTGTTATTTTTCTTCCTTCTGATTTCTTCTGGTTTATTTTGTTCCTTTTTTCTCATGTTTCNCTTGGTAGAGGTTTATCAATTTTCAATTTGCCAAAGAATCAGCTTTTGTTTTATCGATTTTCTCTGTTGTTTTCTTATTTTCTGTTTCACTGATACATGCTCTTTCTGTTGTTATTTTTCTTCCTTCTGATTTCTTCTGGTTTATTTTGTTCCTTTTTTCTCATGTTTCTTAACTTAGGAATTTTACTTATGGACTTGAGACCTTTCCTCATTTCTAATGTAAACAATTTGGTGCTGCAAATATTCCTCTCAGCACTGCATTAGATGCACCCCACATCTTTTGATATGTTGTTTTTAAAATTTTTAGTCAGTTCTATGTATTTAAAAAAATTTAATCCCACCTTTTAAATGGCTCCCTGCCAGGCCCTCCCCATGGCTCCATCAGTCTAGGAGTCAGATGTGGCTTGGTTTTGGTTCTGCCACTTACTAGCTGTGTGACTGTGAGCTTTCCCGAGCCTCATTTTGCTCAGCTCCGAAGTGGGACTTACAGTAGTAACATGGCAGCCAGGACTGCTGTGAAGGCAAGATATCTGGGAAGAAGTGAGTTTAAGTCTTGGGCTTAGAAGGCACTTGGTCAATATTAGGGCCCAGTGGACCACTGGGTGGGGGTGATGTGGCTCCCCTTTAGCCCAGAAGCTGAAGCCAGATGGGCTCCTACTAGTATTCTCTCCCTGGCTACTCACCTCTGATTGAAACAGAGGAACTTTCTTTTATGAGCACCAAACTTCTGTTTGTACTTTGGATCTCCTGTCATTCTATCTCTTCTGGAGAATCTGACCCCACCTGTGATCTCTCTTCAAGATAGCCAAGCTCTCCCTTTCAACTGGACTTTTCCCAATTGCTTTGAAAGGGCTCAGGTCTCTTTCACTGAAACAACCAACCACTTTCCTTGACCCTATTTCCTTCTCCAGCTACGGCCCTGGCTCTCTCTTCATCTCACTCCTTAAAGGTACTTCACACTCAGCCTGTTCCAAACTGATCATGCCATTCCCCTCCCTAAACCTGCTGTCTCCTGTCCCTTCTCATACCTAGAAAAGGTCACCCTTTACATCTCATGCACAGTCCTTGAGCCTAGGAGCCACTGTCAGTCTTTCCTGAATTACCAACCCATAGCCAACCCTACGGAGAAGGCAATGGCACCCCACTCCAGTACTCTTGCCTGGAAAATCCCATGGACGGAGGAGCCNGGATGGAGGAGCCTGGTAGACTGCAGTTCATGGAGTCACTAACAGTCGAGCACTACTGAGCGACTTCACTTTCACTTTTCACCTTCATGCATTGGAGAAGGAAAAGGCAATCCATTCCAGTGTTCTTGCCTAGAGAATCCCAGGAACAGGGGAGCCTGGTGGGCCGCCGTCTATGTGGTTGCACAGAGTTGGACAGGACTGAAGCAACTTAGCAGCAGCAGCAGCAGCAGTACGTATATATTAATAACAAACTTCCAGTTTATCTCTCCCACTTCCCTTTGGTAACATTGTTTGTTTTGTATGTCTGTGGGTTTATTTGTTTTGTAAATAAGTTCCTTTGTATCTTTTATTTGGAGTATACGGAGAAGTGATATGATGTTTGTCTTTCTCTGTCTGACTTACATTACTTAGTATGATAATCTCTAGGTTCATCCGTGTTGTGCAAATAGCATTATTTCATTCTTTTTATGGCTGAGTAATATTTTCTTGTGTATATGCATTGCATCCTTTTTATCCATTAAGAACAAAAGTAGAAAGAGAAGGAAAATATGAAGTCAGTCCACTAGACTAAGTGAGAAGTTTAAGTATACTCTTTATTCAATTATCACTCTCTCTTATACTTCAGAAACAATTAACTTCATTGTTTCATTTTTTTCCTCAGATTACAATATGATCACCATCATTATTCTTTTCCTCTTCTAGACAGTGAAATGCATTTGCTACATTTATCTCACTTAGAGTTACATTCCATTCTATTTTCTTTGTAGCAAAATCAGTATGCTTCTGAAATAGAATCTTTTGTATATTTTGACTATAAAGTGGTGCACACACATACTTTTTGAACACTATAATTTTAGTTATTATTACTTTATTTTATTTATTGGCTCTCATTGTACATTAACATGAATGAATTACAATTTAGATAATCAATGTTTGATAAAATCAATCAATTAACTCTGGTGAAAGTCTTTTCCCCTTACCCCTTTGCCTTCTCATATTCTTTTTTCATTTTGTTTCTATTAACTTTATATGGCTGATATAGGACAGCTTCTTTATGTGCCTCACTCCTGAATATATTACAGTAAAATGATTATATTATTTAGATTTTGGAGAAGAAAACCAAATCCCACTAGAACCTTATAGAAAATATAGCATTCTGAGATTGGATTTCACATGCACAGTTGAGTATTCTCCAAGCAAACTAAAGTCATTATTTCTGGTCAGTGATTGAGGTCAATGGGTCAGGTGGGAGCTGAGAGATGGAATTTGTAAACATGGATGTTTTATGGGCCATGTAAGCTAGAGAAATGCATATGAAGAAAGCTTTCTAAAGCATTATTTTCCAGAAGATGAGATATATATGAGGGATCTAATGAATTTGTGAAATGGTGGTTGAGGAATTAATTGACGCTTGATTTTTTTTTAAATAAAATAAAGACAATATCTGGGAACAATTTTATTCTTTTGTATCTCTATTTCATTTTTTATCCCAACTTTATATGCCCCCCCCCAAAAAAAATGTCCAGAAAGGCAAGCAGGCACAGTCCATGAATAGAACACCAGCTAACTCATCTTTTAATTCCTTTGTATCTCTCAACAAAGAGATAATTATTTATATCTCTCTTTCATTTTGTGATCCCAGCACTATACCCCCCAAATGTCCAGCAAGGCAACCAGGCACAATCTATGAACAGAACACCAGCTAAATCATCAAACATATACACATCTAGAGCTGTCTCTTATACACATCTTAAAATATAGTTAAAAGTAAACACTTATTTTGGAGTCTTTCTAGTCCTGTAAGCCTGTCTTGATCTTCCACCTAAGGCTGATTCATAATCCACGTTAGAAATATGAATTTTTAGCTTCCAAAATGATGTATCATATGATCCACATAGAGCTGGAAGAAAGCGTATTAGAATTCCTATCTCTATTTTTATTTTACCTACTTATATTTTCTATTTTGCCACACATTTTATAAAAATATAATCTTTTTACAGAGCTTAGCAGATTTGTCATTTAAAAATAAATGTTGACAATATAATTAAATTGTATTTACTGATAGGGTACATTTTCAAAAAACCTGGGAATCAACTCTCTAAACATGCTGTCCAGTAGAAATGTAAACATCATGTATAGTTTACATTTCCTAGAAACTGCATTAAAAAAAAGACTATATTATCTAACATATCTAGAATATATCCTTTTGACATATAAAATATAATTGCATCTGTGATATTATTTACATTGTTTTATAATTTTGTACTATATCTTGGAATCCCAGTGTGTAGTTTACACTTACCACCTATCTCTGGACTAGCCATACCTCAAAGAGTGCAATAATTACATATTGAAAGTAGCTATCATCCCATGTGACTCAGTTCTCACAAGAACACAAAGTTCTTCCTCCAGTTGGTTCAGTCTTGATCCTTGCATTTCCTCCCAGTCCCTGGATCTTCATATTGTAGTCCCATCCTTGTGTCAGTCTCTGCATCTTGAATTTGATCTGCACGCAACATGTATAGCTTCCTGTTCTCAATGATTTTGCCACACCTTAGCTCTACTGTCAACTTGGATTTAGAGAACTATCCCCAGCTACCTCTAGGGAACACATTAGCCTATAAAATGTTCAGATTATGTTATTAAATTGAAGTATAGTTCATTTATAGTATATCAATTTTAAGTGTACAGCAAAGTGATTATTTTATGTCTGTGATCTACATACAGAAAGTTTTATATGTAAGTTATTTTATCCTTTATTTTAGATTTCACTTATAAGTGATATCATATGATATTTGTCTTTCTCTGTTGGACTTACTTTACTTAGTGTGATGATCTCTGGCTCCCTCCATGTTGCTGCAGATGGCGTTCTTTCTTTCTTTGTTATGGCTAAGTAATATTCCACTGTATGTATGTACCATGCCTTCTTCATCCATTCTTCTGTTTATGGACACTTAGATTGCTTCCATGTCTTGGCAATTTTGTAAATAGTGCTGTTATGAATCTTGAAGTGCATGCATATTTTTGAATTAGTCCTTTCTTTGGATATATCCCCAGATGTGGTATTGTAGTATCATATTGTATCTCTATTTTTGAGGAGTTCAGATGTTGCTTCCTAACATTTTTATCATTTCTATTAATTAGAATTCTTGCTCATCAAGCCCCAGTTGACTGAACTGTTCCCTGTCTCAATAGTTATCAAGTATACTTCTCCAAACTGGACTAGTTTTTTTCCTTACATACATGTTTTCTTTTTATACAATCAGGTCAGTTCAGTTCAGTTCAGTGGCTCAGTTGTGTCTGACTCTTTGTGACCCCATGAATCACAGCATGCCAGGCCTCCCTGTCCATCACCAANACTGTTCCCTGTCTCAATAGTTATCAAGTATACTTCTCCAAATTGGACTAGTTTTTTTCCTTACATACATGTTTTCTTTTTATACAATCAGGTCAGTTCAGTTCAGTTCAGTGGCTCAGTTGTGTCTGACTCTTTGTGACCCCATGAATCACAGCATGCCAGGCCTCCCTGTCCATCACCAACTCCCGGAGTTCAATAATGGTGGTCATTATTTCAATTCACAGAAAAGTAAAAAAAGAATAATCAATCATACAAATTAACTTTCTCAATTAAAAAAATTTATTCTATAAACCTATTTCTAAAAATATTGCTAATTACACATATTAAAAATGTCTTTTAGAAATGTATATATTTTAAATTATGTCTCCTGACCTCTTGCAGCTTCTTTTAGTTTATTAGTACGTGAGCCCCAAGATTGCAGATTTTTAACTGTGGTATTCATAAGATTTCCTAGAGTGGATGATACACATTTGGCTTGCAAGAGATATTTATTACTTAAATAAATTTTTAAAGTCAACTTTTCTGTTCATAAAGTTTCTCCTGTAGATCAAATGTTTCACAGTACATTTTCATAATTAGTACCATTACTATTGCTTCATAACCAAATTTGTTTGAGGATCAGTTGGTATTAATATACATATACTTCTTTATATGAGCTAGATAAACATAAAAATTGATGTGCAAGTTGATGTTTGCACATGTGCACTTTAAAATATGGTTTATTATATATGAACATCTGCTCCACTCTAATCCAGAATATCAACAGGGAAGGTGCAATAGAATATTAAGTGCTGCCCACATCATTACTGTTACAATGAATAAGATAAATATTTGAACATAATGCTGTACTTTATCATAAAAACATATTGAGGTTATTTAGGGAATTCATAATGTTTCATTTAATCAAACAAAAAAGCACAGCATGAAGTGGGTCGAGAATGGGTTATTGAACTGGGAGCTGTTTCCCTTGTTGTGACATTCAGTAAAATCTTATTAACTCAGACCCTTTAGAGTTTAGGATAAAGTTATCCAAACATGATACATTTGACTTTAGGTTAGGAAAAATTTGGAAATAATAAGTTTATTTATGAGTTATAAAAGTATTGTGCATGAGAAAGGAGAATGTGGAATAATCAAAGAAGTTTCAGAACAAAAGCGAATATAAACAAAACACAACTGTCTCTGTATAAATATGAATTCATATTCCTATGAATTCAGAAGATGCTATTGACTGGGAAAGAGACAGAGTCTATGTCTAATACCAGGGTGTGGTTTTAGCCCCCACAACCTTCCACCATGTGCTATGTGACCATTGCTGGCATTTTGGTCCTCTGCATGCTCACCATTAAAGAGTGGAAGAGATGCTTATTGACTTTTCTGCCAGCTTTGAGTGTCTATAGTCCAAATTTGTATAAGTTAAATAATATTTGTGCTTAGAATACATTGCTATGTAATTGAGATAATTGGGTGTTTTTTCCCATTTAATAAATTAGAACTTATGCAGTATATTCTCTATAAGGTTTTCTTTTCATATTTTCTTATTTTTCTTCAAAATTAGATAAACCAGCAGGTGAATGTTAGTCTCATATTTATAAATTTGCCCATCTCAGCGCTCTGATCTTCCTTAAACTTTTTCAGTGAAATAAAGAATTATATCTTATTTTTTGGTAATTTAATATTTATGTTAATTTAGTACTTATGCAAATACATTCGGAGAAGGCAATGGCACCCCACTCCAGTACTCTTGCCTGGAAAATCCCATGGACTGAGGAGCCTGGTAGGTGGCAGTCCATGGGGTCGCTGAGAGTTGGACATGACTCAGTGACTTCACTTTCACTTTTCACTTTCATGCATTGGAGAAGGAAATGGCAACCCACTCCAGTGTTCTTGCCTGGAGAATCCCAGGGANCCTCTTTTTTAGATCCTTTTCCCATATAGGTCATTACACAGTATTGAGTAGAGTTCCCTGTGCTATACAGTAGGTCCTTATTAGTTACCTATTTTTGATATGAAAGTCTTAGTTGCTCAGTCATGCCCAGCTGTTTGCAACCCCATGGACCATAGCCCTCCCGGCTCCCCTGTCCATGGGATTTCCCAGGCAAGAATACTGGAATGGGTTGCCATTCCTTTCTCCAGAGGATCTTCCTGACCCAGGGATTGAACCCAGGCTGTCTCTTATACACATCTAGATGTGTATAAGAGACAGGAGTAGGACACGACTGAAGCGACTTAGCAGCAGCAGCAACAGCCAACTCTAATCATTTTACTTCCTAAGTCACTTTGGCTTGGAAAATTATTTGTTTCTAATAGGAAGTGCATTCAAAAATCAAAATAACAGAAGAAGGGATGGTGTGAGTAGTCTCACTCCACCTCCATCAACCTCAAGCCCCCCACCTACCCCCCAGACACACACAGATGAGCCATCTGTATTATTGGTGGGTAGCCTTCCCATGCGAGCTCCCCTGGTGGCTCAGTGGTAAAGAATCCGCTTGCAGTGCAGGAGACACAGGAGACAAGGGTTCAGTCCCTGGGTCGGGAAGATTCCCCTGGAGGAGGGCATGGCAACATACTCCAGCATTCTTGTCTGGGGAATCCCAGGGACAGAGGAGCCTGGCGGGCTACAGTCCATGGGATCGCAAAGAGTCAGGCACGACTGAAGAGACTGAACACACAGCGCTTCCCATGCACCTTTGTGGAAAAGTGAACATAATGTATGTTCTTATTTCCCCCTTTCTTCCACAAATGTACTGAGCTCTACACATTGCTCTGTACCCTGCATCTTTCACCTAGCAATGTACCTTGTCGCTCTTTATCTTCAGTACTTAGCAATGTTGTTCACTCTGTTTACCCATTCTATTCTCCTAGGTGGAGATGCCATCGTTTATTTTACCAGTCCCTTCTTTATGAGCACCAGTTATATGTAATCTTTCGCTGTTGCAGACAATACCTAAACATATTTTTTAATCCATCCACCTGTTTCAGACTCCTTTGTCTCCATCCTAAGCTACCACTATCTTTTACTCTACTCTGCTAAATAGCTTCCTAAATGCTTGACCCAAATCATCTCTTGCCCTCTCTTCTCACAGCAGCCAGAGTGCATTTCCAAATCATGACTTTGGTCATGTCATTGCCCTGTTTAAATCCCTTCTGTGCTTTTCGGGTAAAGACAAACCCCTCATGATTGCATGAAGCCTTTTCTAGCCTCCCCTGCCCACTGTCCATCCTCACTTCCACCCACTCTGCCTTCTCCTTTGCCACTCCACCCCTCTGGCTGCCTTCAGAGTTCTTTTTGTGTATATGTTGTTCCCTCTAAGTAAAATATTATCCCCTCCTCTGTTCACCTCGTTTATTTCTACTTGTCCTTCAGATCTTGGCCTACTACCCTGCTCTTCTCTAGTCCCCTGATCTCCGTGCAGGTCAGAGCTCAGGATTACATGTTCTCACTTAGCACCATATGCCTCTTCTGCATCACCCTTGTCCCAGTTGTGGTTTCATGTTTGTTTGAGTCTTTGATTCATATCTGATTCCTATTCCCCCTTCATGAGATCCATGAAGGCAGAGGTCTTACTTGTCTTTGCTTATCACGAAGCCCCTGCAGCTAGGAAAATTATTGACTGGATTAATGAAAGAATGAGGCATATAGGGGGCCAAGCAGAGGACCGGACATGTAGTAGGTGATCAATAAACGTCACTCTCCCTGCCATCACTGTCTCCTCTGAAATGTTAGACATTTTCTGGTTCCATCTCAAGTCCCTTTGCTTTTTACCCTGTACCTGCTCTCTTCAGCTGTCTCATCCATGCTCATAGCTTCCACCACCATGTACATGCAAACAGGGGTTCCTGCCCCAGTTTCTGATGTGCCTCAGGCCCCTGTATTAATGCCACCTCTTCCTCCAGAATGTAAATAGAGGCAAAGAGTAGACTGTGTCTGTATTTGCTTACAATGATCTCCCCAGCCCCTAAAGCACACAATACTCACCTAATTAAGTGCACGAATAAAGGGCCCCATGCTAGGATGGAGAGCTGCCTCCTCCAGATGGGGCCTCTTTCTAGGCAGAGAGAAGGGCTGTGTGCCAGGTGCCAGGTCCTACTTGGACCCTAGCAGATCCCTCATACTCAGAGTAAGAGGGTGAAGATGGAATTCCAGGCAGCACTTAAAACCAGGAGCCAGTCATCCACAAACCAGCCAACCTCTCCTGGGGGGTTGGTTCACCCCATCTGCAAACCACAAGGCAGTCTTTGGCCAGAGAGGGCAGCCCGTGAGAACACATGCCAGTATTTAATCGCCATGTCACCCTTAAGGGGATCAGGCAGCCAGCCATGGCCAGTGGTAAAGCATCAGAGGGGATAAAGGCAAGGCTGAGGCCCCGTGAGCCAGGCCAGGGAGCTGGAGCTGAAAACTCTCACCACTGAAGGGGGACCAGGCCACCCTGCTCCCAAGCTCAGGGCCTTCCTGACAAAGGTCAGGGACCGGGAGGCCCAGTTGAGGGGTAGAGAAATTCTGCGTGCAGCCCTGACACTGCCTGTGGTACAGCCTCCTACAACGTGCGAGTCTGAGCGAAGTCCAGGCCCCTGCTCTGTGTGCCACGAAAACTCTCACAGGGTGTTCTAAGTCAGAGCTGAGCGGGCCCTTTGAGACCACTAGTTCCACCCACCTGCTGCTGCTAATGGGACAACTGAGTCTCAGATTAAGGCAGAGACTGTCCTGTGGCTATTAACCAGCAGGTTGAACTATCTGGCTTATCTCTTGGCCAGTTGCCTTGGGCCTACTCAGCCCCACAGAGCTGATGGTCTCTTCCTGCTTGCATTCTACAGAGGAGAGGCAGTCCATGATTTTTTTGAATTAAGTAAAATAGGTAACATGAAGATGGAGAAAGAGAAAGTAGTGAAGGGGGAGAGAGAGTGCTAGGGATTTAGGATTTTAGGTGGAGTGGTCAGGGAAGGTCTCCTTGAAAAGGAGTCATGTGAGCCAAGCTCTCTATGCTGTGCTGAGAGCATGCCTGGGAAGGACCCTCAAACTCAGACTGGTTTCCCCCAGGGCCACAGTGAGAGGGCTTCCTGAGACATTGACACTTGGATTTTGGCCTGGTCACAGGGTCAAGAATTGGCATATCTTCCAAAACTGAACCTGGGCACGAAACCAAAGGCCTGTAACAACTTAGTTCAGGGAATGATAATAATGACAATAGTAAATACACACTACTACATATAAAATAGATACACAAGGACCTACTGTATAGCATAAGGAACAGGGAAGTATGCTCAATATTCTGTGATAACCTATGTGGAAAAAGAATATATATATAACTGAGTCGGTTCACTGTTCCTTGAAACATTGTAAATCAAGTATACTTCACTAAGAAATAAACTTTCAAAAATAGCAACGATAATAACAATACCATTGAACTGGTGCTGAATGCCTGCCATATGCCAGACACTGTTTCAGGCATGCTGTATGTGTTATTTCATCCTCACAATGACCTTATGAGGTAGGTGCTATTCTTATGCCCATTTGATAGATAAGAAAACAGAGGCTTAGGCAGTTACCGAACTTGTCCAAGGTCAAAAATCTAATGAACAGCAGGGTGAGGTTTGGATCCTAGGTTGTGGGCTTTGTAGACAGCTGCAGATTTTTAGCTGCCTGCGCTGGGGTTGTCTGGAGACAGAAGACAGTTCCATGTTCTCTTGGGCTCTCTGCTGTGCCCCCAGAGCCAGGCAACTCAGCAGGAGCTGAAATTCCATGTCTAACATGGCAGCTGACCGGGGGGTAGGACTGCACTGGGGGCCTCCACTGGGGAAGTGGACTTCTCCTCTACTGAAACATGAAAAAGAAAGAAAGTGAAGTCGCTCAGTCGTGTCCGACTCTTTGCAACCCCAGGGACTGTATACTGCCAGGCTCCTCTGTCCATGGGATTTGCCAGGCAAGAATATTGGAGTGGGTTGCCATTTCCTTCTCCAGGATATCTTCCTGACCCAGGGATTGAACCCAGGTCTCCAGCATTGTAGGCAGACGCTTTACCGTCTGAGCCACTAGGGAAGTCACTGAAACATGAGTTCTGTGAATTCAGAGTTCTTGTCTCTTTGGCCCACTGTTCCCTCACCAGTGCCTAGAAGAATGCCTGGCACATAGTAGGTGATCAATTAATATGGGAATCAGTGAGCAAATAACAGAATGAATGAATACTCCATTCTCGTCTACCAAAGGCTGGCCATCTTTCCAAACAGCCAGGAAATCTGGATTTCTGCCTCCTTGAGAACGTGAGGCAAGAAGAGGCATGGAGGAACAAGGAGTAAGGGAGACTCAGCTGGGGCAGAGCCCAGAGTTAAGGACTGGGATGGGAAGGGATCCAGAGAGGCCCCTCAATGTGAGCACTGGGCTGTGTGCTATACATACACCACACAGCTCCAGGAGGCAAGGATTGCTGTAATCCCTAATAGAAAGACTAGGAAACAGATGCAGAGAGCTAAATGATTTACCTAGATCAGGGGTCCTAAACCTCTGGGATCTAACACCTGATGATACAAGGTGGAAATGATGTCATAATAATAGAAATAAAGTACACAATAAATGTAACAAGCTTGAATCATCCCGAAACCATCCCCCACCCCACAACCCTTGGGAAAAATTGTCTCCCTGGTGCCAAAAAGGTTAGGGACTGCTGCCCTAGATGACAGGGGCATTGTAGAGAGGAGCTGGGATTGGCAAGGCAGGCCACTTGCTTGCTGTGGCCCCCAGCTGGAGTGCAGTCAGAAGCGCCCCTACTCTTTGCTGTCTGCCCTCACCCACCTCAACCTCCTGAGCTCTTCTGTTTGCAGCTGTCCCCAAGTTCTGCCTGGGAGCTGGCCCTGCCGCTTCAGTCTCCCTGAGAAATAGGGGCTCCAACACGCCAGCCCCTCTCTTCCATTGCCCATCTATAAATTCATGCCCAGGCCAGGCCCAGCATGAAAGAACAGGCTGGGAATGAGACATATCCAGGTTCAAGTCCTGGCTCCTCCACTGAGTACTCAGAGAGGCAAATCTTCTACCTCACAGACCCTTAGTTTCCTCCTCTGTAAACAGGGGATACTGTCCCATAAGGCTGTTGTGAGGATTAACTGAAATCACTCAGGGGGAGAAGCTGGGTTCCAGGCAATCTAGTAACTGGGAGAGGTGGTCATAGTAATCCACCACATTACAGCTTACACAGCACAGTCCCATTCATTTTAGGGTCCCCTTTATTCTGTACAACCATCCCACTGGGATGAGTATTATACCCAGTTTCACAAATGAGAAAATAATTTGCCCAATCAAAGGCGTGTCACCTGGAGGTCACGACGCAGGGATGCAAAGCTGAGTGCATGTGACTCCCAGGTGTACGGGATGCCCTCTTCATCACCGGGCCAGCCTCTCTTACTGTCACCTGTCAGGTCTGGGGGAGATGGTGGTGGTCTTATACAAGGGCTGCTCTATCCTGATCACCTGCTCCAAAGCAAGGCTCAGTGTACTGTGTGGCTCTTTTTGAGGCCAGGGCTTTATGAAGAGTTTTCCTCCCAGCCCTGTCCCCCACGCGACTCCTTGATGGCAGCAGCAAATAAAGGAAAATGGCTGTTTAGTCACAAAGACAGGAAAAGGGGAGACAGGTCAGCAGGAATACCATGCTGGGGAGGTGCAGTTCAAAGCCATCAATACTGTGTCTATGGTCATCCTTAGAGGTGGCCTACCAGAGTCCTCAACAACAGCCTATCCCATCATGGAGTCACAGTAGCTACTTACCATGCAAGTCTCAGCCTCGTGTCTCCAGCTGTGCAGCACAGGAGGTGGGATGGTTCCCTTGGACAGAGCACGTCTCTTTTTTGCTGTTGCCTGTAAGGTCTTCTCTTTACTTTTAATGGCCTGTTAATTTTCTATACATGGCCTGTCCATATATAAATTTGTTTTTCTTTTTTTCTGCTCAATCCTTAGAGCAAATGCCCTTTCTCCTTGAGAACTCATGCCTTCTTTCAATTCTGAAAAATTCTCAACTACTGTCTCTCAAGTGTTGCCTTTTCCTCATTTGTTCCCCATTATCTGTATGAACTTTCTGTGAGGCTTAGGCTGGAGCCTCTTGGTATGTGCCTTCATACCTTTTAACTGCTTGTTCAAAGATTGTGTCTATGCTGGTGTGACTCACTCGGTACTAGCTTTCAATTCATTAATTCTTCCCATGACTGGGTCCTATCTATAGCTACCCCATTTATGGCAGTTTTCTTTTTTATTTTAATGACCACATTTTTTTCAAATATTTGTAATTGATTCTCTTTTCCTATCTCACTTCTTGCTGTTGTGCAATCATATCTCATCCTTTTAAGGACTATCATGCCTTCATTTATCTCTGCGAACACCCTAGACATGCTTATTTTCAAAATCTGTCAGCTTGCTCTCCAAAACCTCATCTGGAATAAATTTATGTACTGATTGTAAACTTTGTTGGCTCTCTCCAAGCATTAGATTTCTTTATATGTTTTGGAATTTGGGGTTGCAGCCTCATTTGGAGAAGAAGAGATGGTACTGTTTTTGTTTGTGTTAATGTTCTATTGTCTGTCTCTCTCTCTTGGTGCTACCACACCCTCCCCATCCAGGGCTTTCATGGTTTGCCTACGCTGGTCCCTCATACCTCCCCCAACCCCGCAGGCCACAGTCAGGTTTTCCCTAGGGGATGTTAGGGGTCTTTGGCTCCACTGAGTACTTATGGCTCACTTCACTCCCTGGTCATGAGTCAGGGTCTGGCCCCTCCAGCTCCGCATGCCCAACACAGTCCACACTGGCTTATAGGCAGAACTCTCAGCAGCAGCAGGCATTTCCAGCTCTTCCTGGGAGGGCCCTCTCCCTTCTCCCTCTGACTTCCATAGTGAGCCTGGTTCCAGCCTCCCACCTCAAGGTGGAGACCTTGTAGCTCCCCAGGAGCTGAATTCTGGGCACCCCACCACCTGTGCTCCAACCTAGGGGCTGGTAGGCTGCTGCATCACCTGCCGCTATGTGCTTCTGTGCATACCAGGTGTCTGTCAGCTTTTGAGCCAGGCAGGCTGTCTTTGGGTTTTCTCTTTTTACAGTATGTTGGTGATCCATCACTCTGAGTTTGGTGCAAAGGATCTGCAGCTACCTTAACTGGAAGTTCACTGTGATTCTATTGTGTGTGCTCTATGTACAATCATTACAGATTAGTTAACCGATCCCCTAACATTTTGCTTTTAGGTTGTTTTCCATTTTTGACTAATACAAACACGAAGGCAGTACACTTCCTTCATGTACTTGTCTAATTCCTAGTGCAAATTTGGGGATGAAGGATGCAGCCATGTTTCAGTCAGATATGTGTTGCTTTCATATGCACCACCCCAATCATCACTACATCACCAATACATTGTCCCCAACATCTGGTCTGTGGAACAGAACTGATGAGGCCCTAGAAAATGAACAATACTGTGCTTTTGTGAACTCTACCTTGGTGTTCAGGGGTGAGGCATTCTCAGACTACTTCTTCCCTGTTTCTGGCTCATCTGGAACCCTAGACCCCTCCCAAGGGTTATTTCAGTTAATCTACATGACATCCCAGCAGGATAGGGTAACATTAGCCTCACTTCACCAAGGACAAAGCTGAGCCTCGGAGAGGCAAGAGGACCACCTAGGCTGTCACTGGTAGGAAGGAGCCTACGTGACGCTAAGGAGAAGCACAGATGTTTCCAGTCCACTGAACTGCGGAGAGAGGCCTTCAGGGCTTCTCTGAGCCAGGTGTTCAGGAACTTGGTGCCCTCCGTGGGGACATGGCCTTCATGGATTGTGGGCAGCGCCTAGATGTCTGGGTTTAGGAGGCTCCAGGGCAGCCTCCACCCCATGTGGGACAAGTGCCAGCTTTGCCACTTGAGCTCAGCCACTCACTAGTCAAGCAGACATGGGCTCTGCTTCCTCTGCTTTCTCAGCCAGAGGCAGCTAGGTACAGGGGAGAGCACACAGACCCGGGATTCAGATAGACCTAGGGTTTCTTTTTTCTTTTTATGTCAAATACTTTTTAAAACTTGAAGTAGAGTTGACTTTCAATGCTGTGTTAGTTTCTGATGTATAGCAAAGTGATTCAGTTAACATACATATATATTCTTTTTCATATTCTTTTCCATTACATTAATAGTTTATTATAAGGTAATAAATACAGTTCCCTGTGCTACATAGTTGTTTACAGACCTGGATTTCAATACGAGCTCTGCCACTTTTCTGCTGCTTGAGCTTGGGTAAATCACTTCACTTTTCTGGGCCTTAGTTGCCACATCTGTAAAATGGCTTAATAAGGCCTCTCTTGGAGAAGCATTGTTAAGATGAAAGGAAGTCCTATATATTTGGCAAGTAAAAGAGACAAAGTCTGTTTCTGACAAGAAGGGTGAAAGGTCACTTTTCTAAGCTTGCCCAGCCAATCAGCTGGGGCTCCCTCAGTCCTGACTCCACATCATTTATTCTTCCCAGTACAAGAGCCTGGCCTCCCTCAGTCCTGTATTTCACTGTTCTTCTGTCCCACTGTGTTTGCTCCTGCCAGAGAAGGAATGAACCCAAGGAGCCTGAAGCTCCTCCGACCCCTGCGCACCCTTCGTTAGCCCCTGCTTGCCTCTGTGGCGATGCTTTGCAGAGCTGGGCTGCCTGACACAGGCATGAGCAGCCTGTGGATGCCCAGGAGGCTCCACCTGTGTCCCTGCATCCAACCCAGGTGTGAGCCTGATGCCCAGTCTGGCCAGCTGTGGCACATGGGGTGGGAGTGGGGGCTACAAGGCTTTAATCACCAGAGAACATGAAGCTGCAGTCGCTGAGGCCTGGGCCTCCAGGCTGCTCAGAACCTGGGGCTGGAGCCTGCAAATCTGTCTGTCTGCTGTCTCAGGGGCATCAGCAGCCTCTTAGCAGCCAGAGGAGGCCTTCCTGTTCTAGCAAGCACCTGCACTTGCAACGCCTCTGAGGGCCAGTTAGGGCTCGGGCAGGCCTTGGGAATTTCTGAGGATGTGCAAAGCATGTCAAAGCCATGAGCTCATCCACCACCCCCACCCCCCCGCCCTGGAGAGAGTGCCAAGAGGGCCAGAGCCCAACCACTCCACAGACGGGCATCTGAGAAGGGCAGCTTCAGGCCCATGGTGGCTCAGGGTAGAAGCTGTGGCCATGTGGGGATAGCCTTTGTGCAGGGTTGTGGGCTTCCCCGGTGGCTCAGATGGTAGAGAATCTGCCTGCAGTGCGGGAGACCTGGGTTCAGTGCCTGATTCAGGAAGACCCCCTGGAGGAGGGCATGGCAACCCACTCCAGTATTCTTGCCTAGAGAATCCCATGGACAGAGGAGCCTGGCAGGCTACAGTCCAGAGGGTCACAGAGTCAGACACGACTGAAGCAACTGAGCATGCACACACGTGGTATATGAAAATATTTGATCCTGAGCTCCATGTATGGGAATGGGATGCTGTAAGCAGAGGTGAGGCCGGGACCCTGGGAGCCCCAGCTGCCCACAGCTTTCACGGATTAAAACCTGCATCTCAAAACAGGCAGAAAGACTCTGTCTTGGTGGCTAGCAAGATGATAGTTGAAAACCCAGGCCCTCCCAGCCTAAGTCACAGGCATACTCCTGAGTTTTTCTGGCCCCAGTTCACAGCACACTGCCAAGGCTTGTTCAACTACAACCTAAACCCTGGAGGCTTTCTACCCTCTCATTTTCCTCCCAGCCCAGCCCTCAGTGGCCCTGAGGAATCCCCAAGAGAGGAAAGCTCTGGTGGGGAACCCCCTTGCTAGGCAGTATCAGTTTGGTTCATGATGTACAGGTTTTGCCCAGTCATAACAAGCAAGGCCTGTGTTGTTGCTTCATGCTTTGCACAGGTGATGGTGGTGGTTCCTGGCTCCATTGGGCATGAGGGCTTCCAGGAGTAGGACAGACGAGCCTGGGAGTTCACCCACAAGCCTCCATCCTTCATTGGCTGGGGAGGTCTTGTGGGGTGGTCTTCTCTCCCATGAAAGGGCACTTTGCCTGAGTATCACCAGGCTCTGGGAGCAAGCGAACTCCGGACCCAGAAAACCTGTTCTTAGAGAATGTCTGCATACATTTTTCCTGGATTTATCAATCATCAGGCTTCTTGGCTTTGTCCCCTGGGTGACGGGGTCCAAGGACAGAAGGGGCTTTGGGGGTTTGAACACACAATCTGTTCTTCCCTCTACTATTCTCCTCTCCCAGCCTGATCAAAAGTTGCCCTGGGACCTGACTTCTCTGTTCCTTTACCACTGGGTTCAGGGGCATGGGCAGGGGCTAGAGTGCTGAGATAAGCCACTCAAGCCCAACAGGACAGAAAACTAGCGACCCTTAGATGTGAATGGGTCTTCATCAGTCACAAATCACATTTCCTGATTCAGAGACTCACCAAGTAGCAATGTCAAGACAGTTCCATCTGCCTCAGCCCCCTTGCATTGCAGCTGAGTTGCCTGAGGTCCAGAGAGAGCAAGAGATCACATAGCAAGACAGTGACAAACCCCAGGTCTCCAGACTCTCAGTTCAAGGCTCTTTCTGCCATACTCATGACCTTTCCTGAAGAAGTGGTAAGTGGGAGAAGCTGGAGGTGGGGGATTCACAAGACAGGGAGTCAAGAGGAAGAATGTGAGAATGGAAAGTTGCTGGGAAGCAAAGCCCCCAGCGCTGAGTGGCAGCCCACCCTGGAGACATCAGCCTAGCTATCAAGCTGCTTCCATTGCTGAGGATTAGCACAAACATCCCCCAGCTGGGGGCCTCCCTGCTGGCCAGCTGTGCAGGCTTTGGGTGGCGTGCCCCAGATGTGGGAGGCCCCAGGCTGGAGGCTGGACTTTCTCTCTAGTGACGTTGTGTGCTCTCCCGGCATTCAGAGGGCATGGGCCAGCCTCTGGCTCATCTCTGCTGTCAGGCCCGGTGAAGGACAGTCAACACTCCTGGCTGATCAAAGGCACTCCCACCCTCTAGCCCCAGGAGTGCTGGAGGCGAAGGGGAGTGGGGAGAGCCCAGATGCCATCCTGCCATGCTTTGAAGTCCCAGTGCAGCCTGGGAAGTAACTGACTTTGGAGTGGGACCTCTGGAGCACAAACTAAACAAAAATCCCTGCCATGTGTTACAGTGGAGGCAGGAGAGCCGAGTCCTAACACCTTTGGCCAGTACCTTCACCTCTCAGGACAGTGGCCTCCCCAACTGGGTCATTTGGGTTCCACAAGTAAGGGCCAAACCAGTTCTGCCATTTCATGACTCTGATTTTCTCTTCCTTCTCCCTGAGCTCAGGTGGGCACAGAGGCCCAGGGCAGGCTGGTGCTCAGGGGTAGATGGAGTCTGGCACCAAGGGCAGGATGGATGGGATAACTGGAAGTAGAGTAAATTCATTCACTAATTTATTCATTCATCCATCACTGAGTACGTACCATGTGCCTTAATCTGACAGCTTGGAAATAGGACGCAGTACGTGTTGCTCCATGACCCAAGAGACCTAGATTCTGAATTGGCCCAAGCCCTTATTGTGCATCAAATCTGTTCTAGAGCTGGGATGACTATGCCTGTTCTTAACTTCCAGCTGGCAGGGGCCATATCCAGCAGGGGTTTTTGTTGAATCTGTCTCCAGCTAATTTAAACTGGAAATGAATCTCCTGGAAGACTTTGGGATGGCTCAGAGTCTGCTTTGGGAAGGTGGAGAACCAACCTTGGAGAAAGGGTGGGCACCCAGCAATGCAGGGAAGAATGTTACAGGGCCAAGGGACAGTCAGGCTGGTTTACTATGCTTGGCACTGCTCTTCCTCCATCCCTTACTAGATGACAATGAAATTGGGAACCAGTTCTTAAATGCCTGTGTTTCTTTACCTGGGAAGAAAGTGATTGGCTGTTAGGGACCAGGGCTTCCCAGGTGGCACTAGTGGTAAAGAACCCACCTGCCAATGCAGGAGACATAATGAGATGTGGGTTCAATTCCTGGGTCGGGAAGAGCCCCTGGAGAAGGAAATGGCTGCCCATTCCAGTACTCTTGCCTGGGAAACCCAATGGACAGAGGAGCCTGGTGGGCTGTAGTCCACGGGGTCACAAAGAGTCGGACATGACTTAGCACACAGGTGAGGGGCCTAGGGGAGGGGACTCTTTGAGCTTCTGACCTTCTCCCCTCACAAATTCCTTTCTCTCCCTGCCATTTCACCAGCTGCTGCAGCTTGGACTCAAACTGACTTTATTTTGGAACCAAAAACCCTGGACCCAACACCCTCAAGAACCCCCAAGCTTTCTGAACTTGCCATATGACCAAACAACTTCTTTTCCTCCTCACATGTGCCCTTCAGAGTCACATCTGGAGGGGCCATCCTGGCCATTTCCCTTACTAGTCCGGATCATCTGGCCCCAGGTGAATTCAAAGCCCTGTGATCTAGAGCATGATGTCACCTCAGGGTCAACAATGAACGTGGGGTGCCAAAAAGCCTTTGCCACCTGCTGAGGAAGGCATCTGCAGGAGGAACAGGATGGCCCAAACCCGTGATTGCCCTCAGGAGAGTCAGTCAGAGCGGAACCAGTCTGCTCAAAGCACCAGGGGCTGAAAGAGCCTTGTGTCAGCTTGCCAAGGAGCCAGCTATGTGGGGGACCAGGCCAGGCTGAGTATGGGAATCATGCTGGGGACCTCCTGATACCATGATCCTCTCATAGCTGTTCCAAGAACTCTCCAATCAGAGACAAAGGGCATCTCCTGTCCTCCGTGTAGCCCACTGAGATTCCATCAAGGTAAAGGCCAAGGGAGAAAAGTAAAGCTTTTCTTTAGGCTTCATGACTCAGGACATTAGGGACATTCTATAGCTTGTTCGAGGTTATGCAGATGATAACAAGCAGACTGGGGACACCTAGGCCCTTGAGCAGGCAACAGTGCACTCTAGCAGGGACTGCATCATACCCCAGACAGCTTTCAGGACTCTTTTCCCCTGGGCCTCCTGCCTCAGGCCTTAACTCACTTGCTGAGAACCACAGTGTGTCAGGACTTGAGGAGTTCTGAGAGATTAGTTGTCCACCCCAGCCCACATACCCATGTACACACATACGCACACACTCAAACACACGCAGAACACAGATGGGAAATGTGAGGCTTGGGGAGGAAAAAGAGAATGAATGCCAAAGATGGACAATGATTCAGTAGGCTTAGAAGCCAGATCTCTGGACTTCTCCAGCAGTTTTCTCTGTGTCCAGGCCTGGCTGCATCCTTGTCCTGCCAACTTTGCAAGCAAACCCAAGCAGCTATGACTCCCAGCTCCCCTGTCCACCCTGTCCTAAGCTCTGTGGTCAGGGCTCAGCCTACAGTCAGAGAAGACCCCAGCCTCCACATGAGCACAGAGTACGGCAGGGTCAGCGACTGCTTCCAAGCCCCACCCAGTGGAAGAGCCACCCATTTCTGGCCCACATCCTGTCCTTTCAATAGCAGGTACAAAGAAGCGATTGGTAGCAGAAAGAATCCATGGGAAAAGGTAGGTCCGGGTGAGGCAGCCCAGACTGCTAATGGAAGAGGCAGCTCCTACCCCTTCCATCAAAGCCTTGGAATCCAGAACTGCAAGGGCCCCAGGGAGGAAGTAAAAGGAAACTGAGTTGCTAAGTGGCCTGCCCCCAGCCCCGGCTGCAGATGCCTGGCTGGCTGGAAAGACGGGAGGCCAGCAAAGGAATGATAATAACCATCCCTCCCATCTGGACAGCCTTTTTACATACCACTAGCTGGCTCTCCACCCCTTCTCTTATCTCAGCCACACAAAAGGGTCGTTATCCCCATTGGACAGATGGAGGCTCAGAGAGGACCAGAAACCTACGTCAAGTTGCCCAGCAAGTCAGTGGTGATGGTAGGTGCCATTCTGCACTCCAAGATTCCACATCTTGGGCATATGTCCTTTGCTTTCTGCCTTGCCTATAGGCCCAGGCCCCAGGTACTGAGTGCTGCCCCTGCAAGGGGGCAAAGGGCATGGCTGTCCAGATTGGGAGGGACTGTGAGAGAGGAGTAGGGTCTGGGGTGGGGAGGGTGATGAGGACCAACATGACAAAATAAACGTCTACCCCTTTCCCGAGTTTCCCTCACTGCCCTCTCACCTGAAGAACTGTCTTTAGCACTTCTTTTAGAAGAGATCTGCTGGCCACGCATTCTCTTAGTTTTCCTTCATTTGAGAATATCTTTACTCCCACTTCATTCTTGCAGGATATTTTCACTGGAGACTGAATTTGGGATTGACAGTTCTTCTGGAATTTTAGTACTGTGGTGGCGTTTCCTTCTGGCCTCCGTGGTTTTGGATGACAACTCCACCATCATCTATGCCCAGGTCTCTTCTGACTTCAAGGACCTGCTTGAAAGGTGATTTTGTAAGGAGAAGAATGATGTCTGGGGCTGGGAGTTGAACCACAGCTCCACCACCTCTGAGCTAAGGGGCAGTGGATGAGTTTCCCTACCACTGTGAACCTCAGCTTTGGCCCTGTTGCCATGAGAAAGTGCCAGGAGGACAGATGTCACACTGCAGGCCTCTCTTGTGGTCCTGGCATTCTCTGTGTCTCTAAGAATGATCAAATTCCCCAAGAGGGGGAGTTCTTGGTGAAGAGGAAAGAGAGAGAATCTGAAGAGATGCCCTTTGGCCCTGCCTGCCCATGGGAGAGGTGGCCTGAGTCCTACACCTTTTGTCTCCTGCCTGCTGAGACAAGAAGGGTTCTTAGGATGTTTCTGGCTTCCCTGCACAGCTCCCAAATCCTAATCCACTAGGTAGAGTCCCTCGTTTCCTCTCACTCAGGACCTGGCAAAGTCTACCTTCTGTGGGGATAGGGCAGCCTCCAGGACCACCTGATGTCTGTCCCCCTACACCCTACAATACACTCCAACTGCCAGGTCTCCCCACATGCTCCCATGCTCTTTCAGGCCTCCATTTTGTTTCCTCTGCCTGAGAAGTCCTTTTGCCCTTGTCCACTTGAAAAGGCCTTACAAAAGCGATGCTGTCTCTTACTTCCCCTCTCTTTGCCTCGGTTTTCTCATCTGTATGTTGAGGATAATAATAATACCTCCCTCATCAAGTTGTTATGAGGATTAAACAAGCTACTCCTTGCAAAAAGCTTTGAACGATGTTTGGCCCATAATAAGTACTCCAGAAACATTAACTCATTCTTATAATTATCAGTGACATGATTATAGTATAGTGATTAAGTACACAGACCCTAGAACCAGACTGCCTGTGTTCAAATCCCAGCTCCAACACTAGCTGTGTCACCTCAATCATCTCATTACACCTCAGTGTGCTTCAGTTTTCTCACCTTTAAAAGCGGGGAGGGGGGGATGATAAGCTTGTCACAAGGCTCAAATAAGACAACATATATGAGCACTTATTATAAAGCCTGGCACATGGTAAGCTCTTAATAAATATTCACTATTAGTTTCATGACAATTATCATCATTCCAGTTTCCTTCTTTCTTAGAGAGGGAGCAGCTACTCCTGGGGTAGGTCCATCCATGAACACATGCAGTTCTTGGACCACATCAGGCTCCCAGTTCTGGCCAGGAGACACTCTCGTGAGATTTCCGACATCTGTGACTTGGCAGACCTGTTCTCTATGCCTAAATTGCCCTCTGCCCTGACCCAGCTCCAAGGCCCTATCTTTAAGAAGCCTCCCCCAGGTCTTGCATGTCAGTGGAATGCCAGAGATCCTCCAGGGCACCCCTGATGTGCCCTCTGAAGCTTGAGCAGCAGTTGCCCTGGGCCTGCCTTAGATGGAATTAGTTCTGCTCTAGAGCCCTATGTTCAAGTCCTAGCTCTGCCCCCTGACTTGCTGCATGGCCTCGAGACAGTCCTTTTTCCTTGATGGACCTCCTTTTTCCATTGTAATATAAGAAGTGTGGCCCAGAGGGTCTCTAAGGCATCTCCCAGATGGGTAAGTCCTAATATGACTCCCCAGGGTCATCCCAGGGCTGAGCTAGCCCATGCCTGCCTGCCACTGAGCATGAGATGAGTTGAATCAGATGGAACTTAAGTGCAGTGATTATAGAAACAAGGATAAATGCCCTGACTCGGTGCCCACCTCTCTGCTGTCTGCCTGCTCTGACTGCCCAGCTCCCCGACCTCTGTAACTGTGGGGTAGAAGGAAAAGCCTGGCTTCTGCCTGGAGCCTGGAGTGCTGGGGCCCAAGCAGGAATGTTCCAGGGTTTATTTTGGTGCTCTAAATTGGAAGGCTGGAGGCTCTAATTTAGCCTTCCCTGCCTGGAGCAGGAGCCCAGGCTGGGGTGGCCTGCCTTGCTGCCAAACATGAGCCCCCCACCAGACCACAGCCCAACCTCAGAGCTGCCTGTGGCCGGCCCTGCATAGCAACACTCCAGACAACAAAGGCCCCTTAACCCTCCTCCTCTAGCAGCAACCCTGGTGGTGGCTGCTGTTGCTCTGGGGCTAGGCGGGCTGGGGCCCAGAACAGGACATGGGGTGGCTGACAGAACATCAGAAGGCTCAGACAGTCCCTGTGCCCGCTCTGGGCACCCTCTCTCAGGGAACCTTGGCAGGGCCACGTGACCTGCCTGCTCCAAGCTGGGCCAGACTGAGAAGTGTGGCCAGTGGAAATTAAGGCTGAGACCAGAGGGCCACTGGGCTTTAAGGGAAGGGCCAGCTGTTTTCCATCTTCACTGAGGGCTGAGGGAGAGGAAACAGCCAGAGAAAACAGTGAGGAGACCTGAGGGTTCAAAAGACTGGCCTTCCATCCTGGGCAGCTGTGGAGAGGCGACTAGATCTCCAGCCATCCAGCTGCAACCCACCCTCCACGCTGCCAGGAGAGGCATTTTGCCTGCCAAGACTTGATCAGATTCTTTCTTTAATGAAAACACTTCGATGGCTTCCTACCACCTACAAGAGAAAGTTCAACCCTCCATTAAAAAGCTAAGGCCCTTCATTCTGTGGCCCCAGCCTACTTTTCTACATTACTCCCCATGCCTCTCCCCACCCCACCCCTCTACAATATGGCCACTCCAGCTGCTGGGCTTTCCCCAGTTGCTCCCATGTTCTCTCAGGCCTCCATTTTGTTCCCTTGGCTGGGGAATCCTTTCTCTCTTGTCCACTGGGCAAATTCTGCCTTATCATGGAAGTTCCAGCTCAAATGTTTCCTACTCTGTTACACAGTTACACTGTTTCCTCTGTGCTTCCACAGCATTGCCATCAGACACTCATTCATTCAACCAGGCTTTACTGAGCATCTGCTAGATGCCAAACACTATTTTAGGCACTAGGGATACAACAATTGAAAGTGGTAAGTCACAGACCCTACCCTTGTGGGATTTACATTCCAAAGAGACAGCAAATAAGTAATCAAATGTATAAGATAATTTCAGATATTGAGATTTACAGAGGGTGCGGGTAAATGTCTAACAGCCACCTCTGGAAAGGGAGAGCCTTGACCGGCAATGTCTACTGATTTCTGTCGTGTAAATTCTCCTATTATGGTGAGTCCAAGTGACCAATGAGAAGTCACTGAACACTGAGTTGGGAAAGGTCAGTGACAGCCAGCTTCAGCACATTGGTTGTGCATGCCAAAAATAAAAGGAAACAAAGTAACAAAAGAGAGAGTAGCTGAGGCACAGAGGTGGGGTGTTACCAGATTAGATTAGGTGAGGGGGTAAATCCTGGAAGGTCTCTCTGAAGAGGTGACATTTAGGCGATGACCTGAATGACCAGGAGCCAGCCACACAGAGATCTGGCACACTGGATTTTTAAAAATACTTTTTCTAGATGCCCAATATAGCTCATTATTAGAGAAATGCTAATCAAAACTACAATGAAGTATCACCTCACTCTGGTCAGAATGGCCATTATCAAAAAATCTACAAACAATAAATGCTGGAGAGGATCTGGAGAAAAAGGAACACTCTTGGACTGTTGGTAGGAATCTAAATTGATACAGCCACTATGGAAAACAGTATGGAGAGATTTTTTTTCCATAAAAAAAAAAACAAAACTAAGAATAAAACTACCATATGACCCAGTAATCCCACTACTGGGCATATACCCTGAAAAAATCAGAATTCAAAAACACACATGTACCCCAGTGTTCATAACAGAACTATTTACAATAGCCAGGACATGGAATCAACCTAGATGTCCATTGACAGGTGAAAGGATAAAGAAGTTGTGGTACATATATACAATGGAATATTACTAAGTTATAAAAAGGAATGCATTTTAATCAGTTCTAGTGAGGTGGATAAACCTAGAGCTTGTTATAGAGTGAAGTCAGAAAGAGAAAAATATCATATATTAATGCATATATATGGAATCTAGAAAAATGGTACTGATGATTCTATTTGCAGGACAGGAATAGAGAGGCAGATGTACAGAATGGACTTGTGGGCACAGGGAGGGGAAGAGAGATGGGACAAATTGAGAGAGTAACGTTGACATATATACAATATCCTGTGTAAACTAGATAGGTAGTGGAAAGCAGCTGTATAGCACAGGGAACTCAGCTTGGTGCTCCGTGATTCACATTGTTGTACAGCAGAAACCAATACAACATTGTAAAGCATTATCCTCCAATTAAAAATAAATAGAAAAAATAAAGATATACAATGAAAAAAATACCTTTTCTATTGAGGTATAATTTACATACAGTCAAATGCACTGATCTTAAGTGTTACAGCTCCATGAATTTATATATATATATATATATATATATATATATATATATATATATACACACACATCTCAATGTAGATAACCAACACCTAGATGGAGAGGTAGAACATTTCCAGCACCCCAGAAGGCTATCTCTGGCCTTCTCCCCATCAGCAATTCCCCCTCCTGCCCCAAGAGTAACTATTATTTTGATGTCTATCCCCATGGATCAGTTCCATCAGTTCTTGAAGTTCAGATACACGGAATATACATGTGGCATTCTATAGTATGTTCCTTTTCGCATTGGACTTCTTTCACTCAACACAATGTCCAGGAGATTCATCCAGTAGACTGTTCTTTTTTTATTGCTGTGCACTGTTCCATCATACGAATATATCCCAATAATGGGATATCAATTGTAATGATCTGTGTCCCTGCCAATCTCCTCCTCAAGTCTGAGAGATAGCTATGTAGAATGGCTGAAATGTGCTGGGCTTTAGAGTCTGCATGAAATGGGCTCAGCCATTCTGGAGCTGCGGGACTCGCAGTAAGAAAGTCCTATCTAGATACATGTACCCCAATGTTCATTGCAGCACTGTTTACAATACCTAACACGTGGAAGCAACAGAAATGTCCATCAACAGATGAATGGATAAAGATGATGTGGTATGTGTATGTGTGTGTGTACGCACACACACGTGCTAAGTCGTTTCAGTCATATCCAACTCTTTGCGACCCTATGGACTGTAGCCTGCCAGTCTCCTCTGAGACTGGCAAGAATACTGGAGTGGGTTGCCATGACCTCCTTCAGGGACTCTTCCCAACCCAGGGATCAAACCTGCATCTCTTATGTCTCCTGCATTGGCAGGTGGGTTCTTTACCACTAGCATCACCTGGGAAGCCAGGTGGAATACTACTGGAATAGTATGGAATACTACTCAGCAATGAAAAAGAATAAAATAATGCCACTTGCAGCAACATGATTAGACCTATAGATGATCATACTAAATGAAATAAGTCAGAGAAAGATAAATATCATATGCTATCACTTAAACGTGGAATCGGAAAAAAATTATGCAAACGATCTTATTTACATAACAGAAATAGACTCACGGTCTTATAAAAACAAACTTGTGGTTACCAAAGGGGAAAGTAAGGGGAGGGGTAAACTAGGAGTTTGGGGTTAACAGATAGAAACTACTATATATAAAGTAGATAAAGAACAAGGACTTACTGTATAGTATGAAAGTGAATTCACTCAGTCATGTCCAACTCCTTGCGACTTCATGGGTAGTCAGAGAAAGATAAATATCATATGCTATCACTTAAACGTGGAATCGGAAAAAAATTATGCAAACGATCTTATTTACATAACAGAAATAGACTCACGGTCTTATAAAAACAAACTTGTGGTTACCAAAGGGGAAAGTAAGGGGAGGGGTAAACTAGGAGTTTGGGGTTAACAGATAGAAACTACTATATATAAAGTAGATAAAGAACAAGGACTTACTGTATAGTATGAAAGTGAATTCACTCAGTCATGTCCAACTCCTTGCGACTTCATGGGCTATAGCCCATCAGGCTCCTCCATCCATGGAATTTTCTAGGCAAGAGTACTGGAGTGGGTTGCCATTTCCTTCTCCACTGTATAGTATAGGGAACTATATTCAGTATCTTGTAATAACCTATAATGGAAAATCTTTTGTAAAGGAATATATATATATTATATGTATAACAATCACTTTGCTGTATACCAGAAACTAACACAACTTTGTAAATCAACTATACTTCAATTTAAAAAAATCCTTTGTTTGTACCTGCTAAGTGGAGAGGATAATGGTAACTCCTCCTCCGAGTGTGGCTAAGAGTTGAAGAAATGATACATGGAAAGCACTTAGTGAAGGCCCTGCTATTGGCAGCTCTGCTTGAGGACTCTCTGGGTGCCTTCCCTTCCTTAGACTGTGTGTGTGTGTGTCTGGCTGTGTGTGTGTGTGTAGAGGGTGATTGTGTGGCTATGTTTTGTGCTCTGAAAAGGCTTCTGAGATTGCTTTTGGGATGGCTGCTTTTAGGGGAGATTTTGAGGGGTCAGAGGTACCTTCACTGCATAGAGGACCTGAGATTTGAGTTGCCTCCCCACCAGGAAGGGCCAGGATGGGTTGGGGAAAAGAAAGAGGTGAGGGACTCCTGACCCCACCAGTGCCCATGGACAGACAGGAGCTCAGGGGATTCAGCGTGTGGTTTCAGCTCCTCTCTACTCTGCATGGGGAAGGAGGCCAGCAAGGATCATTTCCTCCACTTCACAGCTGCAGGAACCAAGGCTATGAGAAGTAAGTTAACCAAGGTCACACAGCCTGGCAAGTGTTGGAAGACAGATTCAAAACTTGGATGTGTTTGACTCAAAGCCAGTGGATTGAGGGCATCTCATGCATGTCCCGGCCAAGGACCTTGAGGCTGCTGAGTCAGCACCAAGAAGACAGACAAGCTGGGTGAGCTGGTTGGGGCTTTGGCCCAGAGGAGGGCCTTGGGCCTGGAGCCTCGGACTGCAGAAGGGTCTACCCAGGGAGCTCCTGCCAACAAGTCCCATATGACGGGGCTCACCTACACATCACAGCGTTTATTCTCCCTCCGTGGCTTCCCAGAGGAGAGAGTAGGTGGGAGAGGAGGAGGGCCTAATGGGAAACGTGTCCTCAACATTCCAGCAGCAGCTTCCTGCCTGTGCTACCCTTGCTTCCCCGTCAGCTCGTGCCTATGTATGGCCTTGTCCTTGGCACTGCCACCTTGGACCCTCCCTCCACTCCCAATTTGCCCCTCTAGGGCTTGAGGGCCAATCTTTCTGTGTGACAGACCTTTTTCTTCCACTCACACGGTACTCCTTTCTTTCCCTGAGCCATGGGAGTCCCAGCTGGGCAAGTGCAGGGACAGGTGGAAGGCCCTATGCAAAGCACAAGAACCTATGGCTACCTGTTCCAGTCCCATGGTAGGTTCCCTGAATTTTGCAGTGCCAGGCCCTTCCCTTTGGCTCTTCTGCTATCTGTGCAATGGGCTCATCTCTGAGAGCCTTGTCAGTTCTGGGATTCTCACTGGAACTGTGGAGTGGGTGCAGAGTGGTGGAGCATCTTCAAGGACCCATTTCCCTGATGGAGAGGAGCATCACTGACTCCAGCTTGGGATTGACAGAGGAGCCCTGCAGGGAGAGAGGAGATTGCTTGAATTCTGCTGAGGATGGAGGGATTCTGAGCATGAGGGTGGGGGCGTGGGTGGGATCTGATCACTCTGGCCCCTTTTGCTGCAACTCCGCACTCAACATTCATTCAACAAGGTATTTTAGAGCAGCAGCTCCAGCCCAGGTGATGGACTGGGTGCTGGGTACACAGCATTTGGTTCCTGCCCTGGAGAAATTGCAACAGGCCCCTGGATCCTCAATTACAGATTGGAATCCCATCCATAGCATCACCTTTCACCCCTGAAGAAACCTGGGGCCCTACTGTCCACATCTATTTATTGTTATGCAGTCACTAAATCGTTTCTGACTCTTAATTACCCCATGGACTGTAGCACTCCAAGCTTCCCTGGAGTCCAAGGCTATGTGTGTGCTTAGTTGCTCAGTCGTGTCCAACTCTTTGCAACCCCATGGGCTGTAGCCTGCCAGGCTCCTCTATCCATGGGGATTCTCTGGGCAAGAATACTAGAGTGGGTTGCCATGCCCTCCTCCAAGAGATCTTCCTAACCCAGGGATTGAACCCAGGTCTCCCACATTACAGGTGGATTCTTTACCAGCTGAGCCACAAGGGAAACCCTAAAACCTAAGACAGGGGCTCAAATCCAGGGCACCTGACCACCACCACCTCACCCCTCTTGCCAAAATTCTTCTCCCTCAAATCTTAGCCTCATTGGCTGATCTGGAAGGCACTTTAATCACGGCTAAGAGCCTGGAGATTAACAAAAGAAGCCGTAACTGGGCACAACCCAACCACTGGAAAGCTGCCTCAGCATAATTCCTGGCTCTTCTCCTCTGTGCCCCCATGGCATTGTGTTTGCCCTTTCTGGCACACCAGGGATCGCAGACAGCCTCCCTTCATCATTTGTTTGGATATCTGTCTCCTACAGTGGACTGAGGGGTGACTTGAAGGCAGAGCCTGTGACTTGCCTATCTCTGGATCTCCAGGGCCTGGACCAGGCAGAGAGAGAAGCAATTCAGTGGGTGCGTGTGGTATGGAATCAACTATTTTGCTCACTAAGTATGGATTCTTCTAGGTACTATGCCCTTGATGCGTGAGTTCTAGAGGCAGGGGCCTTGGGTTTGCATTATGATCCCATTAATCACCCCCCACAACTTTGGGCCAGTGACTTAACCTTGCCTTGCCTTTGTTCGCTGGTAAAATGGGGATATTTGTAGAACTAAATTCATGGGGTTGCTGATACACCCTGAATATCTGGTACATACATAGCAAGTGCTTAATACGTGTTCACTACTGCAACTATTACTATTACTATTTGAAATTAAGGATGTAGAAGGCTGTCTCTTGTACAGGCCACCAGAAATGCATATTCTTCATATATGACCAGCTAAAGGTTGGGCACAAGCCTAGCTCTTCCTAAACTTTCTCCTGCTTAGGAATCACCTTTGGATCTTATGAAAATTCAGATTCCGACTTAGCAGGTCTGGGGTGTGAGGCCAGAGACCACATTTCTAACAAACTCCCAGGTAGCATTGATCCTGCTGGACCAGGGACCACACTTTGAGGAGGCCTCGCCAATATTAACTACCAGAGAGATCTACCGTCTACTGGGAAAGTCAGTGTCAGGTCCTGTGCTAAGTGCTACATATGGATTATCTTATTGAATCCTTGCAACAGCCTTGGTAGGTATGTATTGATGTCCCTACTTTACAGATGAGAAAGCTGAGGTTCAGAAAAGTCAAGTGACTTACCAAAGGTTGCACAGCTTAGAAGTGGCAGAAGCAGGATTTTAACTCAGGCCAGGCTGACCTTTCAAGCCCCATTGTTTACCATTCTGGCAAACAGCTTCCCTGTGGCCTGGAGGATGTCTGTCCCACTGAAAGAGGACTGTAACACAGAACTCAAACCAAGTGACAGCAAAAGCCTGGGCACAACTCACGCTTCTTTATGGTCCAACTCTCACATCCGTACATGACTACTGGAAAAACCATAGCTTTGACTATACAGACCTTTGTCAGCAAAGTGATGTCTGCTTTTTAATATGCTGTCTAATTTTGTCATAGCTTTCTTCCAAGAAGCAAGCGTCTTTTAATTTCATGGCTGCAGTTATCATCCACACTGATTTTGGAGCCCAAGAAAATAAAATTTGCCACTGTTTCCATTATTTCTCCATCTATTTGCCATGAAGTAATGGAACCAAATGCCATGATCTTTGAGTGTTGAGTTTTAAGCCAGCTATTTCACTCTCCTCTTTTACCCTCATCAAGAAGCCCTTTAGTTCCTCTTCACTTCCTGCCACTAGAGTAGTGTCATCTGCATATCTGAGATTGTTAATATTTCTCCAGCTTGTGATTCATCCAGCCCAGCATTTTGCATGATATACTCTGCATAGAAGTTAAATAAGCAGGGTGACAATATACAGCCTTGAAGTACTCCTTTCCAAATTTGGAACCAGTCCATTCTTCCATGTCTGGTTTTAACTTTGCTTCTTGACCTGCACACAGGTTTCTCAGGAGGGAGGTAAGGTGGTCTAGTATTCCCATCTCTTTAAGAATTTTCCACAGTTTCTTGTGATCCACTCAGTCAAAGGGCTTCCCTGGGGTCTCAGACAGTAAAGAATCCGCTTATAATGTGGGAGACCTGGGTTCTATCCCTGGGTTGGGAAGATACCCTGGAGGGCATGGCAACCCGCTTCAGTATTCTTGCCTGGAAAATCCCCATGGACAGAGGAGTCTGGCAGGCTATAGTCCATGGGGTCGCAAAGAGTAGGAATCGACTGAGTGACTAAGCACAAAGTATTTGCCTGTCCCCGACGAGCCTGATAGGCAGGCAGGGCAGGGACTTGGACTCCAGTTAAGGCTGGTAAGGACTGAGAGAGCTGTCAGAGTGGATGTGAGGGCAGGCGGGAGGCTATGGGATAGCCCACTGGCTGCCCAGGCCTAGCTTCCTCTTGGTGAGATCCCATGACCCAGGAGCTGTTCCTCATCCCTGAAGGCTCAGGACTCTATCAAGTTTGCCAGACTGGGGGCAACTGACTGCCACTGGTGCAAAGACCTAAGATTCTGAGGTCTCAAGCAGAGGATCTGTTTATGTGCTTGGGGTAAAACATCAAACCATCAAGCAGGCACTGTGTTCTCCTTGGCCTTGTATTATAAGGTAAGGCCACAGCTGAGGCAGAGGGAGCCTTGCACTCCTTATAGCTCCATGGCTCAGGGCCACCGTGTCCCAGCCAAGCCTAGAGACATTCTCATACCTTCTGACTCCTTAATCACCCCTGTTCTCATCCCCAAACAGGCCCACGGAAGCCTTTTGCTCACATGGGACATAATACTGTCTTGGGTCTTTCCTAGGTTTCCTAAACTGGGGCTATGGTCCTGTAGCATGTCTGAGAGATGGGTTTATAGGGTCTGAGACTGTGCTAGATGTGCTAGAATTGTAGGCCAGAATGTGTGCAGATGTATTTTCTGGGGTGGCTATCTATCCAGCCTTTACCATACTTTTCCTCAAGCAGCAAATATTGGTTGAAAACCCTCTCTGTGCGCATTGAGTTAGGTACTTAGAGACACAGTGATGAGTGAGACAGATGCCTGCCTCCAGAGAGCTTCCAGTCCAGGGGGAGTCAGTGAATGAGTGAGCAAACCAAAAATATCTCCACATGAGAACAGCTGGGACCTGGCCTCTGCCTAGTGCAATGTCATTCATGCCATGAATTGGCACTGCTCACAGTTTTGAAGGTATGCCTGAGTGAGGCCCAGAGCAGGAGGCATGGGGGCAGGGAAGGGCTTGTCCAGGGTCATGCAGAGAATCAGTGGCACAACCAGAAGCAGACTCCTGGGTTTCAGGGCTCCTGGTGCAGGGCACCGACTGCCGTGTGCATGTAGTATTTAAGTGGGCACATGGCACATGGAGTTGCTTTGGGCTTGACACGTTTTTTATGGCCAATAAAGTCACTCCCACCTCTATCCCTGTTCTTAGTTCATCCATTTCCAAGGCAGATTGCCTATGGAAGAACCTCACCCCACACCCCTCTCAGCCCACAGGCAGCTGTTCTCCTTCTAGCCTGCTGGGTGGGCTCTGGACCTTCCTGAGGCCTCACTCCCTGAGAAGGTCCAGCTGGCAGGCCCAGCTGGAGGTTTGAGGGAGGATGGGGCCCATCTGGAGGGGCCTTGGAGTGAGCCAGAGGGGCCAGCAGGGAGGGAGAGCCCCTTGGGAACAGAGCTTGCACTGGGAGAACTCTCTCAGAAGGACACAAAGAAAAAAAGAAAATGCCAGGGTATCTGGGTTGGCACTCATGACAGTCTTCTGAGGCCTGAAAGAATATTGAGGGCTCCCGTTCACCCTCCCTGGGATGTATTTCCTTTATTTGGATCTGTGTGAATCTGTTCAGTTTCCCAAGTCTCTGGGCTGGCAATGGACCATTCTCCTGCCCACCACTCCCTGGCACCATTCTCTTTCTTCTCTGGTGGCCACAGTGGCCCAGGCACTGGGCAATGTCTAGGGAGAGGGGAAGAGCGAACCTGTAGTTGAAATCCCCTCTCTTTGGAAGGCCTTCAGTCTCATAGAGGAGATAAGGCCTAAATGATTTGCTCCAATATGCCATGGTCAGTGCTTTGGGTCTTTTGAGGAGGGAGAGAGTAAGTCTGTGGATGGCAGGGCTGGGAGAGAAAGGACTCCCAAAGGAAACATGGATAAGGGGAGAAAGGGTCTATGGGCAGAAGGCCCTCCCTGGCCTCCAAGGGCTAGTCTGAGCTGCTTAAATCCTCATGTGATGTTCATCCCATTCTACTATATTCCATCCAAATTCTTGACCTGCCTCTGCTTTCCTAGTTCCTGAGGCAGAAAGCTCATTCACTAGCAAGAAAGAGATCATCTCAAAATAGCCGTTACTCTAGGAAAGCTCTTTCTTGAGTTGGGCTGAACTTCATCTCTTTATGGCTTCTGTGCAAGGGTCACAGCACTGTCACCTGAGGCCACCTACATTCTGTCTTCTCCCTCTGCCCCTCAGAGGTCTGGAGCATCACTCTCACCAGAACTCCTGAGTCTTCTCCAAGCCAAACAGCTCTTCCCATTCTCCCTCCTGAGGTCAGAGTTCCAGCTGCCTCCCCAGTCTGCTTCTGCTTCCCTGCCCGTGCTCCCGTATGTCTGCTGCTGGTGCTGAGTCGCTTCAGTCGTGTCCGACTCTGTGCGACCCCAGAGACGGCAGCCCACCAGGCTCCCCTGTCCCTGGGATTCTCCAGGCAAGAACACTGGAGTGGGTTGCCATTGCCTTCTCCAGTATGTCTATGGCACCCTAAATATGCGGGTCCACCGCTGACAGCATATTCCAGGGCAGTCTTTCACTTCCTTGTTTTAGAAATGTCTATGTTCCTTACAGATGCAGCCTACAGCTTCTCGGATTTATTTAGGAGCAGATCTCTTTACTCTGTTTCCAGCCCTCTTACCTATTCCCTCTGGTCAGCCTGCATCTGAGGACTAGGTTTTAGGATCCAAGAGTAAAAGATCTGACTTTTCACCTGACATAATTACCTTGTACACTTCAGCCCCTCCTTCTTGTCTATCCGGACAAGACTGAAGGCTGATGAATTTAGCTCTCCCACCTATAGTTGGACCCATGCTCCAAACCTTACCACCAAGTAGCTCTGACTGTACATGTCCTGCCAGGCATTCATCTCTGTGAATTCATCCTGAAAGGCCTTGTCAGATGCCTGGAGGTGAGAAGTCAGCTCCCCTCACACTGCCCTGTGACCCCAGGAGCCTGAAGGAGTATGTCCAGGAATTGATGGTAGATCCATGGACAGAAGAGGCAGGATGCCAACTACTCTGCCTGGCCTGCCATCAGCCAGCCAACTTTTCCAGAGGCTTGTTATAGGCTTTGAGTGTGATGGGGATGCTGCAGAGAATATTCAGAGACACCAGACACTGCCTCTGCCCCCTGGGACCTTCCTGTCTCACAAAAAGAAAGACCAGGTGGGCACCTAATGTAGGCAGAATAAGGTCCCCCAAAGGTATCAGGGCCTAATCACTGAACTTGTGAATGTTCCCTTATGTGGAAAAAGGATCTTTGCAAATGCTGTTAAGGATTTTGAGATAAGGAGATTATCCTGAATCATCTGGGTGGACCCCAAATGCAATTACACTCTAAGAAGGAGGTATCCATATAAGAGCTAAAGTGGAGGGAGATTTGACACAGAAAAAGAAGAGAAGGTCTTTTGACCACAGAGGCAGAGATTAGAGTAGTTCACCCGCAAGCAACAAATGCTGAGGGCCACAAAAAGCTGGAAGAGGCTAGAAACAGTCTCCTCTAGAGCCTCCAGGGGGAGTCTGGCCCTGCTGACACCCTGATACTGAGTTTGGACTTTTGGCCTTGAGATTTAGAGAATACGTTTGCACTGTTTTAAAGTTGTAGTAGTGGGTTAGAGCAGCCACAGGAAACTAAGACAGTCAATGAGGGAGACAAATGAGCAAGCGAGGAGGCCCAGACCAAGATCAGAGAAAGTCGGGAAACTGGTGGCTGCAATCTCAGGCAAGGCTTCCTGGAAGAGGTGGGCCTGGAGCTGGAACCACAAGAGCAGAGGTAGGAGGAAATGAGTGGAGAAGGGATACAGGGTGGGTCAGACCTGCTAAGACCAGAGACACTAGCTGCAGAAGGGAAAGGGGTGTGTGTGTGTGTGGAGAAAGGATAAATCCTGCAAAGTTGCTGTTTTACCTTCCTCCCAGGGAGAGATGAACGGTGCCCTGTATCACCATGAGGCTGGCCCCGTGACAGGCTCACAGAACCCTAGAGTGGGGTTTCAGGCCCAGCAGCATCACAGACCAGTGTCTGCTGCCTCTCTGAGCCTCAGTCTCACCGCTGATATATTGGGAATGTTAATATTGGCAACACAAGGACATTTTCTCCTTTTCCAGTTTCCCTTTGTTGTCTGAATTTTTCTACAAGATGCTAACAGGCAAGAATGGGCTGCTTCTCTTTACACGAAAGGATCCAAGGGGGATGGGAGTAATGCTAAGACCCTCTCCCTGCTTTGGGATGCAGTGAGTTTTGGGTAAGATAGCCACCCTGATTCTATGCTCCACAAAGGCCAGTGCCCTCCAGGCTTGCTTCCCAGAGCCCTGCAGCCAGGTGCCCTCCCTCTCCAGAGGGCCTGTTTTCCCTCTGCAGCTCCTCTCTCCTGACCCCTGCCAGCCCAGCTCCCAGGCAGCCGCTGCAGGAAGGCATGGAGGAGAGCCGAGCATGGCTATTTATAACAGGGGATGTGATAAACACTTCGAAGAGATATTTCCCAATAGACCAAATTCAACGGAGATTACATAAGCAATTAGATCTTCTGAGCTGCCTGCCATCTTCTTGCACTGAGGCTGTCCAAAACGTGTGTGAACAAGTCTTTCTTTATAGTCAGACATTTATACTTTACAAGGATGTAAACTGAAATGTTTCAGGTGGGCAAGCCAATCCCGACCCCACCCCCATTCCCACCATCCCCCTCCAGCCGCCCTGGGTGGTGGTGGAAGAGTCCTCAGGGCCTCTACTTCTTGCAGTCAGGTGATCCTGGGCAAGTTCCGGCATGTCTCTGGCTCCCTCTGTGCCTCAGTTTCCCCTTCTGAACAATGGAACAAAAGCGCCCGGCCCTCAGGCTGCCATGAGAATCCTGTGAGAAACTGTCTGAAAGCTCTCAGGCTGGCCCCGTGGTGGGTACTCAAGCTATCTTGGATCCCAGAGTCCCCTTCTCCTTTCAGGCCCACAAGGGGGAGGGAGTTTGGCTCCTGGTTCATCTGGCCTCCCCTCCCTCACTCCTCCCTCTCCCCCAAGTGCTAATGCTTTCTTTCTAATTTATTAGGCTGTTAATGGGCCTGAACAGTGGTAACTGTCTCTTGCCAAGGGTGAAAGCTATCTGCCCTTGACAAAGGCTCACGCCTCTCCCTTCTTCCTGGTCCAAGTGCCAAGACCTGCTGATCCCCAGCACTGGCCCTTCCCACCACAGCAGAGTCTCTTGTCTGTAAAAATGCCCAGGACCAACTCCCCCCAAAGCCATAGAGCTGGCAGCCCCTGGATCCTGGCCCTCACGATTCTGGCTGTCATAACCTGGCACACATGGTCCCAGGGGAGCTGGGCAGAAAGAATGGCTGCCAGAGCTGGACGTAGATGGGGAGGGGAGGGGAGGGGTGGCCCAGCCACAATTGTCCCTCTACTAACTCCAGCAGCTCTCTCCACACACGCAAAGCTCCTGCCGCCCCCAGCCACTCACCCAACTCTTCCCATCTCCAGGTTTCTGCCTGCGCTGTCCCTTCTGCCTCTGCCCCATCTCCTGGTAATAGATCCCTCCTGGCAATAGATTCAGTCCAAGGATTTCCGACTCTGTGAAGGAAACCCTCGCCAAGGCCTGCACTCCCAGGGACTCACGTGCCACCCTCTCCTGGTGTAAGAGTGAGCCCTTCATCTGGGCTCTCTCTGGTCCCCTGTGGCCAGCCTGGATCCTAGCCCAGAGGAGATGCCCTGGGGCTTTTTGCCCAGTGTGATGGAATCAAACCATAGCAGCAGGGTGGTCATTACAAGGGATAGTGAGACAGGTGGCATCTCTCCCCAACACCAAGCAGAGACTGACCAGGGGATGGGGGCACCTTCCAGCAGAGGAGACAGCCACAAGGAGCAGGAGTCAGATGCCATCAGAGGACGCTTGCAAAAGAGACAGCCAATGGGTAACTCTAAGGGTATTCAGCAAGCACTTAAAGAGTCTTGTCAGGGGTTCCAGGAATACTTCTGCTGTGTATGTGGCATGGTATCTGTTCTAGCATGGGGGATAGAAAAACCAGCCCTGGAATCAGGAAGCTACTGCACAAGAAGCTGTGTGATCTTGGCCAAGTCACCTGTCCTCTCTGAGCCTTGATTTCTTCATCTGTGCAGTGGAGATAGGAATCCCTACCTCACAGGACTGTTGTAAGAAGTAAATCATATGACATGAGGACCAGGTGAGAGCAGCTGTGCACAAACGCTTGGCGTTCCTTAGGCACCCTAATAAACTACCATTTTCTTCTCCTACCAGTACCGCTGGGAACTCACAGTCTGTCTGGGGGCTTTATCCAGCAGAACCCCAGCCGTAGCAAGTGCTGAGAGCCTCAGAGTTGAGTGATGAGTTCTTAAAGGGCATTGTATGTGAAGAGCAGAGCACAAAGGAACAAGGCAAAATGATATAGCCCAGCTGTAGGTTAGACATTAGCAAGAATTCCCAGATGACAAGAACTTAGAACTAAGAAAGCTTTTGAGAAGAAGAATCCTCTAAAAACCTAACATCTGAACTGAGACCTGGAGGGCATGAAGAAATCAGCCTTGAGAAGAACTGGGGGGAAGTGTTGCAGATAGAGGGAACAGCAAGTGCAAAGACCCTGAGGCAGAAATCAGCTTTGTGGGGTCAAGTTACAGAAGAGGTAAGTTCAATTAGAACAAAGTAAGAAGAAAGTGATCCCAGAGGGAACCAGAGGAGTCCGTAGGGCCCAGACTGTGAAGAGCCTTACAGGCCATGGATAAGGACTTCGCATTTTACTCTGAGTGACATGGGAAGCCCCGGGAGGATTTTGAGCAGCAAAATGACATGAGTGACTTAGGACTAAAACAGATCACTCAGCTTTTGTGTGAATAACAGTTGGTAAGGGACAAAAATAGACGTAGGGAAACCACGAGGAGGTTTCTGCAGTGATCTGGGCAAGAGATGATAGTGGCCTGGAGAGGGGCGGTAGCCATGGAGGAATGGAGAAGTGGTCAGATCTGGGATTTACTTAGAGATGAAGATGGCAGTACTCGTTAATGAACTGGAATCAGAAAGGACACTTATTTGGCATCTATTATTAGTGCAGCCAGCACCTCAATGAATCCTTTTGACTGCCCTGTCAGGTCAAGCTGATTTATCTCCATTAGATTAAGGAGAAAACCTAGGCTCTGAATGGCGTGTGCCTTGCTCAAAGTCACACAGCCGTGAAGTGTAGTAGACAAACTAGGAGCCAGCTCTGGGTGATTCCAAACTTGATGTGCTTTTCCTGCCACCATGATCCGGGCCTGTGCTAGGCCCAGCCTTTGGAGCATGGGTTCCCAGAGAACAGTTGTCTAAAAAGGAGTCTCCTACCACTGCTTTCTTCTAAACCTGCCTTGAGCTCTGCTCTCCCTGCTTCATCCCCCACTCCACCCCACCTCACTCCTCACACCAGCTACTTCTGCAGCTGAAGGGGAGCAACCCTAGTGTGTTCATGAGTGAAATGCAGCAGCAATCCTTTGCCTCTCTGGTGACATGAGGACTAAATGAGACATGAGATGGGGTGGCCAAAGTCCCCCTGCCCAGAGCCTGGCATTCGGCCTCCCCTCTTTCCCAGATGCCCAGCAGGCTGCCCTGGTGTCCCTACGCCCAGCAGCCCCCACATAGAAGCCAGCATCTCTAGGCAGAGCCCTGTCAGGCTCTCTCTCTCTGTCATTATTACTGTCCATTCCTTGGGGCCCAGGCAGATAAGATGAGTCCAACCATGCAAAAAGGATGCAAAATAAAGAAAAGTTCATTTCTTCTGGCATGATGCTTTTTATCCCCACCAAAACCAAACATAACTGACCCTCACTATGTGTGGGGCCCTGCAAGCCCCTCTGTGGAGACAGAGAGGCAGCAAAGCACTCACCCCTGTCTCTCCTTCGATATCCCAAGCCTCCAGGTCTCCTCCCACAGAAGCTTAGGAACACTCCGCACTGAAAGGAAGTATTGCTGGCTCTGGCATACTACTCTTATAGTACACCTGGGGAAACTCAGGCACAGAGAGAAGGGACTTGGCCAAGGGCACACAGCAGAAATGAAATCCAGGACTTCTATCCCAGAAATATGCTTTTGCTTCCAGAAAATGACTATGCCCAGGCTGGCACACACCTGGCATGTGCGCAAATGTGCCCCCAATAGCTGCCGCTATTTTATGCAAGAGCCCAGGCAAGTGGACGTTGGGGTGTGTATGTCCAGAATCTCTCATAAGCCCCTGCACCCAGGACATGAGACTCCAGCCTGGGTCACCCCCAAGGAGAGGATTGTTCCCTTGAGCTGGGTGGGCTCACAGCCAAGAAATGCATGCCTGGCTGCTGACCTCTTTCATCAGCCACCCACCTCCCTCCCTGGTGCCTGATGTCTCCCCAGGTCACCTGGCATCCCCATCCTGCCCTCTCCTGGCAGCCCCACGGTTGACCCCAAAAGAGGCCCCCTCCCACTGCAGCCAGGAAGAGCAGGAGGGCACACAGAGGCCACGAGGAAACTCGTGCTGAGCCGGCCCTTAGGGACCTCACATCGGCGAGCAAGAAAGGGGCCATGGCCTCTGGGGGCAAGGGAGCCAGTGTGGGATTATGGGCTCCTCGCTCGGAAATGATTGGTCGTGACAAGCTCACTGCAGGAACAAAGCCATGTGAAATTGACCTCATCACCAGTGATCAGATCAGATTGTTTAGTGTGAGGGGAATGCAAGGGGGATGTTCATCTGGGCGATGACCTAGTTAGGGCCTTAAAGAGGCAGAGCAGCTGCCCCACTCTGGGGAGGAGGAGGCAAGAGGCCTTTCAAGGGGAGGCCCCTGCTGAACTGCAGGTGGAGGAAGACCCGTTCCCAGGCAGGCTCTGGCCTGGCCACTACAGTCTCCTCGAACCCTCCAGCATCCCCAGGGACTATCTCAGGGTAGCAGGGCCTAGCCTTAGGTGCCTGAGGGATAGTGTACAGAGGTGGCCAAGGCAGGAGGCAAGGGCAGAGTTTCCATACCTGTCTGAGGAGAACAAGCAGGTAGATCAGAAACTTGGGAAACCCTGAGGCGGATCTTAGGGAAGGGGAATGGAATTTATTTAACGATTTATTTCCTTGTTTGTTTGCTGTGTCTCAGGCACTATTCGAAAGACATTTATTAACTCAAGTAACCCTCAGAACAACTCTATGAGGTGGATGCTATTATGATGCCCATTGGACAGATGAGCACATTGAGAGTCAGAGGTGACATCACTTGCCCAAGTTTACAAAAGTGTTATGTGACCACCTGATCATGGAGGCTGGGCTTGTTCACAGCAGCATTCTACTGCTTCTCCTGTGATGACAGGGTCAGCCAAATAAAGATGCAACTAGCAAAAGGTGGCCTGTGCCACACAGCAGATGCCTTTCTTTCCTGTCAGGCCCTCAGGGTGCCAGGGGGCCCAGGGGCTGGGGTGAGGACGAGGGGGCCTGTCAGGAACTCCAGGAACAGGTGCCTGCTTTCTCCTTGGATCCTGTTTCCTGACACTTGCCTGAGGACCGGAGGGGGAGGGGGAGGGAAGGGACATGTGGCCAGCCAGGAGCCGGCCCCTTTCTGCCAAGCACCGCCTTAGGGAATATGACTCCTGCTGCCTGAGGGGTACAGGGGGGATGCCAGAATGGGGGTGGGACTTCTGGTGGGGCACGTGGTATTAACCCTTCATCAGCAATATGAGTGCAAAAGGCAGCATCAGGCCTGGCACACAGGAAGAAGGCACCCACAAATGTGCAGCAAATAGCCAAACCCGCTAAGGGTAGGCCAGGGCAACAGCTGCAGTGTGAAGAATCCTGGTCGGTTGCTGGGAAGAATTCCAGGGAGACTGGAGGCATAGAAGGGACCCCTGTCACCCCCAAAGGGTTTAGAAGCATCCAAGGCCAGTTACTGAGAATCTTATACTGGGGGCTCCAGGGATGCCAGCTCTGATGGAAACAGGGGTCGGTGTGGAACTGGTCTGCCAACCAGGCCCTTGCCGAGTACCATGCAGGCTGACGCATCCAGGCTGGCAGGGCCTGGGGGTATGTAGCTTAAAGGAACTCTGCTGTTCCCCAGTGCCTGGGATGAGAGGGGCAACTGAATGCTCTGTGCTGACCTTTAGGGCAACCAGCCCTGAATATGTCCCCAGGGCAGGCCTCTCAGTTCTCTGCCTCCCTTCCACCCAATTCTGGGCCTCAGGCAGGGGTGGGCCAGCCTGCCTACTGCCCAGCCTGCTTTCCAGCTCCTTCCTTTCTTCCCTATTTCCTCAGGTTGGGCCAGTTTCCATTCTACATTCCTCCCCCCGCCCCGCCTTATCTCACACCAGATTTCTCAGACTCAGACGCAACCTGGTATGGCTTCATTTGACTAGTGGCCCCTCTTTTACTCCCCAGTTTGGTTTGTGTGGGGCTTGCTTCTCCCACGATGCAGTGCAACTGCTCTGGGCTACAGGGCATCTCAGTCTTTCCTGAGAACCCACACTGAGAGGTTGCAAGCCCCCAAGGACTTTACTTCTTTGGGGGAGACTTCTGAAGAACTGTCCAAGGGCAGAGGGATTCTGAGGACCACATTTAAGATCTGTGGATGGCAGCCATAGCGTTAGAGATTTCTGTTCACTTCAGAGAAGGATTTCCTGTTATGGTGAACTGTTCTGTAAGAGAACAGCTGTCTCAGGTCCTTAGTGAGAACCCCGTCCCCAGAGGTGTGTAAGTAGAGGCTGGATGGACAACCATGAGAGATGCTATTGAGGGCCAGTAAAAGAAGGGTAGGGCTCTTCCATCCCTGGGTCTCTCTCTATGTTAATTTTTTTGTTGCTGTGATCACCACAGACCCATGATGTTGTTTGCCTTCTGGTCAGCTCTCCTCACTGCAACATCCATGCAAGTTCTTGAGGTTCAAGACAGACACAACAAGGCTAAGAGCAAATCCAAGCCAGAGGCAGGGAGAAAGTTGAGACAGCAAACTGCTCCCTGCTTCATGCTCCCTTGTCTCTCTCATTAGCTCAGGGGGTTCTGGAGGAGCCTTATTCCCCAGCTAACCCTGTAACCTTCCCATGCTTTCAATGGCAAGGGAGTGTCCCCCCCAGCGGCAGCTGTCCTAGCTGCAGGGGTCAGGGCCTCGGAACACACCTAAGGTTGGAAGACCCCTGGGTGAGACCTGGCTCAGGCCACCAGGTAGCTCCCTGCCATGCCTTTGGGTAGAGAGAGGATTCCAGTGGGGCCCCAGTGGCTCCAGGACCCAGGCAGCCAGGAAAGGGGAGGCGGTCTCTGCCTTCACAGGTTGGCCACCTGGCAGAAGGAACAGACTGGGGTTCTGGTGGCCCCGGGGAGCACAGCTGAGCCCCCAGGGTGGGAGCTGCCTCTGGGTGCAGCCAGCTCAACTGTGGGAAGAACTTTAGAGCTAGCAGAGGCCCTTCACAGGAGCCAGTGTGCAGAGCTGTGCATAGAGGCTAGTTGCCATCCACAGAGAGGGTGGTGCTGGGAGCCTTGGCGGTGAGTGAGATCAGAGAAGTTCAAAGCGAGAGAGAGAAAGTGGCTGATTCTGTGATTCCCATGTCCTCAAGCCATGTAACTATATATTTATAATATCTATGTATTTATGGATTTCTATATCTATCTGTTATCTCTACATTTATCTCTGCATTTCCATATGTCTATCTAAATAACTGTGTATCTGTGTACTGATCTCTTTGTTATGTATCTACATAGCTCTGTGTCCATCTATGTCTCTCCCCTTTTAGAAGAATGGCTGATGGAGATCCCAGAGGGTTTAAGGCCTTCTTCTTCCTGAGCTGCCCCTTTTCATGGTCACTGCCTGCCCTCTCACCCCCTCTCCCACTGGATGGTGGCCATTCTGGGCCTAGGCCAAGGAGTTATCGTGAGGAAACAGGCCAGAGTCCAGAAAGCCATCTTCCGAAGCCAGTAGCAGCTGCTTTGCTTGCCTCTGTTGGGGGTGAGGAAGACGAGAGAGCAGGAAGAGTGGTGGGGGAGTGGAGGCGGTGGCGTGGGAGCACAGGGAATGTGACAGTGGCTGAGCAGTCATGAGTTTTAATTCTGGGAGGCAGGGCATCACACTAGTAGCCCACACTGGCATTCTCTTGCTGTGTGATCTAGGACCACATTCTGTCCCTCTCAGGCCTTCGATGTGCCCATCTATACCATGAGCCTCTTGAAGGGCCCTTCCAGAGCTGACACCCTTAGCAGGGCAGCAGCACCACCTTTTAAATCATGGATTCTTATCACTAGAGCATTTTCAACACGGCAACTCAATATATCTGACCCCATGGACATGTTCGCCAGGCTCCTCTGTCCGTGGAATTATCCAGGCGAGAACACTGGACTGAGTTGCCATTCCCTTCTCCAAGGGATGTTCCTGACCCAGGGATCAAACCTGGGCCTCCTGCAGAGCAAGTGGATTCTTTACCATCTGAACCACCAGAGATTTATTAATACATAATATAGAGATTTATTAATACATAATGTAGTGGTAAAGAACATAGACCCTGGGGTCAAGTTTGTGAATGTGAATCCTGGTTCTTCTACTGGGTGAGTGGCTTGATGTCTCTGGGCTTCAGTGGTCCCTGGAGAAAGAGGAGATAAGAGTTCTACTCACTGCCATCAAGTGATTGTGGAGGTCTGGGACAGAGGGAATGCATAGATGCTGTTTTTACTATACATGTATTACTTTACTAATTGATGATGTAAGTCACAAATTGCATATCCAATGTCAAAACTGTTAAAGGATGAGGTGAAAAGAAAATGCTCTCTGTATTGCAATATTTTCTTCTCACTCCCCAGTGAGTTACTTAGGGCACTTGGCATTGTAACTCTTCCAGAGTTTCCTTGCGATCCCTTCTCTGCTTTTCCACCAGAGAAGTTTGAGTCTGGGCCTCCTAAGGTGACAAGCATACCAGTCTGGACTTGGGCCTGCCTGGCACCATGCAACCACTCCTGGACACACTGCGTTCTTCCAGGAGTCCTCTCCCTCAGAGGGGCTAAAGGCCCGGAGGCGCCCCATTTCCCCAGACCTGGAGGACCAGCATGGTCTGGGGGCCTTACTTGTGGCCCACAGGCTCTGCTGCCCACACCCCAGGGTGTTCGCTGTCCCTGTTCTCCTCAGCCCAGGGCCTGGGGTCAAGGTGTGGCCCCTTCCTCTCTCCCTCACCACAGCCAACCTCTCCATCACAGAGCAAGCAAGCCAAGTCCAGGGCTCACAGCCCGCCCTCAATCGCTATTTCTCCGATGGATAATGACGCCATTACTGAGCATGTTTGCACTTTCTTAACTACTTTACCCGCATCTTCTCTTTCAATCTTCCCAGGGATCCTATGAAACAAATACTCTTCTTCCAATTTGACAGATGTGAGCATCACCAGTCAGTGACAGGGCAGGGAAACCAACTGCCAGCGGCCTGACGAGAGCAGCCTCTTCATCACCTTGTGAGGGTGAATGAACAAGGGAGGGGATGGTTTCCCTGTTCCTCTTCACTCTTCCCCAAGGCCCCTGCTGCGCCCTTCCTGAATTCTGGGTTTGCTTTGACCCCCAGGCCCCGGGTCCCCCAACCCTGTACCTCTGGGGGTCCAGCTCAGTGGGTCTGCACACCCGGCCCCAGGCCCCGGGCTCCGGTACCCCCATCCCCTCCCCCCTCCTGACAGCCCCGCCCCCGTGGACCGCCGACCTGCAGGTAATCCCCTCCTCCCTCCTCCCCCCGCAGCTCCAGCGCCTTCCGATTAGCCCAGTCTCCGATCTCTTCGGCTGGGAACAGCCACCCCCACCCCTTCCCCTACTCTGCTCCCTCGTGGGGAGCCCCGCTCCCAGGCCGGGCCGTCCCATTCAAGGCGCCTTCCTCCATTGTCCCCGCCTGCCACTAACGCGGGCCATTAGCATTTCTAAAGCCCTCTTCTCCTGGTCTCCACTTTGGTCTCAGCCAAAAAGGGTATCACTTTGAAACAGGATTTGGGAAAAGGGTGCTCCCTAGGCTGCTAAAACAGCTTCCCTTTATGCCCTCAACGCTCCAGGCCTCAGTCTGTTTGCCTATAAAATGGGGAGAATTGCAGTCCCACACTTCAGGCTAAGGACACCTGGGATTTCTCAGCTCGAAAGTGTTTGGGAAATGAAGCGGCCTCCTGGGACTGCAGTACAACTGCCTGTTCCTTCCCCTGGGTTTTTCTGGCCCTACCAGTCTGGACCCTCCATTTCCCAGCCACGTCCCAGAGGAGATACAGAGTTTTGTTAAAACTGGTTTTCCCTGCCCTAACCCAAGCGGCCTTTGTTAAGGCCCTGGCAGGATGGGGCATGAATGAGGGGGACTTCGTTTGCCCTGGCATCTGAAACCGCCTAAGTAACTTGGGTGGAGAGACAGCGCCACCCAGTGGCCCCATGGGCTCCAAGCCAGTCTTCTTGGGAGTAGGTCCTCATATACCTGGCTTCAGGGCCCCCAGGAGGCATCTCACCAGAGAAACCCTCTCTACTTGTAAGATTTCATTTGCATTGGTTTAGCGGCTTCAGATCCAAGGCTAAATAAAGAAGCAGAGGTTAGAGTCCCAACCTGCTCAGCTCAGCTGCGGCCCCGCCCCCATCATTCCTCTGGGCTGGCAATGGCCCTTACTCTAGACTCTGGCCAATGACCAGTACTTTCCCCTGCCTGGTTCTCAATTTTCTCCATCTGGAAAATGGCAGAATATTCCCTAGCCACCGTCTGCTTTTCCTGGTTGGCTGAGGGAATTTGTGGGATAGGGGAGGTTGTGGGTCTGATAGCCAGTCCTCCAAGACAGTTGGCCACTTGGACCCCAAGAATAAGCTCTGGCCCCATCCATATTTCCCAGACCAAATCCCTAGCCTCAGTGTCTTCCTGGAGATCCATCAACTGCTGACCAACCCCCTAAGAACACCAGGCAAATGGGACCCACTTCTCCCCAATGCCTACCTTCTTTGGTTCTTACTTGCTGTTTCTACCCTCTTCCTGCTTCCTCTTTTTTCCTCCTGCTTGTTCCCCTGTGGCTGCAGGATGCCTGTGTTTCTCTTCAACCTTGGTAGAGAGCAAAATGAGGCAAGAGTAACCCCTGTCTCCAATTAAAGCCCACCACCCATCCCATTCCCCTCTAGGGTCCCTTCTGAAGCTGGTCTGGCTGAAGCAGGCGATGAAGGCAGAGGGGACCAACAATCAGCCCCAGAGACCTGGGGTGCTCTGTCTCCATCATTCCTCCTGGCCTCCTCCCATGAGCCCTCCCTCTGTGCAGATAAGGCAATGGGCTCCAAGGTCCCTCTGATTTGGGGAGAGAGAGTGGGTGGATTGGGCCCCTAGTGTGTTGTGTCTGGAGTCGGCTAAAGCTTCTGGAATAACCAGACTGATGGAGAGAGCAGGAGATAGGAGGAAGCTTGGTCAAGAATGACAGAGCAAAGGGTGCTCAGCTCCAGTATACAGTGTGGCCTCTAAGCATGGTTTAACCTGGACTTTCTCCCAGTCAGGAGGAGATGGAAAGAGCTGAGAGTAGTCCCAGACACATAGATCAGCAATACAGATGGCAGGTTCTTCTGGTTTGGGCCTTTTTAGCTCTTCTCTGAGGAATTGTAGGGGTTTCTAGGACCAATGGCTATGAGTGTGGTGTGCTGTGTTCAAGGGGCAAGGGCAACCTCCATCCCGAAACAGTTCTACTTGATCTGTTATTTTTTGTTATAGTTCCAGGTAAGATTTTGTTCAGAAAAATTATTCTGCCACTGGAAATAAAAAGTTTAAAAAACCCTGACTTGATGCAGCTTTATAGTTTACAAAGGGGGAAATTGAGACCCAGAAGGGTAAACTGATCATAAGACCCTATACCCAGAAAGTCTCTAATAAATATTTTAGAAAGAACTATTGAATATCATGACATTTTCAAATAATTTTAAAGCATAACTAAGTTCACTTTCATGCTACAAGACCTGCCACCTTTTCAGATGATCTAAAAAAGTTGTTGCATGAGCAGAAACAAAGAAAGTTGGGAATTTCTCAAATGTTAGGAATTACTTAAAAGCATAGCAAACTCTATAATTTAAGTGTAAGCAAAAGGGTAATTCATACAATTGTCCTTACCTGCTGTCTAAGCCAGGAAGAATGCATGTTCTTGAGTAAATTTTAATTTCTGTCATGAGTTTAACATTAGCTGCTGATGTTTGACATGAAGAAAAAGTGAAAAAGGAAAAACTTCCTCTTGCTTTGAGGTTGAAATGTGAAAGGTACTGTCATGAACACAAAGCCACATTCACACCTCCAGGGGTGGTTTGGTTCTGGGGTGGGGGGGGCCTTATTGTCTCTGAGCCATGACTGGGGTATTTGAGGCTCTCTCTCAGCCTTCTGTGGACAATTATGCACCACAGAGCAAAGCCTGCCAATGCACAGTGGCACAGATTCTGGGTCGTCCTCTGTAGATGATCCTCAGGCATGTTGTTAACCCAAGCCACTTTCTCTCTCTAGGTGTGGATGGGCTGGCTATCAGGGAAGTAATCAAATGTTAGGAGCTGGTTGACCAGGACATAATGATCAGGAGACACCATCTACCAAAAATGGGATTGTGTGTTCCAGAGGCAAATAGAAACAATTGGTAGACTAGGCCTGAGTTTGAATTATCCATATCACTGCTTTGCCCCACCCTCCCAGCCTACCTCCCTACATGCTCAGTCAGTATGGATAAATAAAAGAGCTTTCTGCTATTGACTCATTGAATGTGACTTCAGGTAAACCTCTTTCCTCTCTGACACTCAGTCTCTTCATTTCTCTTGTAAAAAGAAGTTTCAGAGTAAACCATCTATTGAGAAAGTTAAAAGACTGCCCAAAGAACTGGACATGGAACAACAGACTGGTTCCAAATAGGAAAAGGAGTACGTCAAGGCTGTATATTGTCACCCTGCTTATTGAACTTCTGTGCAGAGTACATCATGAGAAACGCTGGACTGGAAGAAACACAAGCTGGAATCAAGATTGCCGGGAGAAATATCAATAACCTCAGATATGCAGATGACACCATCCTTATGGCAGAAAGTGAGGAGGAGCTAAAAAGCCTCTTGAAAGTAAAAGAGGAGAGTGAAAAAGTTGGCTTAAAGCTCAACATTCAGAAAACAAAGATCATGGCATCCAGTCCCATCACTCCATGGGAAATAGATGGGGAAACAGTGGAAACAGTGTCAGACTTTATTTTGGGGGGGCTCCAAAATCACTGCAGATGCTGACTGCAGCCATGAAATTAAAAGATGCTTACTCCTTGGAAGAAAAGCTATGACCAACCTAGATAGCATATTCAAAAGCAGAGACATTACTTTGCTGACTAAGGTTTGTCTAGCCAAGGCTATGGTTTTTCCAGTAGTCGTGTATGGATGTGAGAGTTGGACTCTGAAGAAGGCTGAGTGCCGAAGAATTGATGCTTTTGAACTGTGGTGTTGGAGAAGACTCTTGAGAGTCCCTTGGACTGCAAGGAGATCCAACCAGTCCATTCTGAAGGAGGTCAACCCTGAGATTTCTTTGGAAGAAATGATGCTAAAGCTGAAACTNGTGTATGGATGTGAGAGTTGGACTCTGAAGAAGGCTGAGTGCCGAAGAATTGATGCTTTTGAACTGTGGTGTTGGAGAAGACTCTTGAGAGTCCCTTGGACTGCAAGGAGATCCAACCAGTCCATTCTGAAGGAGGTCAACCCTGAGATTTCTTTGGAAGAAATGATGCTAAAGCTGAAACTCCAGTACTTTGGCCACTTCATGCGAAGAGTTGACTCCTTGGAAAAGACTCTGATGCTGGGAGGGATTGGGGGCAGGAGGAGAAGGGGACGACAGAGGATGAGATGGCTGGATGGCATCATGGACTCGATAGACGTGAGTCTGAGTGAACTCCGAGAGATGGTAATGAACAGGGAGGCCTGGAATGTTGCAATTCATGGGGTCGCAAAGAGTCGGACACGACTGAGCGACTGAACTGAACTGAAAGAATGGGAGAAAATATTTTCTAATCATATATCTGATAAGAGTCTGTGCTGTGCTCAGTCGTGTCTGACTCTTTGCAACCCTATCTGTCCATGGGATTTTCCCGGCAAGATCACTGGAGTGGGTTGCCATTTCTGCCTCCAAGGGATCTTTCTGACCCAGGTATCGAAACTGTGTCTCCTACATCTCCTGTACTGCAGGCAGATGCTTTACCACTGAGCCACTGGGGAAGCCCAATAAGGGTTTAGCATCCAGAATGTACAAAGAAGTCTTAAAAACTCAAGAAATAAAGAGAGAAGTCACCCAGTCAAAAAGCAGACAAGTTGGAAGAAGTAGATATTTTTCAAAAAAAAAAAGATATACAAATGACCATTAACTCTTGAAGAGATGCGTGCATGCTGTCGCTTCAGTTGTGTCCAACTGTTTGCGACCCTATGAACTGTAGCTTACTCAAGAAATAAAGAGAGAAGTCACCCAGTCAAAAAGCAGACAAGTTGGAAGAAGTAGATATTTTTCAAAAAAAAAAAGATATACAAATGACCATTAACTCTTGAAGAGATGCGTGCATGCTGTCGCTTCAGTTGTGTCCAACTGTTTGCGACCCTATGAACTGTAGCTCCCCAGGCTCCTCTGTCCATGGGATTCTCCAGGCAAGAATACTGGAGTGGGTTGCCATGCCCTTCTCCAGAGGATCTTCCTGACCCAGAGATCAAACCCATGTCTCTTTCATCTCCTGCATTGGCAAGCGGGTTCTTTACCACCAGCGCCACCTGGGAAGCCCCTGTAGTCATGAAGGGAATACAAATCAAAACTACAAGATGTCACTTCATATCAACTAAGATGGCTAGAATTAAAAATAAAATAACTGGGGAAATAACAAGTGTTGGTGAGGATGTATAAAAATTGGAATGCTTGTTCTCTGCTGGTGAGAATGTGAAATGGTACACTCACTATAGAAAACAGTCTATCAGCTCCTGAAAAAGTTAGACATAGAGTTACCATGTGACCAAGCAATTCCACTCCTAGGTACATACCCAAGAGAAATGAAAATGCATGTCCACACAAGAACTTGTACATGAAGGTTAACAGCAAAGGCATTCACAATACCCCAAAATGTGGAAGTGACCCAAAAGTCTATCAGCTGGTGAAGAGCTTGATAAAATGCTGTATATCCAGACAATGGAATACCATTTGGGAATAGAAAGGAATGAAGCATGATACATAGGCTGCAACATCAATGAACATTGAAAACCTAAGTAAAAGGCCAAATTCAAAAGGGCACATCTTGTATGATTGCATTTATTGAAGTGTCCAAAACAGGCCTATCCATAGAGACAGAAGACAGATTAGTGACTGACGGGGACTGAGGGTAAGGCATGTTTCTTTGACGGTGATGAAAATGCTCTGGAAGTAGTGGTGATGGTGGCACATACTAAAACCCACAGAACTGTACATTTTAAAAGGGTGAATTTTATGGTATGTGAATTCTCTCTCAATTTTTTTAAATAAGAGTGAACTATAGCAGTAGTTTACAAATTTGGCTAAATCACAACTACTCCAGAAGCAACCCACCTTCTGGTGATTCCAGGCCTGAAAGTCTGTATGTTTTATATGACCCTGGGATGGTTCAGATGTAGCCAGGTTTGGGAACCACTCTCCTAGCTCTAACATTCTGGGTCCCTGCCTGTGTCTCTAATGCAAGGTGCCTGTAAACAGTGCACACAGCCCCTTTCTCTGTAGGAGCTGACCTCCTCTTGGGTTCTGCACACCCTGAGACAGCCAGACCTCACACCCCAAGAAGGACCTGTTGCGTTAGCCCCAGAAACAGACCCTTGTGCTCCTGGGGCTGCAGGGTGGTTTCTGGCCTCTGAGGCAGGGCTGCTGGTGTTGGCCTTCCCAGGCGTGGCAGCCTCCTGCCCCTCCTCCACCTCTCCCTCCAGGGCCTCTTTCAGCAAGGCCTTAGAACCATTGCTCTCTGCTCCAGGGGCGCCAACACCAGGCCTGCCCGACTAGCCATGTGGTTCAGTTCAGTTCAGTTCAGTCGCTCAGTCGTGTCCGACTCTTTGCAACCCCATGAATCGCAGCACGACAGGCTTCCCTGTTCATCACCATCTCCCGGAGTTCGCTCAGACTCACGTCCATTGAGTCATTGATGCCATCCAGCCATCTCATCCTCTGTCGTCCCCTTCTCCTCCTGCCCCTGATCCCTCCAGCATCAAAGTCTTTTCCAATGAGTCAGCTCTTCTCATGAGGTGGCCAGAGTACTGGAGTTATGTGGTAAAAGAACTCAAACCCCACTGGGGAGGCTGGTGGGGGAGGGGGCCGCAGGGATGACCCTCAGTGCCTGGGAAACCACATGCCTAGCGCATTTTGGCTCTGGTGCCTGGACCAAATTCTGAGGAGAGAGCTCTTAGAGAGGCAGTCCAGGCCCAGTCTTCAGCAGATGAGTGGTTCTGGTCCCCTTCAGGGTGTGTGAAGACCAGAGGGTATATGAAGACAGGAGCGTGTGCACAGGCCTAGTGAGGCTCTAAACTCAGCTGTGAGCCAAGATACTAGGGCCTTGCTCATAGTTTCTCCTTGCCTACCTTTTCTCCTCCAAGCTCATATTCTCTCCTCACAGTATTTGTAACAAAATAATGTTCCTCCCCACCCCACCAATTGAGGGCCGACCTTATGTTCGGCCCAATGCAAAATGCTTTGAGAAACTTTCCTTCATTCCAACCCTCCCAACAACCTTTTACAATAGGAAGTACTCTTCTCACTTTACATGAGGAACAAGGAATTCAAAGCTTAGTTATTCACTTGATTAGAATTTTTGGGACACTTATTATATGCCAGGCACTATGCCAAGTGCTGGGTCTATAGAAAAGAATGAGGTCCAGCCCCTCTTGGAGACTACACTCTATCTCCAAGCAGGAAAGGAGATTTCTAGAAAGAAGTCAAGCTGGGATAGCAAACCAGGTCCACTTGAGTCTATAAGCCCTCCTCTTTCAGGGTGCCCAACCTTGGCCAGATGTTTCCTCCATGCATTGCAAGACTTCCCAGGGCTGCCCTGTGGCTGTGTCTTTCCAGGCATGTGAGAAGGGAGCATACAAGATTTAACAAATATCAGTTGTTCACATGCCACCATCATAACTTCTGCTATCATCCCACCCCACCTGTTTCATTATTTAGTTGCCATTTTTCCTTAAGTGGACTCACTTCTGCAAAAGGAACTTTAGTATTTTCCTCAGCGTCATACTAAGCAATGAAATCATTTGTGGTATGCTAATTACATATTCTCCTGCTGCTGCTGCTATTAAGTCGCTTCAGTCGTGTCCGACTCTGTGCAACCCCAGAGACGGCAGCCCACCAGGCTCCCCCATCCCTGGGATTCTCCAGGCAAGAACACTGGAGTGGGTTGCCATTTCCTTCTCCAATGCATGAAAGTGAAAAGTGAAAGTGAAGTTGCTCAGTCGTGTCTGACCCTCAGCGACTCCGTGGACTGCAGCCTTCCAGGCTCCTCGGTCCATGGGATTTTCCAGGCAAGAGTACTGGAGTGGGTTGCCATTGCCTTCTCCAACATATTCTCCTAAAAAAAAAACGNAACCTGTCTCTTATACACATCTCCTTCTCCAATGCATGAAAGTGAAAAGTGAAAGTGAAGTTGCTCAGTCGTGTCTGACCCTCAGCGACTCCGTGGACTGCAGCCTTCCAGGCTCCTCGGTCCATGGGATTTTCCAGGCAAGAGTACTGGAGTGGGTTGCCATTGCCTTCTCCAACATATTCTCCTAAAAAAAAAACGTTAAAATTAATATATCACTTCAGTTCAGTCGCTCAGTCATGTCTGACTGTTTGTGACCCCATGGACTGCAGCACGCCAGGCCTCCCTGTCCATCACCTCCAGGCTCCTCCATCCATGGGATTTTCCAGGCAAGAGTACTGGAGTGGGGTGCCATTGCCCTCTCCAAACATATAAAACAGATAAACAACAAGGACCCACTGCATAGCACAGGGAACTATACTCACTATTCTCTAATAATCTATTAGGGCAAAGAATCTAAAAAAGAATACACACAGAATCACGTTACCCATACATCTGAAACGAACAATTTTGTTAATCAATTGTACTTAATTTTTTTTTAAAGTGGCCAGTGCCCCCTAACCCCAAAAAATTAGGCCTTTTGTTCTACACATAGAGAAGGCTCAGAGTGCTTTGGCCTTGGTGGAGGAACAAAGGTGGCTGCCTTCTGCAGGTTGGAGGAAGAAAGGACTAGTCCTTCCCATCTTCCCCAGCCCTTGAAGACTGCATTCAGGCACAGATGGACGGATGGCAACCAAACCCATGAGACCCAATGAGGACCACATAGGGTGAGCAGCCCCCTCCTTTGAGGAGCTGTTTGTCTCAAGTGAAAAACTCACCTTTCCTCCCATGGAGCACAGGAAAAATGGGAGCATGCTGGAGTGTGAGCCAGAGAGGACAGCGGGACTGAAGGCTGATGGAATAATGCCTGGTGGATTTCCTACCTTGGAAGCCAAAAGGCCATTGCAGGTTTAAAGTCCTCCTCTCTATAGCCATTGGTGGCTTAACATAAATGGGAAAGGGCAGATCTTTATTGATCTCATGTGAAAAGCTGAACTCAGCTCTTGTCTTACTTATAAACCTTTCCCGCCTCTCATGGGGGCACTTTGTCCCTCCCTCCTTGATGTCCGTGCTGTACCCGCGAGTCTTCAGTGGTGGCAAGTCTGTCACATCATTGTCCTCATTCTTGTTGCAAATACAGAGCTCATGAGAGCTATGGATGCCTGTGTGCAGGAAACATGCCTTTCTTTTCTGGAATTCAATCTAATTTCTATCCTGAGCCCCTGTTCCCTCCATGAGGCTCAGGTCAATCAATATAAGGTTTCCCCACCCTCTCTGCCTGGCATAGAACTTGAAGCTGACGTAGAACTGAGGCTATGAGAGCTCTGTAGGGCTGGGAGAATGGCAGGGTGGTTGGTCTTCAACTGCCGCCTAAATACGCCTCCCTGGAGGGCACACGAGGAGTGCCCGGGACAACCCCAGCAATCGGGTCTTGCAGGACACTCCTGGGTCCATCATACGCCCCACCCTGAGAGCCACTTTCCTCTTTGCTCTGCGCACACCAAAGCATCTTGTAATTGGTCAGCCTTGCCTCTGCAGGACCCTTCAGTGCCATCCCAGGTCCATCTGTCCAGGTATCTCATATGGCCATTTATTGCCGCTGTTGTTTAGCTGCTAAGTCCTGCTGGACTCTTCTGCGATCCCATAGACCGTAGCCCATCAGGCTCCTCTGTGCATGGGATTTCCCAGGCAAGAACAGTAGAGTGGGTATAGATTTCCTCCTCCAGAGGATCTTCCCAACCCAGGAATCGAACTCGAATCTCCTGCATTGGCAGGAAGATTCTTCACCTCTGAGCCACCTGGGAAGCCCATAGCCATTTATACTCAACTCATAAAGCTTTTCCTGGAAATAATCTCCCAGCACAGGTATACACATGCACGCAGCCCTCAATACCTCTTACTTCTCCAGTCAGGGTGCAGCCAGCCAAGCCTGCCCACCCCCAGCCCAGAAAAGTGAGTGCATCCAGACAGGTCACATGGATAATCATTTAAAACTAATTACTTACTGTGTCACAGAGATGGCCCCCTAACATCTGGTTCAGATAATTTTCCCCTCCTTCTCCCACCCTCGCCTGAAACGTTCTACCAAATGTTGCAGGAAAAAATACAACCTGTGCAGCATCACAGCTGGTCGATGACCCAGCTCTGCAGGCTGACACCCGGGAACAAATTTGCACCCGGCAGAGAAGATCTGATTTCAGTGTGGTCATGTTCCATGATTCAGGGCTGAGTTCTATGACTTCCTCCCCCTCTATCACCCCAAGGGAAAAATTTCACCCTTAAATTAGACCATAAACACTAAGGAACTGCCCCAAGGGAGGCTGACTCAGAGCCTTGTGATACAGACAGGTTTGCACTTTTCATGTGATCCTTCCATGGCACCCTGTGCCCTCCATTCATTTGTTTATCCAGTAAACTTTTATTAGCATTCCTAATGCATGCCAGGCTTCCCTGATGGCTCAGTGGTAAAGAATCTGCCTGCCAATGCAGAAGATGTGGGTTCGATCCCTGGGTCTGGAGGATCCCCTGGAGAAGGACCTGGCAACCCACTCCAGTATTCTTGCCTGGGAAATCCCATGGACAGAAAAGCATGGCAGGCTATAGTCCATGGAGTCACAAAAGAGTCCAACATGACTTGGCAACTAAACAACAGCAACAATGCATGCCAAGCTAATCCCAGAGTGACAGTAAAAATTTCAGAAAAGGTCTAAAAGATCACCTATTACCACCCTCTCTTGCCAAAGAGTAGTCCTGGAGAGGTCAGGTAGCACCCACAGCAACACAACTACTTGCCAATGTAGCCAGGCCTAGTCCCTGTTGTAGCTGACCACTCTTGTTAACACTCACAGAAAACTGAGGCTCGCAAGCACAGCTGCCTGAGGAGGTCAGCTCAGCTTTACAGGCCTTGTCTCTGTCCTCTGTGAAGTTAGCATTAGCCTGTAAGACTTAGGAGAAAGCATCAACTTTATTTTGTGCTGTCTGTTGCTGTTGCCATAGCAACTCCATTCATGCCAGCCAAGAGATCCTGGTTATTAATCTGGTTGCTCTTCAAAGGAATTTAAAGTTTTCTAGAACTTCCAGGACATACACCACACTGAGATTTGTCTACAACTTCTCAGCCATTGTTACTTTGCTTCTTCCAATAAGATGGTATCTGCCCACTAGGAGGGGCTTGAAGAGTATCCCAATATTAGGAAGGCCTGTGCCTCTTGCCTTCATTGTAATTCTATGTGGCTTCTCCTAACTCTCTTATGTTTCATCATGTCTACATCTATTTTCCCTCTGGACCTAGAGTGCTGTTTCTTTTCACCATCTTGTTTCAGACTCGCACCCTCTCTATTCACACACTGTTGTTCTTCAGTTGCTAAGCCATGACCCACTTTTTGAGACCCCATGGACTGCAGCACGCCAGATTTCCCTGTCCTTCACCATCACCCAGAGCTTGTTCAAACTCATGTCCATTGAGTCAGTGATGCCATCCAACCATCTCATTCTCTGTTGTCCCCTTCTCCTCCAGCCTTCAATCTTTCCCAG
>SJYX01015353.1:239679-249923 GCA_006410675.1 Oreotragus oreotragus | reverse complement strand
AAAAAAAAAAAAAAATTCCTATACACTCCCATTAAAGCCATCAATAAATTAGATTAGTGGTTTTGACATTTTCTGCCTACTTGCTGACCTAAGCCTCTAAATAGAGCCGCTATAGTCTTTTCTTACAGCCCATCTCAGTGTTTATAAGGTGGCAGAAGTTGTGGGACTTACCTGTCGCTGAGCCAAGGTCAGAGGGAGCAAAACACAGCTTTATTACACTTTGGAAAAGTTCCCAATAGGAGGCTCTTTCTCACACGTATATGTCGTAGCTGGTAAAATACCTTCCAGCAGCATCCAACCCCGCTGAAAGCGTGGGCAGTGGCCAGTAACCCTCACCTAATATATCAACGTAAATCTTATTCTGATCACATTTTACTCCTTACTCTTTCTCTCCACGGCAGAGCTGTATGAGGTCACTAGGAAATTGTTAGAGTTCCCTTCCCATGGGACCTAAGAACACATTTTACATTTCAGTTCTTGCTACTCAGATTCACTGTGGGAGGGGGGTTGGGGGTCTATGTCAATGTTATAGCAGAATCAGAGGCTCCTAGAACCAGGGGTATCTTAAAAAAATCATTTTTCTGGGTTTCTCACTTTGCAATGGAGGAAGGAGAGCGGTCTACAAGGGAATGACCTCTGCACTGTCATTAAGCAGAAGTAAACTAGTTTAAAAAGCATCAGAAAGATTCTACCCACCTGGTTTTTCTCCCCCTGGACACCAGAGTCTTGACTGAAATATACAACTCCATTGGCAGAGCTCAGGCACGTCTAGGGAATAATACCTGTGAAGATTTTTAACTCAGGACCTTGTGACATTAATTCACGGACTCAGTGGTCTAAAGTAAAAACAAGCTGCATTTGTCTCGAGTGATCATCTGAGTTTGTATTCCTACAATACAAAAATAATCAGCTTCTAGTTCTTGCTAAGAGATGGAGGAAAGTCCTGAGCTACAAAGAGAAATGAAAGACTCCCTGGTCTTGTCTGCCCTGCATTCTTGCCTTCTTTAGAACGATATCCACCCTCTTGGGGCCCATACTCTTCTCCTCTCCTATTATTTTTACTTCCTTTCCTAAGTCAAGGTCATATATTTCAGCTTCACCTTGGGCTTTTCTCTAAGCTTCTTTGCGATAGCAATAAAAGTCTAGTTTTGTATTTGACAGCTTTTTACATTGATGAGGTGGGGGCGAGGGGTAGGGGGCTGTCCAACATACAAATAGATTTGCTCCATGGGCTGGAAGCAGGGTGACTTGATATTTCCTGTGCAATATTAATAAACATTCTCCTTAAGTAGAGCAGACCAGGGTTTTCCTGATTAACCATTTCATGACTCTGTTCCACAGACATTGGCAGGGAATAGTGAATCTTTGGGGAGCTGTTGGGATTTCTTTCTTTAATATAGCTTGATTTGGTGCAATAATTTTCCGGAAAGTAACTTACCTCAATTAAAAAACTGATTCGTCCCTGAACAGTGCTCTAACCCCAAGCCTAATGAGATTTGGTCCCTTTGAAAAATATTCAGTCTACCAAGTATTAGATTCACACAGCACTGAGCTAAAATTTAGCATTATTTCATTTAATTCTCACAGCAACCCTATAAGATGAATGCTGTTATCATTACTATCTTACAGTAAAGATGCTAAGACAAAGAGGTTAANTCCTTTATTGAGCCCATGTTTGCATGAAATGTTCCCTTGGTATCTCTAATTTTCTTGAAGAGATCTCTAGTCTTTCCCATTCTATTGTTTTCCTCTGTTTATTTGCAATGATCACTGAGGAAGGGTTTCTTATCTCTCCTTGCTATTCTTTGTAACTCTGCATTTAAATGGGTATATCTTTCCTTTTCTCATTTGCTTTTCACTTCTCTTCTTTTCACAGCTATTTGTAAGGCCTCCTCATACAGCCATTTTGCTGTTTTGCATTTCTTTTTCTTAGGGATGGTTTTGATCCCTGTCTCCTTTACAATGTCATGAACCTACGTGTATAGTTCATCAGGCACCCTGTCTATCAGATCTAGTCCTTTAAATCTATTTCTCACTTCCACTGTATAATCATAAGGGATTTGATTTAGGTCATACTTGAATGGTCTAGTGATTTTCCCTACTTTCTTCAATTTAAGTCTGAATTTGGCAATAATGAGTTCATGATCTGAGCCACAGTCAGCTCCTGGACTTGTTTTTGCTGATCAATATTGACATATACATCTTTGTTTAAGGCCACTTAAAATCCTCTTAACAACCTGCGAGATAAGTACCATACTTTGGAGAAACACATGAAGAGAAAGAAAATATAACTCCTTTGGAGATGCTTGGAGATGTACTTGCATGGAGACTGCCTTCATTGCAAAGTTGCTTGGTAATCCTGCTTTGGGCTAGACCCTGAGTCTTTAGGGCCCAGAAATGGATCCAGTTGAAGGCTTTGCCTGTTATTCCAAAAGATCAAGGAGGAAGTGCAGTTGACAAGATGTGCAAGGTCCTGCACTCTGCCAGGTGACTCCTCAAGACGTCCACTCCCCACCCATAATCTCCAGCCAAGTCATTCCCCTCACAGAATGGTGGAGACAAAAAGTGAAGGATATGGGTCTCCAGGCTAACTAAAGTAGTCAGAATTTGGGCAGCAAAGCTTCTGGATGTTACAGAAATCCTGGGGAGGCCTTTGGGTTCTCTCAGGGTTCAGGTCAAGGCTCACTATATCTGGGAAAGGCAGGGATCCTGGATCCCAGTGGCTGAATGACCCTGGGTAAGTAACTTTATCATGTCTCAAATGGGAAATGAGAGCCTTCTTCACAGACTGGTTGCGAGGGTTAAGTGAGACAAGAATGTATGAGTGGGCTTTGGTAATGGCCCATCCAAACATTTTCATTTTGTGGTCATTTACAAATTCAGTAAACATGCTTTGGCCACTTTGGTGCACAAAGCATCATTCCACACCCTGTTGGGGAGGGGCAGCAATAAGCTTGGAGGGGTGTGAATGAGTACAATGATGTCCCTACAGTCTAGGAGCGGAAGCAAGCAAACAGTTGGATTTAACCATGAAATGGCCAATCATTTTGGACCCACAACCCAATACTACCTCTGATATCAGGCAAAGTGAAATAAATACAAATGGAAATGGAGGAGGGAGTGATTTTCTCTTACTGGAAAAATTAGGGAGGGTTTCCATGAGGAAATGACTTTTGACTGAGCCTTGAAGGATGCATTGGATTGTAATCAGCTGCAATCCAAGGAGAAAGGCCTTGCAGGCTAAGAACAGGGAGAGTGGCAACAATGGCACAAGGGTGGCGTCGGGGGCAGCCTGTTTGGGGATGAGGAAGCCTGGGTACCTGGGCAAACGCTCTGCTGGGACAACTTGGTGGGACCATTATGGAGGGTCTGAGATGCTGGCCTTGCCTTCCCCAGGGAGTTGGCAGCTGCTTATTAGCAAATTAGGGACATGGTCATTTCTTTCTGCTTAGTGGGGCAGGTGGCATGAAGTGGGGCAGCAGCCTTCTCACCTTGCAACTCAAGGCTTCTCCTGGCAGCAGGAGAAATTGTAATCAGCCAAAAGAAAGAACTTTCTGCAAGTGAGCTATGGGAACCTATTCCAGAATGTCCAAGGAAAGCTGAGCAATCTTTTCCCCTGGAGACCTTGAAAAGCAGGAGAGGTTCTCATCTGTCTGGTTTTAGAAGAATTCTGCCCAGAGGCAGGGGGCCGGACTAGATAACCCATTTGGGTTCTTTCCAGTCTGCAGCCTTGGTGATCTCATCGTTCCCTCTTCCTCTGGATGGGGTTGCCTTGCCCCACCTCAGTCTCATTGGGATTATTCCTGTTGTTAGAGATCTCCCAGGCCCCCAAAGCCACAGCTTTTCCGGTTGGTGACTCATGACCTCTTCAGTAAGATCATGCCAGTGTCTAGCCTCCATCCTCCTTGCTGTTAGCTTGAGTAAGCTTAGCCTTTCTCTTTGTAGCTTCCTTTGACAGTGAGGAAACATAGGTTATTATCCTTATATAGCCAAGACTTTCCATGGTCAGCCCTAATGCCAACGTTCCTCTCACCTCTGAAGGGAGTCAGGGCCTCACGGATAGAATAGGTTTTAGAGTTAAAGGGCCTAGGTTTGAGTTTTGATTAGTTGTATGACCTCAGGCAAGTCATTTAAGGGCAGAGATTAAGTCAACTAACACTTGTGGAGCACTTGCTATGTGCTTAAATACTGTTGAATGAATCAAATGTAGGTATCTTCCCTATATTATGGGTAGGAAAACTGAGGCTCTAAGAGGTAAAGTTTCTTGCTCACTTTTACACAGCTAGTTAAGTAATAAAGCTGGAAATGGAACTCAGACCTCACAGATTCCCAAAGCTGTGCCTTTTCCACACTCTGTGGTGTTACTTCTTGCTTCATCACTCAACCTGTTCTGTCATCTGTAAAATGGGGCTTATCCTCTCTGTCCCAAAGAGATATTGGAGGGATTAAAATATACATACTGTATGTGAAGGTGATGTGGAAGACAAAAAGTGCTCAGCAGACACTAGATGATTATTTCTCAATCCCTGATCAATTCTCTGCACTTCTGCCAACATCTTTGGGAAGCTATTTCTGAGAGCAGCAGGCAGAGTTGGCCTCTCCTTTCCACTATCGCTGGAGGATGGAAGAGACGTCTCTTCTTCCTGAAGTAGAGAACTAGAGAACTCTAGCTCTTATTGCACTGGGTCGAATTCTTTCTTTAGCATGTTGCCTTCCTAATTCAACTGTAAGCTCCTCCAGCGCACAGTGCTGACACACAACAGTACTCAGCCAGTGTCACTGTTGGTGCTCCATCACTCAGTCGTGTCCAAATGATGCAGCGACTTGCCCTCACAAGCCTGTTCCTTCTCTGTACCTGGTCCAGTCTCCGTCCTCCCTGCCCAGAGCCCAGCTTCCTAACTGGGCCACCCACCGCTGGCCTTCCAATCCCATGGTCACATGTTTACCTTGGCTGGCTGGCATTCAGTCCTTAGCATGTGACACTCAGCTTCGTTCTCCCAGGAATGCCCTTCCCTACAATATCCTCTTGTCAAAGTGCATATTGTCTTGTTCGTGAAGCTTTCCCTGACCACCCACCTTGTCCAAAACTAAAGGTGATCTCATTTTCCCATGAACTCCCATTGCATACAGTGGGTGCTATTTATAGGACTCCTTAATATCTTCTACCTTCTCAGACAGTTCTGTGCATCCCACTATGTGACCTTGGATAAGTCCTTACCCCTGATATGGGCCTCAGCCTCCAATCTGTGCATATGTATCCCACGACTCTTCCAACTCTGCCATTCTGTGACCTGGCTTCTTTGGGGTTCTTGGAGAACAAGACACAAAAGAGCCCCAGTTGGGGCCTTCAACTCTTGACAGCACGTGCCCAGCTCCCAGGCCTGAAAATCAGCTGCTCAGATATTTCAAGCTAATTGACTTGCTTAATAAAGGGATAAATAAATATCTACTTAACATGATTACTGTCAGAGGCCTGAGCTACAGAACCTTTCCATGCTGGGGTTTTATTGCAGGAGAAGCTAATTAGTTCTAATTAGTTAACTCCCAGGTGCTTAAGGCAGAGGCAGGGGAGAGGAGGGTGTGAGGGAGTGGAAGGCAGGTGGGGAAAGGGAGGAGAAGGTGTTCTATACTCCCCTCTCTCAGCTGCTTACCTGCCACAGCCAGGCTCAGGACTCATCAGGAAGCCCAGGCTTAGTGATACCTCAGGCACCTCACGCATCTGGGATGAGGGAATGAAGCTCCTTGAGAACCTACTATGGGCTGGGCACCGAAACAAGCCTGTTCTTTGCATGATCTTGTTTGATCCTTGCAATGACCTGCAGAGGCAAGAACTCTTCATTGTCCTGTTTTCTAGGTGGGGAAACTGAGATGCACAGAAGCAGAGGAGCCAGGACTGGATCTGATTGAAAGGCCAGGGTTGCTGTGTTTGGCCTCTATTATGCCTCCAGGTGACAGCCCCAGAGGGCTCGTGCTGCTCAGAAAGGGATTTGGATAGGCGGTGACCTCCCTTCACTGTGGTACTCAGCCAAGAGGTCTTCCTGGATAGGCCAAACCAGACACAGCCAGAGCTGGCAGGGTACTGAAGAGCTAGTCATCGTTTGATTCAAGAACTCCTCCTCCCTTGATTCAAGTCAAAGCTCTGGGCTGGAAATCCTGCATGACTCAGATCCCCGCCCACAAGGAACTCACATTCAAGGGAAGTGTATGAACATTTGGATAGCAAGTTATTTAACTGTTAAAAATGTACATGAGGAGATACAGCTCTCTTCTATTGCATAATTTCTCTGCTTAGAGAAAATTTTCCCCAGGCTTTGAGGGCCTAAGTCAGAGAATCAGGATCTCCTTCTGGGGCACCATTTGCAGTGTAGGAAGGAGCATGGACTCTGGCATTTGGATTTGAATCGAGGATCTGCCACTTATTAATTGTATGATCTTGGTCATATCCCTCTGCCTCTCTCTGTCTGGCCCACCCCCTCCTGGACCTAGCTTCACAACACTTACCTGCACACACTATCTCCTAACTGGCTTCCCTGCTTCTCTGGAACCCGTTCCTCACACTGCAGCCAGAATGAGCTGCTGCCTCATGTGATAACCCCACTATAAGTCCTTCAAAGTCTTCACCATGGCCTGCGGGGCTTCCATGATCTCTGGCTTCATTTCAGGCCACACTCTCTCACTCACCAAACTCTGCCACACTGGTCTTCTTCATGTTTTAGAAATCCGATCTCGTTTCTACCTCTGGACCTTTGTACCTGTTGTTCTGGCCACCTCAGTGTTCTGACCCCAACCACTTGCATTGCTGGCCTCTTCTCATTCTTAAACATCACCTCCTCAGGGACATTTTCCCTTTAACCCTATCTCAAACAGCAGTAGCCCCTTTGTTCTCAATTTCAGTACCCTTTGTTTCCATCCAAATACCACAATTTGTAATTTTTTTAATTCACTTAAACATGTGTTCTTTATCTATTTCCTCCCACTCAGATAATAAGCATCATTAGGTCAATGACTTTGTCATTGCCACTGTGTCTTGAACAGCATTTGACACATAGTAGGTGCTCCGTATAGACTTGGTACAGATGGAGGGGTGGATGGTTGGAGCAATGAATGAATGGCCACTTCTTAAAGCTGTTGTGACAATTAAATGAGCTGATGCATGTTAAATGTCTGGCACAAAGCCCAGCCAAGAGCCCAGCTCAATAGCTCAGTTGAATCTGCACGTGGCTGGCACCCAGCTATTTCCTGAGCCATCCCCACCTTAGTCAGCTAGTACTCCATCCCACCACCCTGCAAGGCCCAGCTCCTACTGCCCTGGAAACAAACTCGTTCTCACCCACAGGCGGTGGTGTGCTAGAGTTGAGTGCCACTTGTTAACGATTCAGGAATTTTACAAGCAGATTGTTAAACTATCAGTAGCTTCAGAGTGGCCACGGAGGGAGTATTTACACCACAGAAATTGACAAATCGCACATAGTACAAATCGCACCCCCAGCATGCAAAGAGCCAGTTTACCAGTAGACCATCTTAGGCTTCTCTCCTCCTGCTCACCCTGTCAGAGTGCCCTGCCTGAGTTCAGCCTGCCAGCCTTCAGGGTTCAGATCAAGCACTGACTCCCCCTGAAAACCGTGAAGCCTCCCTTATCGTACCCCTGCTGACAGCCTCAGTGCCACAAGTGAGGGTATCTAAGTCAGTGTTTCTGTATATTGATTTCTGTCTTCTTATTCTCCAAGTAACACAGAAATCTAATCCCCGAAGCTTACGTTTAAAACTGCAAAAGCAAGGGCATGGTTGATACACTTATTTCTTCTAGTCCCTCAGGGTGCCTAGCACAAGACTGGGGACTGGAGAGTTTTGGTAAAGTGTTTACAGCAACAAGTGTTCAATGACAGATGAGTTTGGAAAAAGAAGATGTGGTACGGACTTCTCTTGTGGCCCAGTGGCTGAGACTCCATGCTCTCAATGCAGGGGGCTCATGTTTGATCCTTGGTCAGGGAACTGGATCCCACATGCTACAACTAAGACCTGATGCAGTCAAATAAATAAATAAAATAAAAGGGTTTTTTTTTTTTTTAAAGAAGATGCAGTACATATATACAGTGTAACATTAAGCCATAAGAAAGAATGATAAAACGCCATTTGCAGCAACATGGATGGACCTAGAGATGATCATGCTGAGTGAAGTAAGCCAGACAAAGGCAAATGCCACATGATATCACTTATATGTGGAATCTGAAAAATAAATGATCAAATGAGCTGATTTACAAAATGGAAAAAGACTCACAGACATGAAAACAAACTTATGGTTACCAAATGGGAGAGGGGAGAAGGATAAACTAGGAGTTTGAGATTAACATATACACACCACTATATCTAAAATAAGTAAACAACAAGGACCTACTGTATAGCACAGGGAAATATACTCAGTATCTTGTAAAAACCTATAACGTAAAAGAATCTGGAAAAGAAAATATTTTGTGTGTGATACATATATATTGTGTATAATATATAGATATGTGTGTGTAATACATATATGTACACATATATATGATTGAATCAACTTGCTATACACCTGAAACTAACACAACATTGTAAATCAACTATGTTTCAATAAAAATTAAAAAAGAAAAGGTGGCTCAGCAGCAAGCTGATAGAGTGGCTGCTGCTGCTGCTGCTAAGTAGCTTCAGTCATGTCCGACTCTGTGCGACCCCATAGACGGCAGCCCACCAGGCTCCCCCATCCCTGGGATTCTCCAGGCAAGAACACTGGAGTGGGGGAGCTCCCTTCTCCAATGCATGAAAGTGAAAAGTGAAAGGGAATTCGCTCAGTCGTGTCTGACTCTTCCCGCCCCCATGGACTGCAGCCCACCAGGCTCCTCCATCCATGGGATTTTCCAGGCAAGAGTGCTGGAGTGGGGTGCCACTGCCTCCTCCGGATAGAGTGGCAGGAGTCTAGAAAAGAAAAACAGGAGCCCTGCATTTGGCACAGCTCAGCCACTGCCTTGCAGTGTGACCTTAGTCCAGTCCCTTTACCTTTCCAGGCCTCAGTGTATCTATCAAAAATGATGTTGATTTTTGAAGCTTCCTTCAGACTTCAAGATTTCAAAAGACCTGTTCACTAACTATTGTCTCCCTGCTTATTTACCTTATATGCAGACTACATCATGAGAAACGCTGGACTGGAAGAAACACAAGCTGGAATCAAGATTGCCGGGAGAAATATCAATAACCTCAGATATGCTGATGACACCACCCTTATGGCAGAAAGTGAGGAGGAGCTAAAAAGCCTCTTGATGAAAGTGAAGGAGGAGAGCGAAAAAGTTGGCTTAAGGCTCAACATTCAGAAAACGAAGATCATGGCATCCGGTCCCATCACTTCATGGGAAATAGATGGGGAAACAGTGTCTCCAATGCATGAAAGTGAAAAGTGAAAGGGAATTCGCTCAGTCGTGTCTGACTCTTCCCGCCCCCATGGACTGCAGCCCACCAGGCTCCTCCATCCATGGGATTTTCCAGGCAAGAGTGCTGGAGTGGGGTGCCACTGCCTCCTCCGGATAGAGTGGCAGGAGTCTAGAAAAGAAAAACAGGAGCCCTGCATTTGGCACAGCTCAGCCACTGCCTTGCAGTGTGACCTTAGTCCAGTCCCTTTACCTTTCCAGGCCTCAGTGTATCTATCAAAAATGATGTTGATTTTTGAAGCTTCCTTCAGACTTCAAGATTTCAAAAGACCTGTTCACTAACTATTGTCTCCCTGCTTATTTACCTTATATGCAGACTACATCATGAGAAACGCTGGACTGGAAGAAACACAAGCTGGAATCAAGATTGCCGGGAGAAATATCAATAACCTCAGATATGCTGATGACACCACCCTTATGGCAGAAAGTGAGGAGGAGCTAAAAAGCCTCTTGATGAAAGTGAAGGAGGAGAGCGAAAAAGTTGGCTTAAGGCTCAACATTCAGAAAACGAAGATCATGGCATCCGGTCCCATCACTTCATGGGAAATAGATGGGGAAACACTGAAACAGTGTCAGACTTCATTTTTTTGGGCTCCAAAATAACTTCAGATGGTGACTGCAGCCATGAAATTAGAAGACGCTTACTCCTTGGAAGAAAAGTTATGACCAACCTGGATAGTATATTCAAAAGCAGAGACATTACTTTGCCGACTAAGGTCCGCCTAGTCAAGGCTATGGTTTTTCCTGTGGTCATGTATGGATGTGAAAGTTGGACTGTGAAGAAAGCTGAGC
>SJYX01015353.1:223168-239585 GCA_006410675.1 Oreotragus oreotragus | reverse complement strand
GCCTAGTCAAGGCTATGGTTTTTCCTGTGGTCATGTATGGATGTGAAAGTTGGACTGTGAAGAAAGCTGAGCGCCGAAGAATCGATGCTTTTGAACTGTGGTGTTGGAGAAGACTCTTGAGAGTCCCTTGGACTGCAAGGAGATCCAACCAGTCCATTCTGAAGGAGATCAGCCCTGGGATTTCTTTGGAAGGAATGATGCTAAAGCTGAAACTCCAGTACTTTGGCCACCTCATGCGAAGAGTTGACTCATTGGAAAAGACTCTGATGCTGGGAGGGATTGGGGGCAGAAGGAGAAGGGGACGACCGAGGATGAGATGGCTGGATGGCATCACGAACTCGATGGACGTGAGTCTGAGTGAACTCCGGGAGATGGTGATGGACAGGGAGGCCTGGCGTGCTGCGATTCATGGGGTCGCAAAGAGTTGGACACGACTGAGTGACTGAACTGAACTGAACTGTTCACTGACTGATATGCAAATAAGTGTTCATTATTTGATGCAGAAGCTGTTAGGTATTTTCAAAGAAACAATTACTGGCATCTCTTCCACCATGTTGACCACCATGTTGAAGACTTAGGAGGGCCTTTAGGACCATTGAATCCAAGGCATTATTATCCATTCTGCAGATAATGATAGCTAGGATTTACCAAGCTCTTGTGATATGCCAGGTAGTATTCTAAACACTTGACATTGATTAACCAGTTTAACCATCACAACAACACTAAAAAGGTAGATACTATTATCAGTGCCCATTTTACAGATGGGGAAGTTAAGGTTCAGAGAAGTAAAACAACTTTCCCAAGTCACACAGTTAGGAAGTAATAGAATCGAGGCTTGAACTAGGCAGTGTGATTCTAAATCCAATACACCTGACCACTGTGCTGTGCTCCTTTATACAATGTCTCAGAGGAAGAAGCTGCCCTTCAAAGGCCCTGGAGCCCCCAGACAGACAGCTAGCTTTCCCACCTACACCCCAATGGGTCCCATCATAGTGCAAACTTTACCAATAGGCAGAACGCCTTAGAGGAAATGTCACATCTGGTTTCCTCCACCTCCCAGCTGTGTGACTCTGGGCAGGTCCCTCTGCCTCTCTGAGCCTCAGTTGTCTCATCTATGTCACACAAGGCTGTTGTGAGAATTAAGAGGGAGGAAATTAGTAGGTAATGATTGTCTCTGTGTATTAATATTTAAATTTGCATTGAATTACTTCTTCTCATTCTTCTAGAGAGACATTTTTTCCCATTTTACAGAGTGAAAATATCCTCAGAAAGGGTAATAATTTCTTCAAAGCCTTTCTGTTAGATGGGGCAGAAAACAGGATTAAAAAGACTCCAAGTTATTTTCATTTAAATAAGTTTTTTTTTTTTTTTTAAATTTTAGAACAGTTTAAGATTTACAGAAAACATTTAGAAGACTGTATGGAGTTCCCATATATCTGTACCCAATTTCCCCATCTTACACTAGTGTAGTACATTTGTTACAATTAATGAATTAGTATTAAAGTCAGATTTCCTTAGTTTTAACCTAATGCCCTTTATTCATTCCAGAATTCCATTCAGGACACTGCATTATATCTAATCATCATGTCTCCTTAACTCTTCTGGTCTATGGTTGTTTCTTAGACTTTTCCTTGTTTTTAATGACCTTCACAGTTTTTAGGAGTGTTGGTAAGGTACTTTGTAGACTGTCCCTCAGTCAGGACTTGTCTGATGTCTTTCTCATGGTCAGACTGGAGTTAAGGGTTTGGGGGAGGAAGTGCTCTTCTTATCACATCACAGCAAGAGTATATGCTCTTAGCATGACTTGTCATTGTTGATGTTTACGGTGATCACCTGGTCAGGTCTTTCCACTGGAAAGTTACTCTGTGTTTTCAGCCCTTTCCATATTGTACTCTTTGGAAGGAAGTTGCTATGCACAGCCCACACTTGAGGTGCGTGGAATGGGGAGATAAGTGTTGCCTCCTCATGGGAAGAGGATCAACAAATTATTTGCAATTCTTCTACACAAGAGATTTGCCTCTTCTCCTGCATTTATTTATTTATATTTTCATTCAACCACTTATTTCTACCACTATAGACTCATGGGTGGTCTTCCCAGGTGGTTCTAGCAGTAAAGAATCCACCTGCCAATTCAGGAGACGTAAGAGACACGGGTTTAATCCTTGGGTCAGGAAGATCCCCTGGAGGAGGGTATGGCAACCCACTCGGGTATTCTTGCCTGGAAAATCCTGTGGACAGAGGAGTCTGGAGGGCTACAGTCCATAGGGTCACAAAGAGTTTGACATGACTGAAAGGACTTAGCATGCATGCACATAGACTCATGGATATTGGTTATTATACTTTGGGTTATAATCTGATACTACATTATTTATCTTGTTGCTCAAATTGATTCAGCTTTAGCCTTTGGGAGCTCTTTCACTTGGCTCCTGTGTCCCTCTGACCTATCATTGTGGGTTTTATCTTTTTGGCATTTCCTTTCTCTCTGTATCTTTATCTAGAAGATACTCCAGGGTCATATCATTTATTTCTTGCACCAGCCCTAGAATCAACCACTACTGTGAAGAACTCTGGTTCCTTTATTGGAAAATGGTATTACAAAGCAAGATCCAGGCACTGGGTGTATTCATTGCTCCTGGGCCCTCTCAACTAACACAGTAAGAAGATGTATGTTCCTATGCTAACTAGTGTATATACACATATCAGTGAGTGCTCTGTGTAAATGTTTGTACCCATAGTGAGCTAAACATGAGTTTACGCTCATGTCTCCCATTCTAATCCATTACCACATGGATTACTCTTGCCTTTTCCTTGCTTATTTGTATACTCACACTCCAACAGTGAGCAGCCTGGCTCCTGCCATTCACTATCTGACTTCATGCTCTTTTATAGCCTTCCTCCCTTACTCCTTCCAGGTCCCCAAGGCCTACCAGGCAGCTGCCTTGGGGAGGAGCTGTGTTCATATCTCCTGGGCTATGGGTGGTCCTAGGTAGTGGTGGTGCTTTTACAGCCTGGGAAACTCTTGTCATCAGTCTCTGCCCGGTATGGTTTCCACAGGCAGCCCTCAGAGTAGCCTCCTCCGGTCATTCTGAGGGCCTGGGAGGGTTTCCCCAAGTACCTTTCTGTGGGTGACTGAGCGTTTACACCTGCAGGAATTCATTGCTGGTGTGACAGCAGCCCCTCCTCCAACTGCCTGTCATGCTAACCTCACTGTCTCATCCCCTACCATTCTACCCCTTCGCCAGCCACTGGGTTTGCTTGCTAAGCCCTGCTCAGCCTCACAGTTCCTGGCCAGTGGTCTGGAATGACATGTGGTAGAGGATGCAGAGAAAATCGGAATTCCAGGCATGAGCAACATACCGCATGGAGAGACTAAGGCTCCTTTGGCCAGAGTTCAGATTAGTGCAGCTCAGTGGCTGTCACCTTGGAGCAGTACACTCTATGACCCCACACAAGCAGGGCCTTTACCCCAGCCCCATGCCTCAGAGACCCTGTGTTTTGGAGGACATTCCTCTAAATGTGCTAATGTCCCCTCGGGTGCTGAGTTCCAGCCAGAGCCAGCACTGCCTCCCAGGTAGAGTGCTCTGAGCCCAAACATGAACCCAAGTAGGCCCCAGTCCCTGTTTCTCCTCTTTGGGAAACTCTGGCTATACCATGTATGGGGTCAACCAGATGCCCTGATCTCCTAGACTCACATCTATGGTATCTTTCTGGGACACTGGAGCTAAGTTGGCACAGTATTTTTTTCACAAGACCCTGGGAGAGACCAGGTTGCCAGAATGTTGCTAACATGCTGATTTGGGGTAAGTTGAATTGTTTATGTAACAGGGGCCTTACACTCATATACACACATACAAATATATGTCTATTTATTATATAAACATACATATCCCCTCCCCCCCACCCAGGCTTATATACTCTAGGNAGACCCTGGGAGAGACCAGGTTGCCAGAATGTTGCTAACATGCTGATTTGGGGTAAGTTGAATTGTTTATGTAACAGGGGCCTTACACTCATATACACACATACAAATATATGTCTATTTATTATATAAACATACATATCCCCTCCCCCCCACCCAGGCTTATATACTCTAGGGCAGCCTTTCCTTTGAGTTTATGGAGTTAAAAGTACAGAATGTCCAAGACAGAAGAGTTTTGAAGCCATTTAGCCAAAGGCATTCCTGATGTATATGCGTCACCCTCTCCCCCACCTCCACTTGCCCCAGAATCTGCTCTGGGTCTGTCTGAACCTGGAGTTGCTGGGGATGGAGAAGGGGATGGAGACTTACTGCCTCTGTCATTGTCTTCCAGGGTCTCCCAGTCCAATGGGATATACAGGTACAGAAACTGTCACTGACAATTAAAAGAATACCCACAGGAATAATAAGAGCTGCCACTAATTTAGCCCTTACTGTGGGCCAGCCACTGCCCTCCATGCTCTGCACACACCGGCTTGTTACTTCTCTCAGTGAGCTCATGAAGCAGGTGCTTCCCTGTATTCCTACCTATAGAAGAGGCAACTGAGGTTCAGAGATGGAAAGCAGTATATGTGTGAGGGCCCAGAGTGCCCTTCAGCTCTGTCTGGCTCCCCAGCCTGAGTACTTTCATACTCTCAGGCCTCAAGCCTGAAGAAATGGAGGCCAAGTGGACTAAGGTTACTTGCCCAAAAAGAAAGGACTTGAATCCAGTGCTGTCTGCCCTCAGCCCTGTGGGGAAGCCGCTGCGTTTGGACAGAAAGTCAGTGGCATGTGTCCACAGTCCTGGCTCTCCTCTCCTGTCATGGTCTCATCTCCTGGCACAGCCCCAGCCCCGGCCTGAGCCGGGCCAGCCATGTGGCTAGCACATCTCCCTTTCAACTCTGCCAGGCCTGCAGCTGGCCCACCCCTTGCGTGCCCCCTCCAGGGCCCAGCCCTCTCTCCTCGGTCAACGACGCAGCCCTCCTTCCATTCAGCATTCCTGCCAGCTGGTGTGTGAGCCCTGTGCAAGGAGGCTGGGTTGCCATGGTAGCCGGGGAGGGCTGGTGGGAGTGGGGGGGGTGGTGGGCCACTGTGGTGCAGAGCTCCTGACCTCCCTAGGAAGGGAGGCTGTGGCCCTGGGCCTGGTAAGTGCTTTGGCAGGTCACCTTAGAAGGCCTGCCCCCACCCTACCCTGGCTCTCTGCCCCCACCGGGTGTGCTTTAAGAGCTTTCACCACACAGAGAAAGGGATGAGCTGGGGAGAAAAAATGCCCAGGCCCTTCAGAGCTCAAGCCCAATATAGCAGAACTAATTTGAAATGTCACTTAGGGCAGTCTCATTCCCAGCCAGCGAAAAGCTGGTTTATTTACATAGTCGGCAGTGGCAGGAGGCCAAGAAACCTGCCATGCCAGGGTGTAGGGGATGGGCGGCTGGGAGCCCTGGCTGTGGCCCCTTGGCCTGAACCTTGCTCAGAACCACCATCTGGAAACCCCTGTGGGCAGAAGGGCCAGATCCCATGGAGCCCACGCATGCCTCCCTCACTCCAGCCAGTATCCCCCCACCCCTCAGGGCCCCAGGTCAGAGCAGGAACTTCTAGTGACTGCCTTGGCACCAGTTCTGTGCCAGGCACTCTGCTGCACATTCGACATGGTTTTCTCCTTGAACCTTGGCCAAGCTCTGAGACGAGGAGTGACTAGCCTCCCATCACAAATGAGGAAACTGAGGTGGGGAAGGATGTATGACTTTCTAGGGGTCAGATAGCCAGGATGTGGCAGTTGGGATTCAAATGAAGGTCTGTCTGGCTCCTGAGTGCATGCTTCTCTTCTCCCACCCCTGTACCCCCATATCCATACCCTGTATCTTCATTCCTTGGTTTCTTCCAGCCACTACCCAAGATATGGCCTGTGTGAGCCACTGGGCCTGTCAATTGATTGCCAATGGCCTTTTTCAGCTCAGCCCCTATGGGCCCTACCAGTGAGCCACTGGCCTGGGGACTGACAGGCCTGGAACCAGTCAGGGTGGGTTCGGGCCCCCAGCAAGAGAATGGAGTCTGTTCCCGGTGCCCACCCGTGTGCTTCAGTCAGGAAGACAGTTCCGTGGCTGAGAGGGGCTGCAGAGAACTGGCAGTCCTGGCTGTGCTTCATTCTATTATGCACTCAGCCTGTTGTTGTTCGCTGTGGGCTGTTCAGGCGCTCAGTCGTGTCCGACTCTGCGACGCCATGGACCGCAGCACACCAGGCCTCCCTGTCCATCGCCAACTCCCGGAGCTTCTCAGACTCATGTCCACAGAGTCGGTCATGCCATCCAACCATCTTACCTTCTGTCGTCCCCTTCTCCTCCCGCCTTCAATCTTTCCCAGCATCAGGGTACTGAACATCTATTATGTGCCTGGAACTGTGCTGGGTGGGAGGGGGTACAAGGGCGAGAAAGACATAGTCTCTGTCCTCACAGGACATCTAGTCACATTCCACAATAACACAACAAGGGTTAACATCAAGTGGTCTATGCCAGGCACTATTTTAAGCAGTGGATTTATCTGTATAACCCCTTTCATGAGGCTATGAGGTAGTACTGTTATTATTCCCCATCTCCCAGATGAGGAAACAGAGCCATTGAGAGGGAAAATATTTTGTCCAAAGTCATACAACTAGCAAGTAACAAAGGTGGGGTTTGAAACCAGGCAGACCGCCTTCAGCACCCACAGTCTCAACCCAGCACTATCTAGAATAAAAGGAAGATGACTGAACAGTGCAAGGAGAAGAGTTAGGAGGAGACAAAGAACAGGTCTGCCAAGGGCGCTTTGGTGGGCAAGCATGGACAGATTTTGCCAACTAGAAACCCTCCCCATGCATTTCTCTAGAGGGAAGGAGCTCAAGGGTGGCCCAAGCTACCCTCAGAGAAGTCAGCCCACTCTATCAGATTTTGTCTCTGTTTTTCTTAGGTTTCCTGTTCTGGTTGATTGCTAGAACCCAGAGGCTCAGCCAGCCAGGAGGTAATGCTCTGAGGGGGCCCCCTGGAGAAGGGCCTGCTCTCCGTGCCAGGGCCCTGGGGAGAGGATGTGACTGCAATCAGCTGGGAATCATTAAGAGTGCTGGCGAGGCAGACTGAGGTGGGGAGGGGTGTGGAGAAGGCCCAGAACCCAAGGCCAGGATGTGGTAGGTGGCCAGCTAGCAGGCTCTGAGCTGAGGGGGCAAACACAGGGTCAGACAAGGAGTGGGAGCTGCTTAGCCCAAAGTGGAGACCCTGGTCTCTAAGTGATCGTCCCTGAGGCTGCAGATGAAGGGAGCAAACATCTGGAGAGAAGGCTCAGACTGGAAATGGAGACTTGAGCTGGTGGGTGGAGGAGGAGCTTGGTTGTCTTCTAAGACCCAGGCTCCTTGGAGAGTTGGTAAACCCTCATCCACACTCTACTTTGCTGTGTGCCCTTCTAGGATTTTCCAAAGCAGCCCAGAGGGGAAGAGAGACCTCAGTGGCACTAAGGGCTAACCTGCTCCCTCCCCCTGACCCCAGTCCTATCCCAGCACCCACCAGCTGTACATTCCCCTCAACAGAAAGGAGCACATAGGACCTGCCTTTGCAAATGCCACGAGCTCTGGAGAGTTTTATCCGCTAAGTGCTTCTTGACCTAGAAACCCAAGAAGGAGTGTGCAGGGGAGTGGCTGCTGTGTGGGTAGGAGGCCCAGCCAAGCTTCCCAGGCTGTTGGCTCAGAGCTGGCACTGAGGCTGCCTTGAGGAAAGGGGGCAGAGAAGCTGGCATGTTGGTGGCAAAGCTGCTGACTTTGGGGGCCCAATTTGGGGAGGAGGGGGAAGCCCAGATCCTGCTTGAGCTGAACTAGAGCTTCAGTAAGTTCCACAGAGCCGGGGGGGACAATGGGACATGTCACCAGAGGCTGCTGATAACTGGGAGAGGCTCCACAGAAGATTGGGCTTCCCTTGTGGCTCAGCTGGTAAAGAATCTGCCTGCAACATGGGAGACCTGGGTTTGATCCCTGGGTTGGGAAGATCCCCTGGAGAAGGGAAAGGCTACCTACTCCAGTATTTGGGCCTGGAGAATTCCATGGACTATTCCATGGGATCAAAAAGAGTCAGACACAACTGAATGACTTTCACAGAAGATTGATCCCGAGCTAGGGTTCCTCTAACTTACTTGGCTAGGGGTCCCCAGGACCTCTGAGCACCTGTGGGACAGGCAGTCTTCAGTCCATGCTGAAACTCCCATGACATCTCAGCTGGCCTTGAAAAAACAGTTGGTCAGCAGAAGGAAAAAACACTTTGGAGAGCCAAAGCCAGAGTGAGCTGGGAGTGAGCTGGGGGAACGTGACTGGAGCCACCGTGAAGGTTCTCAGAAATGTCATCTAATTGCCTCCTAGCCTGATAGAGGGATTCTCCAGGTTCCGTCTCCTTGAACTCCATTCCCCTACCCCAGGCCTCTCCTTACAGTCCTCCAGTGACTCTCCATTCTCCCCAGTGCTCTCCACCTGCCCATTCTCTCCTGCTACCTCCTTGCGCATGAAGTCTTCCAACATCGATGTTAAGACACAACATCAAAGTGCAAAGTACAAGTTCCCATCCCTGGCCTGCCATCCCCAGAATAGGTGGCCAGGAGCCAGTGGGGTCCCTGTGAGCCCTGTGTGGGCAGGGCAGATACATCCTTACAGGTTTCTCTGCCTCAGCAGAGAGCTGCCAACTTGGGCTACTGCAGGGGAGACAAGTGCGGGGAAGAAGAGGGGCCAGTTGGACAGGGTGGAGCTGCTCAGCTATACCCCAGCTCCCAACAGCCTCAGCAGCGAGGGCCATCTGGCCCACTGAGTCACTTACAAAAAACACATGGGTATGGAGCAGGGTGCCACTAAGCACGGGCTGCAGCAGAAAGCAGATGGGCTCAGGTTCCCTTCCTTTGCATTCTTCTCCTTCAGCTTCTCACAGAACAACTCTTGCTGGCCCCAATCCTAAGTTCCAGGTAAGCAGTGGGCACCAGCAGTAATTGCCAGAACTCTCCAGTTTTCTTCATCCCTGGTCTGTCCTTCGGAATCCCCACTGGCTACCCATCTGGGAGTCAGGACGGGCTCCTCACTCCCCCTTCCCTATGTCCACATCAATCAACCATTAAGTCACCAACCCTTGCCCATTTCAACTCCTAAACCTCTCTCCTATTTTTCTTGTTTTGTGCCTTTTACTACCACTTCCCTCGTCATCAAAAAACCAACAACACTACCTACCTTTTACTAAAAGCCTCAGATATGCCAGATTCTGAACTCAAAATTTACATGTATTTGCCTCTGTTAATCCTCCCACCAACAACTCTCTGGCAGCTGTCCTCTTATTGACTCCATTTTATAGATGAGAGAAACTGAATCCCAGAGCCGTGAAGCCCCTTGTTCGATGACATACAGTTAGTACAGGGCAGAGCTAGGAGTCCAACTTGGGCAGTCTGCTTCCAGAACACAGGGACACCCACACTCACTGCGCTCTGCTTCCCTCTTTCCTTCCTCCCAGCAGCCCCACCTCTCTCTCACCAGTTGCCAGAGTGGTTTCTCGAAAGCCTAGCGCCAACCATGCCTATTTGTCTCCTGGTGCAGTGCCCTATTCTGGCTTTCATTAAAGCATCCACCCATCCCTCCTCACTGCCATTGTGCTAGCCCAGGCTGCTGGCATCTCTGGCCTCCTAACTTCTCCATTCAGCTATCAGCTGCTTGAGAGCAGGGGCTGGTGTGTCTTTCTCTCCAGCAAAGTGCCCCCTGAACACAGATGGCACCAGGAAAACATTCACTGTGTCAACGGATGGAAGAATGGCCTCCTGCCTCCCATCTGATCCCTGCCAGTGCCTTCTCCATGCTACTGTCAGAGGAATCTTGCCCGGAACAACCCCGAGCATGTCACTGCTCTGCTCTGAACCCATCCCTGACAAATTTGATCCCCAGATTCTACTTCTAGGAATTTATCCTATCACTACTCACACACACACACACACACACACACAAGGAATGACATCCACACAGATTATTCATTGCAGCCTTGTTTCTAATTGCAAATGATTGGAAATAACCTTAATGTCCATCAGTTAGAGCCTCCGTAATTCTTGTGAGATGAGGAAGCACTTTAGCGGCTGACATGAAACAGCCTCCAAGGCATAATTGGTGGAAAAGGAAAGTACAGAAGGGGGGCTGTGATAACATTTATACAAAACAAAAAAGGGAAAATACATAAATATATTTGCTATATATGTTAACCTATTTGCCTTTAAAATTTTGGACTGTATGAATATATTGTCTATCCCCAAAATGTAAACCTTAGTATTTAAAATATAATCATGTAAACCACAAATAATACAAGTTATAAGCAAACAAACAAAACAGAGTCTCCCGTCAGTTATACACCCAAATTTGCCCATGCTGTTTCCTCAACCTAAATTGTACTTCCTCTGCCTTCTAGCTTCCAGATGTCTGTATCTAGGCTGTCCACCATGGTGGCCATAAGCTGCATGTGGGTTTTAAGCACTTGCAATGTGACGAATCCAAATTGAGATGTGCTGTAAGTTTTCAAATACACACCAGAATTTGAAGATTCAATGCAAAAAAAGTATTTAATATCTCCATAATTTTCTCTATTGATTACATGTTGATATAATATTTTATTTTTAATTGAAGTATAGTTGATTTACAATGTTTCAGATATATAGCAAAGTGATTCAGCCTTATATATATGCTATATATATATATATATATAATCCTTTTTAGATTCTTTACCATTATAGGTTATCACAAGATATTGACTATAGCTTTCTGTACTATACAGTAGGTCTTCTTTGTTTATTTATTTTATATATAGTTAATATATAGTTATATATAGTTAATATATAGTTATATATAGTTGTGTATCTACTACCACACAATTGCACTCATCTCACACACTAGAAATGTTCAAAATTCTCCAAGCCAGGCTTCAGCAATACACGAACCGTGAACTTCCAGATGTTCAAGTTGGTTTTAGAAAAGTCAGAGGAACCAGAGATCAAATTGTCAACATCCGCTGGATCATCAAAAAAGCAAGAGAGCTCCAGAAAAACATCTATTTCTACTTTATTGACTATGCCAAAGCCTTTGACTGTGTGGATCACAATAAACTGTGGAAAATTCTGAAAGAAATGGGAATACCAGACCACCTGACCTGCCTCTTGAGAAACCTATATGCAGGTCAGGAAGCAACAGTTAGAACTGCACATGGAACAACAGACTGGTTCCAAATAGGAAAAGGAGTACGTCAAGGCTGTATATTGTCACCCTGCTTATTGAACTTCTATGCAGAGTACATCATGAGAAACACTGGGCTGGAGGAAGCACAAGGTAGAATCAAGATTGCCAGGAGAAATATCAATAACCTCAGATATGCAGACGACACTACCTTTATGGCAGAAAGTGAAGAAGAACTAAAGAGCCTCTTGATGAAAGTGAAAGAGAAGAGTGAAAAGGCTGGCTAAATCTCAACATTCAGAAAACTAAGATCATGGCATCTGGTCCCATCACTTCACGGCAAATAGATGGGGAAACAGTGGCAGACTTTATTTTGGGGGGCCTCCAGAATCACTGCAGATGGTGACTGCAGCCATGAAGTTAAAAGACGTTTACTCCTTGGAAGGAAAGTTATGACCAACCTAGAAAGCATATTAAAAAGCAGAGACATTGCTTTGTCAACAAAGGTCCATCTAGTCAAGGCTATGGTTTTTCCAGTGGTCATGTATGAATGTGAGAGTTGGACTATAAAAAAAGCTGAGTGCAGAAGAATTGATGCTTTTGAACTGTGGTGTTAGAGAAGACTCTTTGAGAGTCCCTTGGACTGCAAGAAGATCCAACCAGTCCATCCTAAAGGAGATCAGTCAGTGTTCATTGGAAGGACTGATGTTGAAGCTGAAACTCCAATACTTTGGCCACCTGCTGCAAAGAGCTGACTTATTTGAAAAGACCCTGATGCTGGGAAAGATTGAAGGCAGAAGGAGAAGGAGTCGACAGAGGATGAGATGGTTGGATGGCATCACTGACTCAATGGACATGAGTTTCAGTAAACTCTGGGAGTTGGTGAGGGACAGGGAGGCCTGGTGTGCTACCGTTCGTGGGGTCGCAAAGAGTCGGACACGACTGAGCGACTGAACTGAACTGAGTATGTATCTGTTAATTCCCAATTTATCCCCTCCCTACTTTCCCCTATGGTAAACATAAGTTTGTTTTATAAGTCTGTGATTCTGTTCCTGTTATGTAAACATTTGTATCAGTTTTTTTGATTCTGCATATAAGTGATACGATATTAGTCTTTGTATGACTTATTTCACTTTTAGGATGATAATCTCTAGGTTCATCCAAGTTGCTGCAAATGGCATTATTTCATTCTTTTGATATGTATACACACATCATGTCTTCTTTATCCATTCCTCTGTCGATGGACATCTAGGTTGCTTCCATGTTTGGCTGTTATAAATAGCGCTGCTACTGGGGTGCATGTATCTTTTTAAATTAGAGATTTCATCTTTTCCTGATATATGCCCAAGAGTGGGATTACCGGGTCATATGGTAGCTTTATTTTTAGCGTTTTAAGGAACTTCCATGCTGTTCTCCATAGTGGTTCCACCCATTTACATTCTCATCAATAGTGTAAGAGCGATACACTATTTTAGATATATTGGTTTAGAGAAAATACATTATTAAAATGAACTTCACCAGCTTCTTTTTTCCTATTTTAATGCAGTTACCAGACAATTCAAAATCACATATGTGGCTCACCTTTGTGGCTTGCATGATATTTCTACTGAACAGCGCTAGTCTAAATTCCATCAGCTCTTCCAGGGTACGTTGAAGGCCACCTTTTCTGCAACGTTCTCCTTGATTCTCTTCTTGGAATCCCTTTTTCTGCTACCTGCCTCACAGTATCACTGAGCACAGGCTAGCAGACGTCTGTACGTGCCTCACCCATTCAACAGTATGTAAGCCCTTGGGGGAACCGGCCCAGTTGCCTTCCTCTTTGCAGCCTTCAGAGTCTTTGCTGGCCAAGCCCAGAGCTGAGCACAAGCAACAGCTCAGCTGGTTCAGCTTAGACGAACTGAAGTGCAACCAGGGGAGGCATGGAGAAGCTGGCAGGGCAGCCCCAGAGGTCCACCTGGGACCAAAAGCCCCATCAGCGCAAGCAGCAGAGGCCACTTCTTAACGTCATCTTTTCTACGCCACTGCCTCAGGGCCCATCTGTTCAGCCCCCAGCTCCTAGAGAGGCAGAAGGGGCAGGGACTGTTGCAGAGGAAGCTTGGGGTTTCAGCTGCAGGTGCGGAGGCCTAAGGAAAGGGTGCTTATTTGCATAGGTTATGAGTATTAGCCTGTATAGTGGGGATGTTACATAAGCAGGATCTGGAGTCAGAGAGCTGAGTTCAAATTCTAGACCTGCCTTGTGAAAACACTAAAACCATTGAATTGTACACTTTAAATGAGTGAATTGTGATGTGTGTATTACACTTCTATAAAGTAGTTATATCCATTTATAAGCTGTAGAACCAGGAGCAAACAGCTTCACCTCTCTGTGCCTTAAGTTTTACGTTGATAGGAGGAGGTGATAATTTTAGTACCTATCTCACAGAGCTCCTGTTAGAATTAAATGAGCAAATGCGTGTGAAGTATTTCATGGTATGCCCATAGTAAGTGCTTATTAAATGTCAGCTTCTATTATTCCTATGTACCAAGCCCTGTGCTAATCTTGTCACATACAGTATTTCATTTGGCTCTCACAGCAAGCTCAAATTGGCATGCATGTATTACCAGCTGCATGCACACATTCAGTCAAGAGGAGCCCTGTGCTGATGGAGGTGTCTATTGGCAGAGCTACAATTGGACCCCTGGGTTCCTGCCCCTTCCCTCTTTGACATGGCTCTCTGCTCACAGGAATTTGGCCACCCGTGGGCAGAAATCTCAAGCAGGCCTCTCCTGAATACCAGCAAGGTCTGAGGAGATGTGAGAGGCCTTCCTCTAGGATATGTGTCTTTGTACCTGCAACCAACCCAGCAGGGGACCTCCAGACAGCCCTTAGGACTGGAAGCTGATCCAGGACTAAGGCAACCATAGGGCAAGAATCATAGCAGCCATGGCCATCGGGCCATATTGGCTAAGAGCACTCGTGTTCTTAAAGCCAATTCTCACTTTGGAATGGTAAGGATTCACCTGAGGTTTCTTGATCATCTATGGGATCCCAGGAGCTGCTCTAGGTGATTCTCTACGTCTTATTTCTGTGAATCCTCACAATGAGGTAGGCATTACTGCCCCAGTTTACAGGTATGGAGGAAGAGGCTCAGAGAGGTGATTTACCCATTACAGAGCCAGGAATCAAACCCCATTCATTAACCAACTCATTCATTCATATTTCTTCATTCATTCATTCATCATCTATTAGGTGTTGGGGATACAAATGTGAATTAATTTCTGTTATGGGAAAAATGCTGAGGTAGAACTGAGGAGGGAGGAATACAGTGACAGCTGGGAGGTGTGTGTGTGTGTGTGTGTGTGTGTGTGAAGTGTGTGGTGGGGGGATGCTGGCAGGCAATGAATGTCTCCCAGACAAAGCGTTTGGTGAAGAATAGATATAGTTTCACTGGGGTGCAGAAGTGAAAAGGTGAAGACATTTAGGGGAGGAATGGCTCAGGAAAATTGGGACGGTCCAGCAGAATGTGGGTGTTTATGGGCAGTGAGATGGCACATGGTGGAGCTCGTGGAGGACATGGGGGCTGATGTGAGAGGCGAACCTGCAGCCTGTGCCTTAAAGGTCTTGTGTGACAGCTCAAGGGGTCTGAACTTGATTTGCTGAGCCTGAGGAGCCACTGAGGGTTTTCAGCGAACACGGTGCATTGATTTTATAGGAAGCCCTACGATCCAGTTCAAAGGACTTTCTTCAGGGCTCAGTTGGTAAAGAATCTGCCTGCAATGCAGGAGACCCTGGTTCAATTCTTGGGTGGGGAAGTTCCACTGGAGAAGGGATAGGCTACCCACTCCAGTATTCTTATAGGCTACCCACTCCAGTATTCTTGGGCTTCCCTTGTGGTTCAGCTGGTAAAGAATCTGCCTGCAATGNGGAGACCCTGGTTCAATTCTTGGGTGGGGAAGTTCCACTGGAGAAGGGATAGGCTACCCACTCCAGTATTCTTATAGGCTACCCACTCCAGTATTCTTGGGCTTCCCTTGTGGTTCAGCTGGTAAAGAATCTGCCTGCAATGCAGGAAACCCAGGTTCAATCGCTGGGTTGGGAAGATCCCCTGGAGAAGGGAAAGGCTACCTATTCCAATATTCTGACCTAGAGAATTCCATGGACTATACAGTCCTTGGGGTTGCAAAGAGTTGGACACGATTGAGCGACTTTCAGTAGTCACTAGTCACTACAAAACACCCTACTATGAAAGCAGAGTAGAGGGCAGATCTGAGAGGCTGGCCTAGAGAAAGGCATCCACACCAAAGGCATCTGGAATAGGTCAGGAAAGAGATGACAGATAAACTCCAGCCATAGCCCTCAGGAACAAAAACTCGGGGACAAATCTCCCAAGACTTGTCAGGTGGTAGATTCGACCGGAATGATTCAGTGCAGTGGATGGGTGGGGATTGAGGATGATTGCCAGGCTCTGTCTTGGCCAACTGGGTAGATGAGGTTCCAAGGCCCTGAGGCAGGAACAGAGGAAACAAACATGGGGCAGGTTGCATTGAAGGTCATTCAGTTCTAGAAAGGCTGCATTTGGGGCCCAGCTGTGAGGTCTGGGCTGGAGAGATTTGAGAGCTGTCAGCTGATTTCTAAGATTCTTAGTCTAGTACTTCTCTTTCTACTCCACTCAGCCTGACTCAGATATCTTCTGCAAATGGAAGTTCCCCAAGATGCAGGCCATCCTGAGCAGCAGATAAGCCCCCATTGGATCTGGACTCCAAGTGCAGTTCAGCTAGAAGGCAGGGAGGTTGTTTCTATAGGGTTCATACAAATGCAGCAAGACTCAGAGTGGACAGACAGTGGGCTGGACAGAAAGCTAAGAGATTACCTTAGACAGCCTTGTTCCAGGCAGAATTCCCCCTAAACGCAGATTTCCCTGAGTCCCCTCCCCCATCCTACTTAGTCAGGGAAGAGCTGAAAGAACTCTGGGTAAGGCAAGGACCAACCGGAATGTGATTTGCATATAATTTGCATAAGACAATCTGTTCTTTGGTAATTTTAAAGTGAAAATGTTATCATCTCTCCCTGGAGGGTCATTGCATGATTTTTCTCTCCTTTGTTCTTCCATATACACAAACTGCCCCAGGTCTGCCCTCTAGGAGGGCCTTTTGAGGAGGAGGGGCCAGAGGGGGCTGGGAAAGGAGGACCCCCCCCCCAGTGTCCTCCGGGCTTCCTCCTCAGGAAACCATGCAGACCCAAGCTTCTGTTGACCCTTGCTTAGGCCTCTTCAGAGCCCCCCCCCCCCCCCCCC
>SJYX01015353.1:154925-222954 GCA_006410675.1 Oreotragus oreotragus | reverse complement strand
CCCCCCCCCCCCCAACCAGGCCTAGGTTGCTGCCTACTTCCCCCTAACCCCCAGTTGCTGCCCTGCTCTGTGGCTTCCCTTGGGGCCCAAGCAGCTCACAGAACAGGCCTGGCTCAGGGGAGGCTTTCTAATAGGCGGATAATTGCCTCTGTTAATTGCAATTTGATTTCAGCAATCTTTCTGTGAGAGCCTGGAGGCCTCAGCCCCAGATAGGGAGAGAGGGTGCAGGGGCAGAACCTACAAGCTAGGGTCTCACCTTGAAACTTACCACCTGCTGGGGGTCCCCTAGACTCTGTTGCTGTGAGGTAGGAGACTGGGGTCTGAGCAGCATCTCACCCCTATGGCCTCATCTCTTCAAGAAGGACACACAGGGGATGGCTTCAACACCACTAGCCCCCAAGGAGCGGTTTGATAGTGCTTCTGGAAGGAGTGAGCTGGCAGGTACCCCAGGGTCAGAGCAGGGACCCTAGCAGAGTCTGGATGGCTTCCTGCTAGAGCCAAGAGGCTGCTGGAGTTGTTTTGTGACCATCCCCATCCCTTAAGGGGCTTCCCTGGTGACTCAGCTGGTAAAGAATCTGCCTGCAATGCAGGAGACCTGGGTTTGATCCTGGGTCGGGAAGATCCCCTGGAGAAAGGAATGGCTACCCACTCCGGTATTCGTGCCTGGAGAATCCCATGGACAGAGGAACCTGGCAGGCTACAGTTCATGGGGTTGCAAAGGGTCAGACACAATTGAGCAACTAACACTGTCATTTTCCATCCCTCAAAGTTGTTCCTGGGGCTGCCACCATCTCTTCCTCCTTTCCAGCCAACCCTGTCCTCCTCAGAGCATGGCTTTTGGAGTCCCACTGCCCAATGCTCCTAGGACAAGTTCCTTTATTTCTCTATGCTTCAGTTCCTCGCTTACAAAGTGGGGGAAATAATCGTACATCTGTTGTGTTGTCATGAGGATCAAACAATCGACACATGCCAAGTTCTGCATCCAGTGCCTGGCATGTTTGAGCTTCTCTATAAAGACAGCTGCATTCTGTTTTTCACTATTATCCACACCTTCAGGCACCATGCTGCTGGTCCTAAGACCTGCAGCCTAAGGCCAGAGGGTCCCTGAGGGCCAACATAGAATCAAGTGGGAGGAAGCACCCTAAGGTGAGAGTCCCCAGATAGAGCGGGACCTGAGGTGGGGTTGGGGCTGGGAGAGGGAGCCTTTCAGCCTGAAGCCTCCTGGTCCTTTTAGATACCAGGTGGATGTTGGCTTCCCTAGTGGCTCAGATGGTAAAGAATCCTCCTGCAATGTGGGAGACCCGGGTTCGATCCCTAAGTTGGGAAGATCCCCTGGATAAGAAAATGACAACCCATTCCAGTATTCTTGCCTGGAGAATTCCATGGACAGAGGAGCCTGGCGGGCTACAGCCCATGGGGCCAAAAAGAGTAGGACACGACTGAGCGACTAACACACACTAGTGGCTGTTGGCGGTAATATGCTCACTTAAAGTAGCAGTTGGGTTACTTCATCCACTCTCTTCCACCTTTGTCTACCCATCTGAACTAGCCACTCTTCTAGCAGAGAAGAGGACTCTTTGGAAGAAGACGTATCCAGGGAAGGGGGAGGTTTGTGAGTCAGGTTGAGTCCTTGGAAACGTACCTGGAGACAGGGGGAATTGGGCTCAGGTTCCTTTTCCCACATGCTTTGTGGACCTGCCCCCTTCCCTGCCCCCGACCACCTCTCCCAGCCTCAGTTTGCCCCTCTGCACTAAGGGAGCTGTTCCATCTCCCACATGGGGTGGCCATGGGGATTAGCCAGAATAACACGTGGCAGCATGTAGATAGGTGCCTAGTGGAATAGCTGTTTCCTCCCTGCCCCCTCCCCTTTTTTCACATGTGAGGGGAGCAATTATCTCCCCATGTTTATGCATGTGCTGCATACCTCTCCCCACCCAATTCCTCAGCGCAGAGGTGGAGGTGTCAGGCCCCTGCCTTCCTTCCCACAGCACACAGGCCTTCTCTGTTGTTGGTGAGGGCATGGCAGGAGGAGAGAGAGGCAGGCAGTGGTTTGGGGCCCAGGGGGAATGTCTCGGCGCCTGCCCACCACTTCTGACCTGCTGTTCTAGGCAGCATGCTAATTAAGCCAGGAGGACCCACAGAACAGAATTACAGGCCCCCTGCCTCAGTCCAGCCCCAAGTGGCCTGGTGTGGAAATGGGCTGCACAGACAGGCCCTTGGCTTGGGGTTTGGGGGTGGGGTAAAGTTGGTCTGAGGCAGCAGCCCAGAAAGGAAACAGAGGAGGGGGTGGCAGAGGTCTAGGAGAGCCTGGCCTGTGAGCAAGGCAGGAACCAGGAGCTGTGAGGAGAAGGCCATGATCTCTGCTTGATCCTGGCCTGTGCTGGGCCTGGTCTGGCCTGGCCCTGCCTGTAAAGGAGGTGTTGACAGAATGATAGGGTGGGAGGTCCTGAGATGGGGGCACTGAAGGGCCAGCATGCTGGGAGGTGACTGCTTGGTACATTGTCCTGGGGCTCCTGGTCTGTACCGCTTACTGTTGATTTGTGTGACTGGGGCAAGTCCCTTCACTTCCCTGAACCTCAATTTCTTCCTCTCTAAAATGAGGCTGACGATGTGTAGTGAAAGCACGCAGGGGAAGGAGGCATACTAGATTCAGGAGGGTAATTACCTCTGGGAAGGGCAGGAGGAGGCGCCTGGGACAGGAGAGTACTTAAGGGCCCTTAATTCTATCTGGGTTGTTTTATTCGTAAAACAAGATATGGAATGACGTTAAGATCTGGCAAAGCTGAGTGGTGGGTACAGAGGTGTTTGTTAACATTTTTTTCCTTGCGTCTTGCCTGCATGTCTGAAATATTTAATAACGAAACAAATGTCCAGTGACAGCATTATACACAGGATTCAAAATGTGCTGAACTCTCACAGAAATGGAACTGATGTGTTCTAGAAGCCTCACTGCTGATGGCGACCATGAGTCAGAGGTATATGCAAATCCATGCTTTTTAGGTTGAGTAGCAAAAAAAATTCTTCAAATTTACATACACTATTTGTGATATTAACAGGCATGTATAATGGAGGAATAAGGGCTTCCCAGGTGGCACTAGTGGTAAAGAACCCGCCTGCCAATGCAGGTCTTGAGATATAATGAGCTGTGGGTTCGATCCCTGGCTCAGGAAGATCCCCTGGCAGAGGGCATGGCAACCCACTCCAGTAGCCTGCTCTGGAGAATCCCATGGACAGAGGAGCCTGGCAGGCTACAGTCCATAGGGCCGCAAACTGTCAGGCATGACTGAAGTGACTTAGCACACAATATGTCCATGTGAAGAGTCATCTCATTGGAAAAGACACTGATTCTGGGAAAGATTGAGGGCAGGAGGAGAAGGGGGCAACAGAAGATGAGATGGTTGGATGGCATCACTGACNAAGTGACTTAGCACACAATATGTCCATGTGAAGAGTCATCTCATTGGAAAAGACACTGATTCTGGGAAAGATTGAGGGCAGGAGGAGAAGGGGGCAACAGAAGATGAGATGGTTGGATGGCATCACTGACTCAATGGACGTGAGTTTGAGCAACCTCTGGGAAATGGTGAAGGACAGGGAAGCCTGTTATGCTGCAGTCCATGAAGTCACAAAGAGTTGGACATGACTGAGCGAGCAAACAACAATATAATATAATATCATGTATCATATATATATTCCTTTTCAGATTCTTTTCCCTTATGTTTTATTACAAAATATTGAATTTAGTTCCCTGTGCTACACAGTAGGTTGGTGTTTATTATATCTTTTATGTATAGTGGTGTGTGTGTGTACGTGCTAAGTCACTCTGGTCATGTCCAGTTCTTTGTGACCCCATGAACTATAGCCCGCCAGGCTCCTCAGTCCATGGGGTTCTCCAGGCAAGAATACTATAGTGGGTTGCCATGCCCTCCTCCAGGGGATCTTCCTGACCCAGGGATCGAACCTGAGTCTCTTATGTCTACTGCATTGGCAGGCAGATTCTTTACCACTAGCACCATCTACCTGGGAAGCCCTATATAGCGGTGTATATGTTAATTCCAAACTACTAATTTATCCCTCCCAGGGATAAATTATCCGGATTTATCCTTAAAACCAGACTGCTGGTTTTAGGCTCAATGCATGAAACAGGGTGCTCGGGGCTGCTACACTGGGAGGACCCAGAGGGATGGGATGGGGAGGGAGGTGAGAGAGGGGTTCAGGATGGGGAACACATGTACACCCGTGGTGGATTCATGTCAAAGTATGGCAAAACAAATACAATATTGTGAAGTAATTAGCCTTTAATTTAGAAATATATATATATATATATATATATATATATATAAAAGAAGGTTGAGATAGAAAGGGATCATCCCCCTATCGTGAGGCTGGGTGAGTTTGTACTTGGAAATCATCCAGTCCATCATTCACTTCTCCATCTGCAGCTTCTGTACCTCTGGCCCTGGGGCATGCAGCAAGCTCCTTCTCAAAATTCCTTCCTTGGCTTCTGTGAAGCCTCCTTGTCTTGATTCTCCTCTGACTGCTATGGCTATGTGTTACCCCCCCCACACACACACACACTCACACACACACACACAGACATGCAATTCTCTGCTTCCTCCTGCTTTCTATTCACCAACTCATCACAGCCTCCCACCCCGACCCTGCCAAGGTCCTGGATTGGGCACACTGTTCTTGTCTTATGACGCACTCTACTCCTTCGGCCCCACTGCTGCCTCCTTAATAGAATCTCTTTCAAATTTCTCTCCAGCGCCCCTCCTTGGCAAGACTCCAGTCTCACACTCTCAACTATGATGAACATCATGGTTGTCCATCTTCATCTGGGATTGTCTAGCTCCTCAAATTCAACATGTATAAACTAGATTCATCCAGTCTTCCATGTCCTCTCCAGCAGCCAATTTCTTGTCCAGTTTCTGTTTATGGCACCCCTCTTCTCTTAGTTCAGTCATCCCAAATCCTTCCTGTTTCTGCTTTCCCCTCCCTCATCCTTCAATCAGTTGACCTCAGTACACAAACTGGTGAGTCTTCACAGGTAACAGCTCCTGCTCCCATAGGATTCCCCCCAACTTTTGTCCTCATCGGCTGTCTGACCATCTCAGCCGCTGCTTCCCAGGTGGTGCTCCTCCCTCTCCAGCTCTCTTCCTGACTCCCCAGTGCCTGTTGGCAAGTTTCAGTTCTTCAACCTGGGAGGCACGATTCCGCTTAATAGACTCCAACTGCCCTTTCTAATCCTGAACCCGTTGCTCAAGCAGGAAACCTTCTTCTCCAGGTGGACCAGTAGCAACTGGCTTTTATTGAGTCCCTGGGGCTCCTCACTGCCCCCTAACTGCCTTGGTCTATATGGGAGACATAAGCACACTTGCTTGCAGGAGCTGGGTAGGAAGAGAACTGAGTGAAGTGAGTTGGGGAGTGGTGGAGTGGTGGAGAGTGAGGAGAACTGGAAAGGGCAAGTCCCCCCTCACACGGTTTACAGGGGGTACATCTCCTCAACCCCCATGCAGGAATGAGGGGTCAGTGTTGCCAGATCCTCCAATTTAGCGAAAGAAGCCAGAAATCCAACACTTGAAGGTGAAATATAGAGGTTTCACAATGTTGGCAAATACTTCAGATTCTGTTGTTGTAAACTTTTATACTGGGCCGCAGAAAACAAATCTGTGACTGAATGCTGTTTATGTGTTCCAGGCTTGCAGTATCTGGTCTCTCCTCACACTCATCCCCTGCTCAGAGTACCCTCCCTGCCCCTTGTGCCCCTTGCCCCCCAGTTCTCAAGGCCCAGCTGAAATCCCATCAAGTTGGCCAAGTCCCCCCTGGCCACCTCAGTCCACCCCAGCTTCCTGTGACATTTAACCTTCAACAGCATGTCCCTGTGCCCAGCTGGGATGCTTGCAGAGGCAGCTGAGCAAGGAGGTTAGGGGTTAGAGGTGTGGGACTCTAATTTGGCTGCCTAGATTTGAATACCAGGCTTCCACGTTGGCTCAAACACTAGAGGTGTGGGTCAAGAAGATTCCCCTGGAGGAGCACATGGCAACCCACTCCAGTATTTTTGCCTGGAAAATCCCATGGACAGAGAACCCTGGCAGGCTACAGTCCATAGGGTCACAAAGAGTCAGACATGACTGAGTGACTAACACTTTATCTACTTATTAGCTGTGTGATCTTAGGCAAATTATCTGCCTTCTCTGTGACCCAGTTTCTCTCTCATGGGGTTGTTATAAGGATTAAATGGGATAAGCCATAAAAAGCACTTGGAATAGTACCTGGTTTATATAATAAACACTCAGTAAATGTTAGCTGTTCTTATCATGACTGCTTGGGGTCATTCACTGGCCGTGTATATGCTCAGATTGTGCCTGTTGAATGATAAGCTCAGAGAGGGCAGGAAGCATGTCTTATAGCTTCTGTACACTTCCTCATCTGCACCCCCCAACCCCACCCCGAAACAATCCCTTAACACCTAGTCCACACAGCCAGATACACAATCAATGCTTGGGGAAATGTTGGTTGTAACAGACTGAATTCAATCAGAAAATATATATTGTAGACGAACTCTATGTCAGGCAGGATGCTAGGTGTCAGCAGCAAGACTTAGGGGCACCAACACTTACCGTGGGGTTAGGCGCCCCAGGTTGCTGCCTCCTAGGAGCCTGAGCACCTGCCAAGTACTTCACCTTCCTGACCTTTATTTTAGCATCTTTGATGCTAAGAACACCCACCAAGTGACGTTGTTGGAGGCACTGGGGGTGAGGTATGAGTGTCAAGTCTCAACCTCAGTAGCCATTTTCTTTGAGATTCAAATGAAAGTATTCAAGTGTGGGCTCCTGGAAGAAGAGTGCATCTCTCCTAATGGGAGTCTGGCAGGTTGGTCTCCTCTCACAGTGCCCTCTGGCTCGGAGCCTGCAGAAGGTCATCTACAGGTTATCTCCTTACCCCCAGGTGTCATCTCCAGACCTCATTCTCAAAGAACACACTCTCCCCAGGGGTGGGAGTGGGGGAGCAGACTGGACTGGATCAGATGAAGGCGCTTACCTCATAGCTAACTTTCAAGTGAGTTTTAGACACTGCCCTTTCAAAAGTTCTTCAGTGATTTTTATCATCTAAGTAAGCGCTCCTGATGGAATTACTCTCCAGGCCTCAATCCTTCGCAACCCGTAGCAACTCAAAAAATATATTCACAAAATATATTATACTTTGTACCACCCATATGTGTATAGGAGTTCCCTGGTGATACAATGGTTAAGAGTCTGCCTGCCAATGCAGGGGACACAGGTTCAATCCCTGGTCCAGGGAGATCCCACATGCCTAGGGGCAAATAAGCCAGTGCACCCCAGCTACTGAGCCCACGCTCTGGAGCCCGCATGGTGCAGCAAGAGAAGCCACCACAGTGAGAAGCCTGAGCGCCGTAAACCAGAGTAGTCCCCGCTCGCTGCGACAGAAGGAATCACACTCACAGTAATGAAGACCCTGCATGGCCAAAAATAAATAATAAAACTAAAAATAGTTATTCCTTTCCTTTCCCTCCATTATGTGACGTGATTCGACTTTCTCAGCCCCTGCTCCGATACAGCCCCATGCTATAATCAACGCGGGACCATTTCTCTTTCATCCTTTCTCTTTGCCCTCGAAAGGAAGGTGGCAATACAGAGATTTATCCTCCTCGCATACCCTATGTGAATTTTGCCTCACTCCCTTGGACACCAGAAGTACCTATAGGCATTGCGTTCGAAGGATCTTTTTCATCTGTTGCATGCTTACGTGTCTGTGAGAGACAGAGAGAGAGAAAAAGACGCATCTAGCACAATGCCTGGCCTGTGCGCAGTGTCAAAATGTGGTGGCCACCCTTCCCCCATCCCACGCTTCAGATTCTGAGGCCCCAGAGAGGAGAGAGACGCCATGCACCCCACCCAAGACCTCAGTCCAAAGGGGAAGAGCCAGACACACTCACCTCTGCTTCGGTGGAGATCTTTACCTGGAGATCTTTACCGAGTGGCGGCTACAGAAGCAGCGAGGAGGAGGAACGTGGCATGACCTGGGGCTAGCATGAGGCGCTGGCACAGAAAGTGCCATTTGAGCTGTGTGTCTGAGGGTTCCTGGGTCAGGGCCGAGAGGCATCAGGTGGCTCACAGTGCCCAAAGCAGTGTGGGTATGAGGGACAGGGCTGGAGGTGACAGAGTTGGGACCAGACTGTTACTGGACTGGAAAGCCGAGGGAAAGAATTTGGACTTCATCCTGTAGGCAGGAACGAGCCCTCAGAGGTTTTATAAGCAGAGAAGTAACCTGATCAGAGCTGTGTTTAAGGAAGATTAATTAAAAATCATGTCTAGTGTGTCTAATTCCTAGCTAGCCCTGGGCTTTGGAAGAGACAGGAGAGGAAGACAACAAGGCCCCAGTGAACAGGCACTTCACAAAATTCTGTCCAATAAACATATAAAAAGATGTCCAGTGCTACTGAGATGCAAATTAAAGCGACAATGAGATACCATATTTGGCCTATCAAATTAGCAGGGATTAAAAACACTTGATGCTGTGGAGGGTTTTTGTGAGACCGTCCCACTGTGGGGAGGATGTGCGTCCCACAGCCGCAAATCTCTCTGACCTTTCGGAAGGGCGGTTGGATAAGAGATACAAGAAGCTTGTTAAAAGTGCACGTTGTGTGACCCAGAAATTCCACTTCTACGTATTTATTATCCTAAAGAAATCATTGTTGATGGGAGCAAAAATGTTTGCCCCAAAGTGCCCCCACCCCATGTGTTACTGATAAAAGCCTATTACTGGATCGAATGGGAAAACTGTGAAAACTGTCTGACGGCAGCCTCTGATGCTAGACTTCAACATTTCTGAATCCTCAAAGGCTGCAGGTGGGAGAGAAAACCATAATTTCTTTTTTTAAACTGCCCATGGGGTGTTGCCGAAGTCTCTAAAGGGAGCCGTTGAAATTTTCTCTGGGGGCAGATGATGCCTTTGTTCCTTTCGGGAGCCTCAAGCAGACCTCTTGGTCATGCAGATGTACCTCAAGTACCTATTCATTGTCTTAGGAGGCCCTGACTCCAAATGCAGATACTCTAAGCAGCGCTGGTAGCCATTCTGTTTAATAATGTAAAACGCCGGCCTTGCCTTGGGCTGGGCGGCATCTTTGTAGAATCTCTTGTGATGGTAAACGATTTCAGCTTCCTTTGGCCAGGCTTTGAAATAGCTAGGGGGCAGGTGGGGTGGGGGTTGGTGACAACCCTGGCAATGAAATAGAAAGTACAGGAGAGAAGAAGCTTGGGTCTGAGGATAGGGTCCCAGCAAAACGTGGCAGCAGCCTGGGTTAAAGACCCAACCACCAGCAGTGATCCCTGGGAAAGGGCAAAGACTCAGACCCTTGAGGATGCTACTAATCGGAATTTCCCAATGCCAATGTGATCCCAAGAGAGCATTTCAAGTGGTACAGGGAGGGAAAAGAAGTTTGATACTTGCTTAGGGTGAAGTTTAAGTTTTAAAAGGTGGTGGTGGAGCACTGATAGATCCATGTTAAAAGAAATACTAGGATAGGTGAAATATGAATACAGCAAGTCTTGAAAGTGGTTGCAATTCGCTAAAGTTTGGGGAAAGCTACTCTGTGTGTCTTGAAGTCACTGGTAAAGTTGGTCAACTGTGAGAGTGAAAGCAGCTCTTTTGCCCCTTTCCTGTTTACCCGCCTCTGTTCCCCTCTAACCTTCAGAACCTAATTATAGAAATGAGATCACTAGGCAATTTAACCTAACTCCTGACTTATGCTCTCCTGAATGCACATTATGTCTTGCCTAACCTGTTGATTGTTTTCCTAGATCTACCCACAACAGCCCCCTAAGGAATCCTGCAGGCAGATAACCAGGGCAAGATAACATCTGAAGAGAGTCAGCCAGTCTGCACACAATAGACATTGATGCAGAACCCAACCTCTTGCCTAGATGATTCACTGTCATGGCTGAACAGAATCTTGGGAGTTGGTCTCTGGACACGAGTCCACTTTCTCCCCAGATTGCCAGCTTTTCTGATTAAAGCAACTTTCTCTTCTACTGACACTTACCTCTTGAATTATTGGCTTTGGGGCAGTGTTCAGTGTGCAGCCAAGCCTGAGCTCAGTAACAGCAGGCCAGGCTTAGTGGTATGTTGTCTACATGTACCCAGGAGCACAGAAATAATCGAAGCAACATGGGGGCAGAAGTAGGGACGAAGATCAGAGGGGACAGAGGCTGCAGGTGACAAAGGACAAGCAGAAGGGCAGAATCCCCAGGACAGGAGCATTGTGAGCTCAGGGAGGGCTCTTAGGCACCTTTGGACACCCAGATGGACTCCCAAATTAAGGTTGTTAAGAGTGATCGTGAAAGGCTAGAGAACTTGGAGACGCTCAGGTCTTAAATGCATAGGATATTCAGGCAGATGGTCAGGCAATCATTCAACATTATGGTTTACAAGTGTTTCTGATGATGTAGAGAGATGTCAGGGAGAGATTGTGGAGTGAAAAAAAGGAACAAAAAATTGTAGTACAATATGACTTCAATTGTCTTTAAAAAAAAAAAAAAAAGACTAGAAGGAAATACACCAAACATTATCATCAGTGAATGTCACCTGGGTGGAAACCTGGAAGAAGAGCCCTGGTTTGCCAGTCAGAGTTCAAAGGACAGCCTTGATTGAGTCAGGGATGGAAGAAATAGAAGTTTACCAGGAAACGGAAGAGTACAGCAAAGGCCAAGGATGTGAGAAGTCTAACATGCTGGGTCACAGATGCTGGTCGAGATCAGATCTCTGTGACTTCTCAGAGACCTCTAGGCACTGAATGGAGGGTCTATTTATAGAGAGTTAGAAAAAGGGGGAGAGCAGTTAGAAGTTGATGACAGACATACAAGAGAGGTAACAGGGGTCTGCCCTCCTATGAGGCAGTGGAAAGAGAGGGAGCAGAGAACTCAGGAGATATCAAGGAGGTATGTAGACAAAAAATGTTGCCTGCCATTCCAATATACAAGGAGTGTTGCTCACCCTTAAGTCATCAGTCACTGCAGCATCCTGCCCCCCTCCATGGTATGCCCTGAGGGGATTCAGGATGGAGAAAAATAGGACCTAGATAGTTAAGATACATAACTGAGGAATAATTTCACCGACCCCAGAAGCTTGTATCTTCCCACACAAAGAATAGCTCTATAATCATTAACTTGAAAAGATGTCTGAGGATTTTTTTTTTCTGATTATCAGCAATCTTTTGATGTTCAATTATGTATTTTTTTCCCGACAAAAACTCCTATTTATCCTGGCTCCTCCCTTTTGTCTTCAGAGCAGTTCCTCAGAGAGGTTGAGAGGCTGTCTCCTTGACTATAGTCCTCAGTAGTGATGGTGCTTAGTCACTCCATCATGTCCAACTCTTTGCAACCCCATGGACTGTAGCCATGGACAGAGGGTGAGATGGTTGGATGGCATCACCAACTCAATGGATATGAGTTTGAGCAAACTCTGAAAGTTGGTGATGGACAGGGAAGCCTGGCATGCTACAGTCCATGGGGTTGCAAAGAGTTGGACACGACTGACTGAACTGAACTGGACTGTAGCCCACCAGGCTCCTCTGTCTATGGGATTTCCCAGGCAAGAATACTGGAGTGGGTTGCCATTTCCTTCTCTAGGGGATCTTCCTGACCCAAGGACTGAACCTGAGTCTCCTGTGCTTCCTGCATTGGTAGGCAGAATCTTTACCACTGGGTCACCTGGGAAATCCTCAGTAAGGTCCCAAATAAAACGTAACTCACAACCTTTAGGTTTAAGGTTGTGCATTCTTCTTCAGTTGATAGGACTAACAAATTGGTAACAAATTGTTATGTGGGTGAGGGGAGGGTGGCCTGAAGGTGGACTCCCAAGTCTCTATGAAGGTTCCAACCCTTGGTTGGAAGCGGGAGGTCTGACTTGAGGCACAGCTGATGCAGGGCCACACCAAGAGAAGGCAGAAGCAATGCTCACATTCTTACAGCTTCAGTAGCAATGAAGAAACAGAGTTCCTCCCAACACCACCGGGGAAGGACTCTGATTGGCTAGCTTATGTCATGTGTATATCCTCTGTGGCCAAGCAGACTGGATCTATTACCCAAAGAAAGAAAAAAAGGGGTGCAGAGAGGATAAAACTAATAATCACCATATATTCTCTGAACTCAACAACTAGAATTAAGGTGAAGTCTCCCCTCTCTGCCCCTCTACAGCCTACAGAGAGGCTGTGCTGCACTAAAGAACATTTCCCTCTGAACATATCTCTCTCCAGGAGCAGCGGTGGGGAGGATCCGGGCTGAGACATAGGTTGGGCCCCAGCATGGAGCACAGCATCTGGCATGTAAGCAGGGCCTTGGCAAATGCTGACTGCGTGGATGGCTTACATTTGAAGTGCTCCTTGTGCTTTTCACATCTGTTACATCACTGAAGCCACACTACTGACCTGTGTCGGGGGGGAGGGGGGTCTCAAGGCCTCCATTGGATAGGTGGGAAAGCTGAGATGCTAAGAAAGGGGAATGGCCAGTATAAATGGCCATATATGTATATGTGTATGACAGGGCTGGGGTGTGGTCTTGGACATTCTGCTGTCAAGACATTGGTGTCCAATTCCAATTCCTTGTTTTGAGCCTGCACTCCTCTGGCTGCAGTTTCCTCACCTGCATCGCGAGAGGTTGGACTAGAAGGACTCAGCCATAGCATTCTGTCAGTGGCTGTCTGGCACTCCCCCGCCTTCCCTCACACCACCACTGCAGCAGCTGCCTCACACCTGGGATCTGCCCCTGGGAGGATAAATGATGCTTGGGAGCAGGGGCAGGGAGAGGTGACAGTGCTGGCCAGGCCCCAGTGGAGGCTGAGCAGTTAGAGGACTCATTAGATGTTAATGAACTGCAATTGAGTGTATTGATTATCTCTCAAATCATTTCCTCCTAATTTATTCCTCCCGGGTCAGCAGGCCCTTGGTTTCCCTAGGCTTTCTGCCCACCTTCTTAACCAAACAGTTAAAGGCTTCAGGTGGGGCTGCCAGGCTCAAGGGGTTGAAGGGGGCAGCAGAAGGGGGAACACTAAGATCTGAGCCCCGCTTCGGCCTCGCTACTCACTTTGCCTGTATTTCTCACCTGGTCAGGACCAGTTTCCTCCTAGCAGTGCTGTCCACAGGGCCCCACGCTCAGTGTCATGCTCTGCTGTTTCTGCTTCAAAATTCTTAATTTTTGTCAAGAGGTCCTGCATTTTTATTTTGCAATGGGGCCTTGCAAATCATATAGCATATAGCCATGGGCAGAGGACTAAATGGTTGGATGGCATCACCAATTCAACAGACATGAACTTGGGCAGACTCCAGGGGATGGTGCAGGACGGAGGAGCCTGGCATGCTGTAGTCCATGAGGTTGCAAAGAGTTGGACATGATTTAGCTACTGAACAACAACATAGGATTGAATGCAGTCAGGTAACTGGCACCCACTAGAGCATGCACAATGGCAGTCTGGCTGGAAATCTTTGATGAGCTTCAGCCCTCCCACCACCACTCCCATTGTATGAGACAGACTCTTTCTAGCTTCCCTCCTAGGTGCCCGTGTTTGCTTACCTCCAGTGTCAGAGAGCTCATTACCTCACATGACAGACCACTGTTAGACAACTATAAGTTTTAGGAAAGCACTTTAAGAAAAGCATATAACAGTTTACCTCCTTATAGTATTTTCCCTTTGGTACTAGTTAGCCTCTTGAGAAACACTTGGAATTAAGTCAGCACCATCTCCTCTCAACATCCCCAAGTTGTAAGCCAGCAGAGCAGCTTTTCCAAAGATGGGGAGCAGTGGAGGCAATCTGTCCATCTTGGGCTCCATTAGCCCAAGTCATCAGAGTGTCCAATGGGGAGGCATAGAAAGGGGCATCACTGTTGAGATCATTTGGTTTGTGGGAGAGCCTCTGGCCGGGAGCCAGTGCCCTTGCATATGAGGGGTACGGTAAGCTATGGGGCTATGAGATTTCCCAGTTCCCCCACCCTTCTGTGAAGTCTGCCTGGGTTTGCCACCAAAATGACACAGAAGGAATGGAAACTAGGGCACTGGAGGGCCCTGGAGGCCTCAAAAGTGTTTTTAGGGAGAAGGATGCATTCGTGCTGCCGCTCTTTCCCAATGGATGGAGAGCCTATGGGCTGGAGCTGCACCCGGAGGCCTCCAGTGGCTCTGCTCCTGGAAGGGCTGCCTGACTGAGGTGTGGGTTGCATCTGAGTAAGTGCCAAAGATAGGTCTCTGGCCCTGTGTGTTCCACCTTGGCTGCTCATTAAAACCATCTGGGAGCTGTTTAAAAGCACCTGTGCTCAGTCACATCTCCAGAGACTTAAGTTTTATCAGTTTGAGATGTAGTCCAGGCATCAGCATTTTGAAACAGTTCCCCTGTGAGTCTAACGTGCAGCTGAGGCTGGGAACCATTCACCTAAAGCAGAGTTTCTCCAACTTTAATGTAAAAACAATGGTAGGGATCTCCATTGAATGAGGATTCAGATTCGGTAGGTCTGGGGTGGGGTCTGGGAAAGCTTCCAGGGAATGTCTCTGTTGCCCACTCCAGATAGCACTCTGAGATATGTCTAAAACAAGAGTTCCCCTGGATGTCTCTGAAGTCTGGGATTCGGAAGAGTGGGGCCTGAAGCTTGGAGATGGTCTTGACCTCTGAGGATGCTGCAAGCCTTTGTGGTATGAGAAGCTAGGCCCAGCTCATCTAGACAAGTTTTAGGTTTGGTCCCAAGCCAGCAGTAAGGGCCAAGTAAGAGGACACTTATCGTCAGCACAGGAAGCTCTGTGAGCCAGTCCTTTGGCATTCAGTATTTGCATCTAGAAGCCAAAAACAGCTTCCAATCTTCTTATTCATTGATCCAAGGAGCCTAGGCATGTGCCTGTCCACTCTCCCTTCCAATGGTCAGCACCACTGGAACCCTAGATCCTCTGCCTCCCTTAGGAGTGAAGTGCCTTTGAGCCTCCTTCAACCCCCCAAACCTGGCCCCCAAGTCAGGCCTCTGGTGGCACTGAGTGACAGAGGGCCCAGATGTACCTTGCTTTGCTCTCTTGGGCTGTCACTCTTCCCAGGGGCCAATTAAGCCAGTGTTTTGTCCCTGGGCAGTGGAGGCAGGCGTCCCTGGCACTCTTCCACTCCACACTCCATTTCTTCATCAGCTGTCTCCAGACAGCCCACGTAAACTTGGCATTTCATGTTCAATATTCTTGATGAAAGTGGAACGTCAGAACCTCAGCAGGGTGGACACATGGAGACTAAGTGAGGCTCTGGCTGAAGGAGCTATCTTCTCTGAGCAAGGAATCAACAAAGCTCCTTTCGCAAGGCTGTCTCGTATTATTATTGTCATTATTTTTGTTGTTGTTGTTATTTTCTTCCATTGCATCTAAGTACAAATAATAAGTCATGTCTTGCTTTCTTACATATATTTCATCATCTTCTCGCTGATAGCAATCTTTGCTTCTTGTTATAATAAATATTGATTGGCACTGTTAGGAGGCATTAAGGCTTTAAGCTTCTGGCTGCCTGCTCCCTGGCTCACAACGTAGGTGTTAGGGAAGAAGATTGTATTATCTCCTCACACACCTGTTTTGCCATTCACCTCACTCCTGCAGCAAAACTTGGGCTATTAATGCCATGGGGAATTGGCTTTCCTGTAATGTCACTTTCTCTCTCTACTTTTCTTAGGGTTCCAGAGAAAAACAGTTTTCTGGTCTGCCAGCCCTGGGCTGTTACCATCCACACAACTCCCTAGGGCCCAGGTGAAGACAGGATATGCATGATCCTCCACTCACGTGTTCATTCATTCTTTTTTTCTGTCATCAAACATTTGTCAAGCACCTACTGTGGGACCAGCCCATGGCTGGGTCTATAAATGCAGAGCTCCATGGGACACTCCCTGGCCTACCAGGGCTCCTGTTCTGGTGGGGGAATGATCCCATTACAGAACCATCAGCATGATAGCAGGAAGGCAGAGGCGCCACGGAGTGGTGCAGCAGAGGTAAGAGAGATGTCAGCTTCCTGGAGAGGACGCTACTGGGCCTCAATCTGAAAGCTCACATAGGATTGAAATGTCACTGTGTCCCTATTAAATGTTCCTTCAAGACCGATCTGAGGCTCTCAAGAAATGAATGGTCCCAAGAGGGGAGGACATGTGGCCAGAGCACTATCTACTTCTGGTTTGACTCCTGGCCCTGCGATTGACCCACCGTGTGACCTAGGACAGGCTGCAATCCCTCTCTGGCCTCTGAAAAGTGAAAGTGTTAGTCACTCAGTAGTATCTGACTCTTTTCAACTCCATGGCTGTAGCCCATCAGGCTCCTCTGTCGATGGAATTCTCCAGGCAAGAATACTGGAGCGAGTTACCATTCCCTTCTCCAGGGGATCTTCCCAACCAAGGGATAGAACCTGGGTCTCCTGCATTGCAGGCAGATGCTTTACTGTTTGAGCCACCAGGGAATGACATATCAGCCCCACCACCTCTTAGAACTAGGCATAGCCTCATCCCTCCACCAGGGGCAGGTCCTCCAGGAGGTAGGAACCACCACGGAGTGGCTTCTCTCCTGGGTGGAAGGCGTCTGTGACAATGGCTCTGTCCTGGTGCAGAGAGGGACAGACCCTTGCACTCAGAGGGTTTCAACACTGAGAGGAAGAAAGGAGTGAGGAGACAGCGACTCTGACCTCCAAAGAAAATCCAGGCCTGCCAGCATTGGGCCCTCGGCAAACGTAGGAGGAGAAAAGAAAGAGCATTCATGGAGACAAGCAAAATGGTAGGCTTATCCACATGCATGATGGCATTGACTCTCTAAGCTACCTCTGTGAAGCAGAAGGAAGCATACCCACTTTGCCAGCGAGGAGCCTGCCATGTAGCTAGGCTTGGATAACCCAGCAGCATGCAATGCACTGGGGACAGGCTTGAGCTCTGGCTCAGACTTCAGCTGGCTTTGAAGCCTGGCTCCACATCTTATTAGCAGGGAGTCCTTGGACCAGGTCTTTAACCTCCACTTTCCTTGACTCTAAAATGGACATAACAATACTGCCAACCATGCTGAGTATTAAATGAGATAATATATGAAAATAACTTGGCTGGCACATAGAAAGTGTTCAAAAATCATTGTAACTACTGCCTGAGGTCACAGAGTCACTGCACGGCAGGGCTACAATTGAACCTGAGGCTGGTACCGAAGTCAGTGTCCTGTGTGGGGCTCTGGGTCCTCATGTCCCTGCTTGCTCACTGAAACCACCACTCTAACTTTTCTTTTGAGCTTGGCTGAGTGAAGCAGCAGTTAGGGACTCCTCCTGCCTGGTGGACCTACTGAAACTGGATGTTTGACTTCAACGCAGAGCCATAAATGCTGGAAAGAAGGAAGCAAAGCAGGGCTAGAGGTGATGGACATTTCTGGGAAGAGAAGGGCAGCTATTTCAGAGACTGCTCTCAGGATTACCATCTAATATCCACTCTCCACCTCTTCTCTAGTGACAATGCCTCAATGTTATCCATGGTGGCAATGCCTCACCAGAAAACTATGTTTTCTAGCTTCTCATATAACATGTGACTAACTTCTAATCAATGAAATAGAAAATGAATGTGGGACTTCTAAAGAGGCTGCTTGGAAGTTGACTCAGCTAGGATGTGTGCCCTTGCCCCTTTCTGTTATCTAGAATAGTGATATGATGACTGGAGCTCCAGCAGCCATTTTGAACCCTGAGGAGACCTGAAAAATTAAGCTGGTGGTAGGATGTTAGAACAGAAAGCTGGAAGGACTCAAGGTCCTTGATGACTTCACAGGGCCACTGCACCATCCCTGAACTGCCTACCTCCAGGCTTCTTGCACATGAGACTATAAACCACTGTGTATTTAATGCAATTTCTGATTCAGAAAGCTTCATGGGGAAGGAATAATTTTCATGGACTCCTAGGATAAGTTATTCAGGCAGAAGAAACAGGTAGTCTAAGCGTTGGGAGTTTGAAATGTGTGACAGTTGATAGAGTTGGCAGGGGTAACCAAGAAGGTGGGATATAGAGTGGACACCCTGGGTTCCGGCCACAGAAGCCTCCTGACTAAACAGACCATACACTCGCTCCATAGTGTGGCCACCTGGCACCTCTTGAATAACTCTTGGACCAGCAGCTTTCATTCTAATCGTTCGTGAACTCATCTTTTCCTTTAGAGTGAATCAGAACTAATGCTATTTTCAGGTAGCCAGGTGTTATGATCTCCATTTCCCAGATGAGGAAACTGAGGATTTAGGAGGTATATTGGCCCGACCTAGGTTACATAGCTAGTGATGACAGAGCTGGGATTTGAATCCAGGTGGGCCTGGGTCCATTGCCCTTTTTCTACTACTGGTTCTCAAACTCTAGCATACAGCAGTCACCAGAAGGGCTTGTTAAAACACAGATTGCTGGATCCTACCCCAAAGTCTGATGCAGTAGGTCTGGGACAGAGTCAAGAGTCTGCATGCTAATAAGGTCCCAGGGGATGCTGATGCTGCTTGCCTGCAGACTTACTTGGAAAACCAGTAGGTTGGAGCATTGCTGGGACAGGAATCTCCTTGTAACAGGTGTGGAGTAGACGCCTGCAGGTTCAAGCTGAGAGTAACAGCAAGTGGGCTGGCACAGAGAAGCAGGGAAGGCAGGCAAGCAGGAGAGCCTGGGCAGACCTGAAGATCTGAGAAGGAAAGGGAGGAGTGAGGAGCATGCCTGGTCCCCTGGGTCCTGGGGCCACCAGAGGCTCTTTGGTGGTTAGGGTGCTGGCCTGAGCATGAGGGCAGCCTGGCGCCAGCGAGGGGAGGGTTTCTGCCTTGCTTAGTCACTTTGTTAGTGAGCCCCTCTCCTCACACCACCTTCTCTGTAGTGAAAAGTAAAGAACAAGAGCTTGGCTGAGTTTGGCAGACAGTCTTCATAGGACACTAGGAGCCTGGGGAAAGGCCAACAAGGCCACACTGGCTTCCACCACTCTTCTGAGTGTGAGGAAGCCCTGGACGATGTCACAGTCAAGTCTCCCCTTACTTGTCTAGGAATTCCTCTAATGCCGAGGAAGGCAGACTCAGGCAGCCTGCAGGAAGGAGCCTGAAGCTCACCACTATTGTTTGTTGGGGCCTTTCTGGGCTTCAGTTTGCTCATCTGTAGAATCAAAACTGGGCTTCCCAGGTGGTGCTGGTGGTAAAGAACCCGCCTGCCAATGCAGGAGACATAAGAGACATGGGTTCCATCCCTGGGTCGGAAAGACCCCCTGGAGGAGGGCATGGCAACCCACTCTAGTATTCTTGTCTGGAGAATCCCATGGACAGAGGAGCCTGGTGGGCTATAGTTCATGGGGTCACAAAGAGTCGGGCAAGACTGAAGTGACTTAGCAGGCACATATGCACTCAGAATGAAAACTAGCAGTCTTCATCCATCCTTCCTGCCTCTAACAGTGGTTACTAAGGCTCCTACAAGACAAGATGCATGGAATACTTCCTTAAAAACCTCCACTAGGTTCTCTGCTGACAGCCCGGAGTGGGCTGGCCCTGCGGCAGCTTCTCCCTCTTGCTATAAGCTTCTCACCTTAACCCTGACTTTCCTGGACACCTATCACCCTTCCCTGGGTAGCCCATCAAGGCACTGTGACTTAGCGAAAGGGTGTTTCCTCTGGAGCCCTGGAACTCCTCAGCCCTCATATCTACTGTCTGCCAGGCCAGGATGGGTGGCACCTGAGCTGAGCCCAGGCCCAGCAGGAATGCTGAGAATTCCAAATTGTCCAGCTGCCAGCAGGTTGCTGCTGAAATGCAAACAGACACCACCTTTAGTCTCTGGGCTGGATTTCTTTGGCTCCTTGGCTCCCAGCCTCCAGAAGGGCTAACACTGGCCCACTGGGAGGAGAAACAGGATGAGGAACGTTTTCATAGACCAGGAACTGATCTGAATCTCATTTCAAAGTTTCAACCAGATGTGAGAGATTCCAGAAGCCCCCAAGAGGTTGTTTGAACTAAAGACTATGGTGTAAATATTTTCCTACACATGCATTCAAGGGGGTTTTATTTTTGTGTCTTAAGAGTTGTGCCCTGTTGGCTTGACAGTTTTCAGGCTCTAAATTCCTAGAGCCTGAATTCCTAGAGGGCAGGGAATAGATTTGCAGGAATGAGGAACTGAAAATAGTGATGATGGAGATGACAGTGATGAGGATTATCGTGTTGGGGTTGATGCTGGTGGGCACAGACTAAGGAGATTTCAGGAAGAGGTGGTGAGGGGAGAGGTGGAGGGGACAGAAGTGGAGGGGAGGGGGAGGGGGGTGTGAGGATGATGTAGATNGGAATAGATTTGCAGGAATGAGGAACTGAAAATAGTGATGATGGAGATGACAGTGATGAGGATTATCGTGTTGGGGTTGATGCTGGTGGGCACAGACTAAGGAGATTTCAGGAAGAGGTGGTGAGGGGAGAGGTGGAGGGGACAGAAGTGGAGGGGAGGGGGAGGGGGGTGTGAGGATGATGTAGATGGAAACAGTGAGTGAGAAAGTGATGAAGGTAATGATCTGAGTTGTCTCTATCCCTCTGAAGGCTTTTTCTTTTCTTTTTAATTTTCCCTCTTCTTTTTATATTTATCTCTTTCCCCTTTTAGAACCTCCTTCAGGGCAGGGACTGTGCCTCGCTCACCTTGGTGGCCTAGTACCTAGCCCAGTACCCCTGCACAGAGAAGGTGTCCACAGTGCCTGCTGAGGAATGGAGGTGTGAGGGCGGCATGGGCAGGAGACGTGGCAAGGAGGGTCATGGTGCCCAGGAAGAAGCAGCCACTTTGGAGCCTCCTGCACAGGGCAGAGGCTCCCAGAGATGAGACACAGGCTGTCCCCAGAGGCACAGCAGATGGTGCCGCGTGCCAGTGGTGGGTGCTGAATGAGGCCCATGGTCCTGGGCCCAGGGGGCCTCCGCCAGGCAGCAGCCACAGCAGCAACAGATTTGGGGATTTGTTGATTTGCTGAGCCTGCCTGCTGGGTGCAGGCTGTTTTTCCATAATCATCTTTTGTCTGGCCGAACAATAGAGGTGAGGGGGGCAGCCAGGCAGGTGGGACAGAGCTTGACAGGAGCGAGGAAGAGGAGAGGAGCCTCCGACACTGCTTCCAGCCAGACACCCCCCTCCAGGCCTCCCTTCGCAACTCAGGCCCTCGGCTGCAGCCCCCACGGTGACCCCAGAGGCTGTGGAGAATCATCAAGGCCCCACCCCCACCAGGCCTGGCTCACATACCTCCCCACACACCTCTTTCCCTCAGAAGCTTCCCGGCTTTTGATAAATGCGGGCCGCTTCAGCCCCCAAGGAAGGCAGACCGCTCCTGGGAGGAGCCTGTCGACATTCGACACTCCAGGAGAAGGATGGCTGGCTGGGGAGCCAGGGTGGGGGCGGGGGCAGCAGCCCAATTCCCTGTAGAACAAAAAGAGATTTCTCTCTCCCTTGCACCAGCTGCTGAGTCCCCAGCCCTGGCTCGATCATTTTTCAAATTGCAATAAATTAACATTTTCTGGAGTAAGAAAACCACACAGAGAGGCCTAATTACCAAATTTGGGGATGGCCTCCAGCCCCTCTGGGCCTGCTTCCCGCCCCCCCAGCTGGGGACTGGGGAGGACAGAGCCCAGGAGGAACAGCTTCTTCCATTTCACTCACACCTTTCCCTGGGCTGGCTGGCCCCCCTCCCCTACTCCTTGTGCAGCCCTGCCTGTCACCTCCTCTTTGCTGACATTCTCTCCCACCCCACAGAATGTAGTGCACGCCTGTTTCTTCCCATTTGGCAGAAAGAGGGCCGAAGGCCCTGGGAAAAGCGGGAGGAGGGAGTGTAACATAGCTGGGCCTGGTGTCGGACCCCAAGGCAGAAGTTAGAAGTTCTGACACCCCAACTCTCCAAGCCTAAAATGGAGATGTGAAACTTACAAGGAAGCCCACAGACTGTCTGGATTGCTCTGCTGGCTTGGTGGGGCAGGGACTCCCTATTGTAAACCTCTCAGGGAAGACATTCCAGGAAATAACTCTGCTCTCTGGAAGTTTTCCCTTATACACAAAATCCCTCCCTATTGAGATACACAAGTGTTCACTTATCCATGATGATGTGATTGACACTGGCTGAGTGCTTACTATGTGTCAAGCAGCCTGCTAAGTGTTCTCTATGCATCATCTCACCAAATTCTCATGCCTCCACGTTGACATCACCATCCCTGTGTGGCAGATGCAGAAACTGAGGCTCAGAAAAGTGAAGTGACTTCTCCAAGCTCGCACATCAGAAGGAGGTTTCCTATCCAGGCCTCTCGAGTGCCCAAGCAAGGCTTTCTTCTCCCTCAGCTGCCCCTGTTACCTTTCTCTGCCCCTCTATTCAGGGGCCCAGATACCTGCCATAGCTTCCCCCTGGAGCCCCTTTCTCCTCAGATTCAGAAATGTCCGCATACCTGAAGCGGCTTCACTCTCCTGCTCCCAGCAGCCCTGTCAGGGATACCTACCTGGTCCCAGCCCTAGTAGTGGGGAGTGGGGCTCTTGGCCCCAGGATAGAATGAGGGCTTAGCTGGAGCTGTAGGCAGTAAGAAGGCCACGGTGGAAGGAGCACAGCTATATATGCACACATGCGGGGGTGGGTGGTGCTCAGGCTTTTGTCCCACGTGCCGATGAGTTGAGGTAAATATTTCAGAGCAGAACTGTTCTCTTGGCTTTTTTCTGAGGGCAGAGGGAAAAATAGGGAGTTCTGAGGCCTGGGACCCCGGACTCCCTCAGCTCTGAAGGGTTACAGTTTGGTGGCCTGAAGCGACTCACAATCTGGATCCCATGGACCTTCTGGGACTTATTTCCCACTCCTGTCTCTATACATGCTAAGTGAAGTAAAAGTCACTCAGTCGTGTCTGACTCTTTGTGACCCCATGGACTGTCCATGGGACTCTCCAGGCCAGAATACTGGAGTGCGTAGCCTTTCCCTTCTCCAGGGGATCTTCCCAACCCAGGGATCAAACCCAGGTCTCCTGCATTGCAGGCAGATTCTTTACCAGCTGAGCCACAAGGGAAGCCCAAGAACACTGGAGTGGGTAGCCTATCCCTTCTCCAGCAGATCTTCCCCAAGGATTGAACTGGGGTCTCCTGAACTGCAGGCGGATTCTTTACCATCTGAGCTATCAGGGAAGCCTCTATACATGCTAGACTTCAACCAAACTCTATATTTTTGATTCATACTTTCAGTCGAGCTGTTCTGCTGCCTAGACCAGCTGCCCTTTTTCCTTTCACCTCTGCAAATTCTACTCAGCAGTTAAGGAAGGCCCACCTCCACCACCACTTCCTTCTGGGTCCTCCTCACCCCGACACCTGGCCTCTTCTCTGCCCCCCCAAGCTGAGAGAAACTGTTCCCCCCTCAGAAGCCCCACAGCACCTTGTCTGATCCTCTCTTAGGGCCCTAGCTGCTTTCTCCCTGAAATTACAGCCACCTGGATACACAGCCCAGACCCCTTCTAGATCAGGAACTCTCTGAGGGAGCAGCTGGGTCAGATTCAGTGTTGTGTTTCTGGGCCCCTTGGTTCAGATTTCTCAGAAATATATTGAGTTGCTACTTCATAAGCCACCTTGGCGAGTAGTGCGGTGCAAGGGGAAGAACATGGTTTGTGGTCAGAGATATCTGGGCTTAAAACCCTGTTCTGGTTCTTCTCAGCTGATGCCCTTGAGCAAGCTACCTTCCCTCTCTGAGACTTGATTTTCCTCAACCTTTTGGGAGTGAAAACAGTACTTGCTACCATTGAGGGTTACAGTAAATGTTGAACTAGGGTCTAAAAGCCCCCATTGTAATATGTAGCATGTGGTTGGGGTTCAATAAATGTTTGCTCATCACACCTCCTTTTGACCAGCGTGTGATAGATGGATGGATAAATGAAAGAATGAGATGAATTACTGCAGCATCTTCTGAATGGCTGAAGCCTGAGGTACTGGGCCTTCTCTGGCCTGGTCGCCTTGTCTGTAGGCAAACCCACCCGGCAGCCCACACCCACACCCCTCTGCTCGGTTCCTGGCCACCCCAGGCCCATAGTTTACATGCTAAAATTCCCAGAAGCTGAAACTTCCAAACAAACCCCCCAAGTTTGGATTTATCAGCCATGCTATTAAAACAGCAATTTTCAGCTGCCTAATGTTTCCAACTTCTGCTCTAATCCAGCGGGTAAATATTTACGGAGCCTGACACCACTCCTAGGCCACTTGCTCTGCTGCCAAACATTCATTTCCCTTGCAGCTCCACTGGTTTGATATTTTTAGGAGCAGGGCAGGATGGTGTGTGTGTATGTATGTGTGTGTGTATGCTTGTGCGCGCGTGTGTGTGTGTGCATGAAAAGGGGTGGGAAAGAGGCTTATCCTTCCTTGTGGCAAGTTCCTGGGTAGGAAGAGATAAATGAATAATTAGGCCTTGCTACTTCCTGCTGCCCACATGTCCCCACAACAGGGCACGAAGGTGCAAGCTCACTGCCATGCACCCAGGCCCTCAGGCATCCCTCTCCTCAACCTCCTGCTTGCTTCCACACAGACAGCTACCCGGAGCAAAGCAGCGCACAGGCCAGTTCGCTCTCTACAGAGAGCAGGGAAACGTCGAGAGAAGCAGACAGACTTGGGGGCCTACCTCAGTTTTGCCATCTGCTAGATGGGTGGCCCTGAGCATATTCCCTTCACCACCCTGAGTCTGTTTCCTCCTGTGTGAGGTGCAGGTAAGCATTCCTGCCTCATGGTGAGAGCACTTTAGAGAACACCAAGCTCAGGGCCTGGCTTGATGTGGAGGCCCCATACAGAGGGCTCCAGGGAGAAGGCCAGAGCAGCCTTCCATACCTACTGATGCCCCAGCCGCACTGTGCCCTTGCTCACGCGCTGCTTTGTCTGGAATCTTTGCATAAGTCAGAACACAGAGCTACCTCCTCTGAGACGTCTTCCCCTACGGCCCTAAGAAAAACAGCAAGAAGAGTCTGTCTTTCTCATTCTCCCCGCACCCCACCCCCCGGCCCCTCACAGACTGAGAGCTTACAGTGAATGAAGGCTGAGTCACAGTCATGTCGACAGCCTCAGCATCTAGCAGAGAGCTAGACGAGGCACTCAATGGATCTTCCTTGCATGTATGAATATTTGTTTAATGTTTATGGATTAGTTGGAAGAGGGGAGAGAGCAAAGAATGATTTTGAGCGGGAATGATCTAAGACACTTCTTTATCCCCCTTACAAGGTAAAACAATAGGAAGAGGGAAAGTATCCAACATTTATTGACTGCTCCATGCAAGTGGGGCATCATTCATTTTGTTCCCACTGCACCCTAACATTTAGAACAGTGTCATGACATTTCATGAGCTCCTACTGTGTGCTGAGCAATAGAGGCTTTACATGGAATAACTCTATCATAACAGCAGGACTACGAGGTAGGTGCCCCACTTTAGAGCTGGGGTAACTAGAGCACAGAGAGGTGAAGTCACTCAATCAAGGTCACACAGGTAATGAAAGGCAGAACTGGGTTTTGAACCCAGGTAATCTGACACCAGAGACTCCACTCTTATTAGACTATCCCACATCCCTTAGTAAATACTAAAGAAATGTTTGCTGAATAAATGAATGAATGCCTATTGCATTACGCACTGTATAGGTCCTAGTTACATACATTATTTTATTGACTCCTTACAGCACCCTTTCCTTGGAGGGTAGATACATTGTTCTTCATTGTTTAGTTGAAGATGTGCATATGTGCTATGTGCTAAGTCACTTCAGTCATGTCCAACTCTTTGCGACCCCATGGGCTGTAGCCAGCCAGGCTCCTGTGTCCATGAGATTCTCCGGGTAAGAATACTGGAGTGGGTTGTCATTTTCTTTTCTAGGGGATCTCCCTGACCACTGATTGAACCTGTGTCTCTTATATCTCCTGTTTTGGCAAGCAGGTTCTTTACCATTGGCACCACCTGGGAAGCCCTCAGGTGAAGACACCAAAGCTCAAAGATGTAAACTGACCTGTCCCAGGTCACACAGTTGCAAAGCAGCAAAGCTGGGATACGCTTTCCATTCCCCTAGCTTGCCTTTCAGAGAAGGCAATGGCATCCCACTCCAGTACTCTTGCCTGGAAACTCCCATGGATGGAGGAGCCTGGTAGGCTGCAGTCCATGGGGTCGCTGAGTCGGACACGACTGAGCGACTTCACTTTCACTTTTCACTTTCATGCATTGGAGGAGGAAATGGCAACCCACTCCAGTGTTCTTGCCTGGAGAATCCCAGGGATGGCGGAGCCCAATGGGCTGCCGTCTGTGGGGTCGCACAGAGTCGGACACGACTGAAGGAACTTAGCAGCAGCAGCAGCTTATCTTTCGAAGAAGGCAATGGCACCCCACTCCAGTACTCTTGCCTGGAAAATCCCATGGATGGAGAAGCCTGGTGGGCTGCAGTCCATGGGATTGTGAAGAGTCGGACACAACTGAGCAACTTCACTTTCACTTTTCACTTTCATGCATTGGAGAAGGAAGTGGCAACCCACTCCGGTGTTCTTGCCTGGAGAATCCCAGGGATGGGGGAGCCTGGTGGGCTGCCGTCTATGGGGTCACACAGAGTTGGACACGACTGAAGCAACTTAGCAGCAGCAGCAGCTTGCCTTTGGTGTCTTGGCTGGCTGGAAGCCTCAGAAAGGGACCCAAGAGGTGGTTTTGGCTCATTGCTTCATGCCTAGATAGGAGCAGGACTGCTGGACTCAGAGATTCCAGTATGCTGATAGGTTGGGCTGGAAATGACCATGGGTAGCATCCACTCGCCCCTCCAGAGTGAGCATGGGGAGCTGGACCCAGAGAGGTGAGCAGTTTGCCCAAGGCCACACAGCAGCAAAACAGCAAACCTGAGTCCATGCAGTGTCCCTGCTCCCCTCCCTCTCCCAGGTCTCCCTAGGCCATCCAGGCAAGCTGGAAACTGAGAGGGGTGTAATGAGGAAGAGTCCAGCAAGGAGAAAACAGGTTGTTTCAGGGGAAGAATTCCAAACAGATTGAGCTGCAATGGCACCCCTGTTAATAGGAATTGTATTATCATGAGGATGTCTGGGAAGATGGTGGTGATGATGGTGATGATGAGAACATTCAGGAACGGGAAGGAGGAGGAGGAAAATCAGACACCATGGAGCACTGTGGCCAAGCCTATCAGGCTGCTCTCGTTCCCTCTCGGACCAGAATTTGCTCACCCTGTTCTGAAGAAAGGACAGCCTGAGCAGGGCCACAGCAGATGGCTGTGTAGGCTGAGCCCTGCTCAAGGAGGCCTGGTGCCGGTGAGCAGTGTGGGGAGGCGACTGAAATTCACCCTTGCTCCTAGCAGCAGGCCATGTGCCCTGCCCAAGGCTGGGTCACTCCCAGAAGGAGGTGTGGCTCTTTCTAATCCCACTAGGACTCCATGTGGGTTAGGGGTTGCCTGGAGCTGAAGCACGTGGGAGCACATACCGGGGGTGGGATAGAGAGTGGGCGCTGCAGCTCCTCTTTTCTGGCGGGGCCCGCATCCATACCTTACCTCCCTTCTGCCTTCTCTTTGGAACCAAACAGCTGTGATCTCAAATCTAGCCCCATTATTTACTTACTGCCGAATGATTTGACCTTGGTGCAATTACTTTACTTCTCTGAGCCTCAGTTTCTTTATCTGCAGGATGAAGCAATGTGGGGGTAGTCCAATAACACAAATAACATGTTGAAGAATGTCTGGCACAGAGTAGGTGATAAAAAAACAAAATTAATTCCCCCACCTATCCCTCTCCCCATTTCCCTGGGTGCTAAATCTTGTTCTGTTCTTGTTTGGGGCCCAAAGCCCTTCCAGACACCTCTCCCCCATTCCCCAGGCAGCCAGGATTGGAGGAACCACTGGGCAGTTCTCCTGAGCATTTGTGACCAGGATCTAAATGTCTGGGCCAGTAATGCTCAGCCTGGCTGTCTGGGAGGCTCCCTCTGGGAATTAAGGAGGCTTCGAGATCCCTGGGCCTTTCCCTTCCCCCACTGCTCCCCCTCCCTAAGGCTGCTGAGAGGCTGGGGTGATGGATGGGGCCCTGCCTTCCCCTCACCACTTCTTTGATGAGAAGAAAGAAACGTCCACCTGAGTCTCAAATCAAAAACAGGTGAATTGCCTCAAAGTCAGGCTGGGCCCTCTCTGGGGTCTGCAAGAAGGTTGGGGGCTGAGGGAAGAAAGGGAGAATGTGATAAATCACACTGTCAGGTGGGGGTACTACCCTCCAGCTGTGGCAGGGACCGTCAGCAGCCCCAGGTCTGCCTCACTACTAGGATGGGCGTGTGCCCATCACAAGAGGTGGGAGCAGACTGATGTCCCCATCTGCTCACACCTCAGACTCCAGCCCAGCTCCCTCCACTTCACCAGCTGGCCCACCCATGGCAACACCTCAACACCCCCAGCCTCATAGCCCCAAAGCTCTCATGGCTGGGAGGTGGGAGCCTTGGGGCCTCACTTCAGCTTGTGGCCACCTTGCTGCATGTACTTGGCTAAATTTTTGACCCTCTTTGGATGTTGGCTTCCTTATTTGTACTGCAGGGGATGTAGATTCTGGAAGGCAGGTCAAGGGCCTTGGGTTTACACCTCAGGGCTAGAGCTCAGGGTGGAGTGGGGACTATGCAGGGCCCATAATTTATGTTTGACTTGCCTCTGCCCCAACTCTTCCAGTACTGACTCCCTACAATTATTTGCTCCAAGAGCTGCCCAGGGCCCATGAAGTCAGTGAGCCATTGTGCCGGACAGACTCCAGCATGCGGATGTTAGGGCCTATGTCCAGTGCTAGTCCCTCTCCATCAGTGTAACACACAGACATGGGCAGGGCTCTGCCTGTCGCACCAAGGATCCCTAGCATTCCAAGGAGGGTGTTGAGGACAGTGGGGAATCTGCGAGAAGCCGTGCTCAGGCCTCTGGGGATTGACAATCACTGCTGACAAGTAAAAAAAATAAAACATGAGCTGGGAGAATTCTCAGAGATCCAGGGCTCCACTGTGTCGAGGGGCCGACTGAAGCCAGGGAGCGGACGGGAAAGGCCGCACAGCCCGGCAGGGCCCTGGCCGAGAGCAGGCCCCAGTCTCTGGACCCCTCCCCTACCCCTCGAGGCTGCATCTGCTAAGTGGACTGAAGAGTTTCTGACCCAGAGCCCCTCCACTCAAGTATTTCAGCCGCCACTGGCTCCCCCCACCCCCAACTCCCCATCTGAGCCTGAAGGGACATGCAGGGATGGAGGCCCAGGCCACCGGGTGAGAGGCCACCATGGAACAAGGGCAGAGGGAGAGCAGGGTGAGAGCGGAGGAGAAGGGAGAGGGAAGGTGGGAGGCCTGGGAAGAAGAGAGGAGAGGAGAAGAGGACCAGGGGAGAAAAGAGGGAGGAGAGGAGGAAGGAGTAAAAGCTGAAAGCTCATAAGGCAGAAGGAGATGGAAGACCCGAACGGATGGAATTGAAACAAGGGCTCCAAGGCAGAAGGCAGGCCAGGAAGGGAAAGGAGGACAAGCTGGTAAGAGAGACACCCCGCAAGGAGCAAGCCGGAGCATCAAGGATACTGGCTGTGCAGAGGGGCAGAGAAGAAGGCTGCAGCCCAGGGGTCTCCCCTCCCTGCGTTCACGGAGCTCCCCCAGGGGCAGTGGGGGCGAATTGAAAATGAAACACCTCGTCCCTGGGCCCAAGGATGTGACCCTCGGCAGAAGAGGATTAGGGAGGCTTCCAAGAGGAAATGGGAGGGTGCCAGGAGTGGGGCGAGCCCAACACAAACTCCTGCTGCCCCCCCACCCCAGTCAGGGAGAGCGCGCGCCTCAGAGCCCAGTGGAGCCGTGGAGCGCTAGTGCCCCCTTGTGGCCACTGCTCCTGGCTTGCCAGGTGGCAGCGGCCATCTGCAAAACTGGGTGGGAAGGGGCACCAGTTGGGCTTTGGACGCGGGAAGGAGACAGGTGCAGCACAGAGCCCAGGGGATGGGTCAGGGACTTTGCCAGAGACCTCCAAGACTTTCAAGCATCACTAGACAGAAAAACAGTTATGCTTGAGGGTTTTCCATCAACCTCTGCCATCCTTTTAAGCAGCGCACATGAAGGGTAGCCATGACACCCTAAGGCAGGGAAAAAGAGGGCATATTCACACCTTGGAATGCCCCTCCCACCCTACTGGCATAGTTTCAGTTCTGCCATCCTGGCCTTCACTCCTCAGGGCCTGAATCTCTAGGGCAGTGTGTGTGTGTGTGTGTGTGTGTGTGTTTGTGTGTGTGTGTGTGTGTGTGTGTGTGTGTGTCTAGGGAGTAATCTTGTGTATGTCGAGGGCTGAGGCCTCAAGCAGGGCCACCCCAAAGAGGGTGGCACACAGCCGGCTCTGGAGGCCCAGCAGGGACCTCCAGAGTCACCGGGAAGAGTCAGAAACCCAGGGTTTCACCTTGCCTCCATGGCTGTCTTGCTGTCCTATTTTGATCATACCCTTGCCCTCCCTCCAATGGCTCAGATGGTAAAGAATGTGCCTGCAATACGAGACACTTGGGTTTGATCCCTGGGTTAGGAAGATCCCCTAGAGAGGGAAATGGGAACCCACTCCAGGATTCTTGCCTGGAGAATCCCATGGACACAGGAGCCTGGCGGGCTACCTTCCATGGGGTCACAGAGTCAGACATGACTGAGCAACTAGCACTTTCACTTTCACTTGCCCTCTCTGGGCCTCAGGCTCCTCATCTGAAACCAAAAGGTCTTGGCCTCGATGATTTCTAAGAGTCTATCCAGCTATAACAGTTTGCAATGTTACGATTCCTAAAGACAGAGCTTAAAGAAGAAATTAGTCGAATGCTACACAGAGTTAGTACTCAGTGATTTGAAGAGGCGGTTTGTATACATACTATCCTGAGGACCTAACCCTCAGCACTGACTCCTCCAGGGCCCTCAGCAATGTGCCTGCCTCAGATCTACTCAGACAGGGCTGCGGGGTCAAAGTCAGGCCTGCTCAGTGGGACTGGCTTGCTTTCTTTCTCACAAGGGGTCAAGGGCAAGAGGCCAACATTTCCTCAGTCCCCCACCAGGGCAGTGCATGCAAGACTTCTCACCCGTCCATTCAGAGCCCAGGGCCTCAGGGTGGATGGAAAGTGCAAGGTCAGCAAGATCTCACCAGTGAGCCCAGCCCAGGGCAGGAGCCTCGTGGAAATGGAGAAACCCGAGCCTGGCTTGGCTCCCCTAGAGAGAAGGGAAGGGGAAGGAGGGAGCGTAGGGAGGTGAAGGGCAACTCAAGGAGACCCCTGGTGGGGGCACGAGAAAGCCACAAAAGGGAACACAGAGCCCTAGCCTGGGAGTGGGGAGGGCAGGGTCACCCGTTTAGAGAAAAAAAAACAACAACAGAAAGAAGGCCGAGCACGCGTTAATGGTTTCAGTCAGTTTGGTGCTTGAGTCTGTCTGCTAACCTGTCTGTTCCTCAATTTCCTCATCTGTGAAATGGAGGCAATAGCATTCACCTTGCAGAGTTGCTGTGAGGATGAAATGAGTTCATCTTTATAAGAAGCACTTCAACTACTCCCTGGCACCTGGTGAGGGTTTTCTTTCTTTCTATTTCTATTTTTAATCCCCAGGAAATCCTGTCCCAGAGCTCACCAGACCAAGGAATCCAGGAATGTCCTAGCTGGCAAGACCCTTATATTCTTAGGTTAAGAGAACCCTGCCCGGTTCCCCTAGCCTGCCCTTCTCGCCCTCCCCAACCACCACCCTGATACGAATGGATGTATTTCAATTCAGAAAGGAAAAATGACTTGCCCAAGGTCACGCAGTGAATCCTACCTCAGCTGAGGTTTCTTCACTGCCAGACCTGAGCCTCGCTTTTTGTCTTTCCCCAGATGGGTGTCTTCGGGGGTCTGTGCTTGCCAGCCCTGGCCCTGAATCTTTTGTCCCAGATGGGAATCTGACAGGTGTTTCAGTCAGTAGACTATGGCCCTGAGACCAGAGCTGAGGAAGCTCACCTTCGCTTTATTGGAGGTTCTGTCTGGCACTCAATCTGCTTCCTCACTCTTGCACCCACTGGAACCAGAGTTTTTCTCCTGCTGGAAAGAACCTTGTAGAGCACTCGGTTCCCTGGCCTCCCCTTCCATCTGCCATCAGTCATCACCAGCCTCCACCTCGGGACCCCCTCCTCCAATCTCCTCGCCCCTGACTCTATTTCCCTCAGGTATTTAATCCACAATAACATAGACCCTCCCTGGCCTCTTGTTCCCTTTCCCTGAAGGCTGGCTGTGTATGGCTTTCCAAAGCTAATTTAAGCTGGTGATTGACATGGAACAAGCCAACGAGGGAAACAGGCCACATTCCCAGCACAGGAGCCAGGCTGCACCCACCAGGCCCACTGTGCTACCAGGTGTTGGCGTTTTCCAGGCCCCAGCTTGGGCAGCTAGGCCAGGAGAGTGTGGGGTCTGGGACTCTAAACCCCTGGGAATAGACACCTGGAGGCTCCCACCATCAGGGCCTAAGGAGCTGGAGGGCCCCTCTCACCCTTCCCACCCCAGCTCCTCCCTCCCTGTAGCCCAGCTTGGGCCAGGTTATTCCCTAGCGCCTGGGCTAGACCTGTTTCCAATGATTCACATCTATGCATTCCCACCTCACCCCTGGGAGCTAGCTGCCTGCACTCTTAATAGATCTTACGGTTAAGAAGTTTTTTCCTGCTACTCAGCGTTAGTGCTTAAAGTGCAGTTACACTCTGAAAATTGACCATAAAATGACACCATGGGGTCCACATTTATCCTCCAGCCACAATTCCAGACCAGCTTGGTTCAGTTTTCAGGTTGAAAAATGGCTTTTGGGGGCTTCAAACTCCACCCAAGTCCTAAATCTACCTCGGTACTTCCCCCTCGGTGGCGCCTCCCTCCCCCAGGCTGGAGGAGAGGCAGGGCCTTGGACTGCTGAGGTGGCAAGCCAGGCCCAGCTCTGCTCAGCCCATTTCCTGCCACAATGGAGGGGGAGTAACTGTAGGAGTGTGCGGGACCAGGCCAGACTGTAGGCAGTGAGGGGCACAGCCTACCCAGGCTCGGAAGCCTCCAGTGGGCCCCCCTGCTGTGAGGGATGCTGGAATGAGTCCTCCCCTTCTCTGGGCAGGACCGGGGACAAGGCTGAGAGAGAGAGCTTCCTCAATCCAGAATTCTCTGCAGGACCTCTGGGAGATAGAATAAGAAAGGGAGGAATACTGGAGATCTCCAGAGACCCTCTGGCCCATTCCTCTGCCTCTAGGCAAGGACAACCCTCCATTATATGTCACTCTTGGCTACTCAGCAAGATTTGGCAGTCCCCCTGCCTCGAGTGTGCCACTCCTCAGCTGTATGGCCAGGACAGGGGAGACCTGTCAGTTTAGGGCTAAGTAAGGGCTAGACTTGGACTCACCCCGATCTGGTGGTCAGCCCTGGTGCCAGTGAGGATAAGGAGGCCCCTGACCGCACAGATGTGAGGCCGGGGCTTCAGGGCTGGGCGCTGGGGGCCATTCCTCCAGGCCTTGGCTACCTGTGCTATATCCGTGGCCGGTTACCTGCAGGATGACCCTCCACGGTGCTTCCCCTCCTGTGTACTCTAACAAGCTTGGTTATCTGGTTCCCAAGTCCATAGCAAATTAGAAGCCATAAATCAAAAGGAGGGCAGAGGGGCTGCTGGAAGCAGGCGCACTGAAAGTGTCAAGAAGTGAGAGCTGATGGCCTGACAGCAGGGGGGTAGGCAGCAAAACTAGTAAAATACAAAACAACCCCAACCAGGCACACGAGCTCAAAGATGACAAACAAGCCAGGGCCATGTTGTGCAGGGGAAACAGTGTTAGTAACGCTGGGAGATTAATGACAACGTCCCCAAAGTTGCAGAAAGAGCTTGGTTATACACTGTTGAAGGAGGCAGGGAAGATAAGGAACACAGTTCCTAAACACTTCCATCGAAAATGAGCTATCCTTCTTAAAAGAGGAAAAAATGATAAAGAATAACATTCTAGTACATATACGTAACTGATATTGGGGTGCAGGTGGAAAAAAATTTTTATGAGAAGGAAAAAAAAAAAAAAAAGAAAATGAGCTATCTTTTTTTTTTTTTCAAGTGCACACTCAAGGGACTAAAACCTCCACTCACGCAAAGCCTTAAGTCCAGAGGCCTCATTCCACAAGCGCTGCAGAGCAGAAGTTAGCCAAGTTCCCCATCCCACCAAGAACCAACGCATGGCAGGATGTGTCTGCTAGCCCAAATCCAACACCATCTCCACCACTTACCATCCGCAGGACTCTCAGCAAATCACTTGCCTCTCTGAACCTCAGCTGTTTCCTCTGTAAAATGTTAACAATGATACCTGCCTTGCATGGCTGTGACGATTACATCTGGCAAACCAAAGCCCGTATACCCGGCCCCCAGTACACAGTAGTGGCTCACTCACTGTTCCCTCCTTCCTTGAGAAGTTCTCCCTAAGAGTTGTGGTTCAGCCTGTGTGTCTCAGCTTGTGGAAGGACCTCAGGGAGCAGAGAGATAGCATGGGAACCTCTGCTCTCAGACCTTTCTGTGGGGCCAGTGAGGCTCAGAGTGATGCTGGCTATGGGCAGGACTTGGGTGTGCCCAGAGATGTGGCAGGAAGAGGAGCTGAAGCCGTGCAAACTAGAGTGAGGGGCCAAGGAACCCGCTCTTTGCTTCCCCCTCCTTCTCTTCCTTCTCTTCTGATTTCCATGGTTTTTGCCTTTAAGAGCAGTTCCCTCAGACTTTATGATCCCAATCAAGGGCAGGTGGTACTTAAGCCAGGAATGGTGAATAGGGTCTACCTCCTGGGGGTCAGGTGCCAACACGTGTCATGGGAAAAGAAGCTGCAGTACAAACAAGGTGGACGGGGGCAGCACGGACCAGACATAAGCAGGGTCTGCAGGCAGGCAGACATGCCTGGCACCTGCTGACCTGGGCATTTCTATTCCAGAGACACGCGAGACAGGGTCCGTGTGCTTAGAGCCTAGCTCCAAGCTTGGCAGCATTGCGTTTAAAGAGCATCCTCCCGTCTCTGCCATTTGGGCATGACAGCAAAGGACAGAGAGGTTGAAGGGATGGAAGACACCTGGATCTGTCTCACCCAGGAGACAAAGGCAACGCTGGAGAGGCTGTGAAACAGTTTGGAGTTGAACTAGTCTGGTTTGGAAACCCAAACCAGTGCCATCTTTTGAGTTTCAGTTCCCCCAAAGAGCACGGGCTTTGGTGGCAGACATGGAGGCGGTGGCTTAGTAGCTAAGTTGTGTCCAACACTTGCGACCCCTTGGACTGTAGCCCGCCAGGCTGCTCTGTCCAGGGCATTCTCCAGGCAAGAGTACTGGACTAGTTTGCCATTTCCTTCTACAGGTGACAGATATACCTGGGTTGAAATTCCAACTTTATCACTCCTTCTATGACTCTGAATGGGCTTCCCTGGTGGCTCAGATGGTAAAGAATCTGCCTGCAGTGTGGGAGACCCAGGTTCAATGCCTGGGTCAGGAAAATCCCCTGGAGACAAGAATGGCAACCTGCTCCAGTTTGCTTGCCTGGAGAATTCCATGGACAGAGGAGCCAGGCTGGCTACAGTCCATGGGGTTGCAAGTCAGACACGACTGGGCAACTGACACTATGACTCTGGGCAGGTTCCTTCTCCTTCATAAACCTCGGTTTCCTCTTCTACTTCACAGAATTGTTGAAAAGACCATGTGAATTAAAGAACTTAGCATAATGTCTGACATATCTGTTCAGTTCAGTTCAGTCGCTCAGTCGTCTCCGACTCTTTGCGACCCCATGAGTCGCAGCACGCCAGGCCTCCCTATCCATCACCATCTCCCGGAGTTCACTCAGACTCACGTCCATCGAGTCCGTGACGCCATCCAGGCATCTCATCCTCGGTCGTCCCCTTCTCCTTCTGCCCCCAATCCCTCCCAGCATCAGAGTCTTTTCCAATGAGTCAACTCTTCGCATGAGGTGGCCAAAGTACTGGCGTTTCAGCTTTAGCATCATTCCTCCCAAAGAACACCCAGGGCTGATCTCCTCTGACATATAGTAAAAACTCAATAAATGGCATGGGTCTGCATAGCAGCCATCACTCTGAGTACAATACACAGTTTGACTCATTTCCTTCCTCAGCAACCCTAGAGCTAGCCACTGTTATTATCATCTTTGTTTTAAAGATGTGGACACTGGTTCTAGGGGTATAAGTGACTTTTCCTATGTGCCACAGCTAGGAAGCAGGATTCAAACCCAGGCATCATGACTCCGAAGTTTTTTGCCAATTCTGCCAAAATGCAGATTGATTAGGTGAATGGGTACAAATGTACTTTGTCAATTCTAAATTGCTATACCAATGTGAGGGGTGGGTTGTCATTATTTATGAATCATGTTAGCAGATGGCAGATAGTCCCTGGAAACATCCTGAATGGGAGGCTGCTGAGTGAGAGACCCCCAGGGCCTGAGGAGTCTGAGATGTCCCCAGTGCCATTCAGCAGGCTGGCTGTCCCTCCGAGGCCTCCTGTTTGCTGGATTTCCAATGACAAACATTCCTCTTGGCCTAGGCCATTGTGTGGGGAGCTTCTTGACTGGCACCCAGCCTCTGGAACCCAAGCCTGTGAAAGGTGGCTCAGTGCCGTGCAGCTGCCAGGAAGGGGACATCAAAGGCAAAGCACGTGGGTGAGGCAGCTCCCTGCTTTGTAAACAGCTTGTGGGCTTCTGGGTGCACAGGCATGCATGCATGCAAGGAAGAGGAAACAGGGACTTTGGCAAGCAGGCGGGCCCAGGAGCTTGTGGGCTGGGGAGTGGCTAGGGAGGATCAGTGGGGAAGGTGGAGGGTGACAGGAAAAGATGGCAAAGGCCTGGAGAGAAGGAGGGAGAGAAGGAAGAGGTGACGTTGGTGTGGGTGGCTGGCAGGGCTTGCTCCCTGGGTTATGCCGCTTCTGGAGGGAGGCTCTGGCAGAGCTGGTTGCTTAGCGTCAGGCTGCCAGAAGCCCGTGAGCCACTGTCACCCAGTGTTTCTTTTATTCATTCATTCATGCATGTGTGCGTCCATACATTCATCCAACTGTTCATTGAACCACCAAGTGCGGAACAGTAGTTTAGAGCTCAGGAACCAGATTGCATGTGTCAAACGCTGCCTGTACTTTTTGGCTTTGTGACTTAGAGTGAGTTATTTGCCCCCTGGTACCTCAGAGTCTGCATTTGTAAAATGGGTATAATAATAGTACTTGTTTCAGAAAGTGATTGTGAGGATTCAATAGGTTATTCCATGTGAAGTTCTTAGGATAATGCATGAAAAATGAAAGTGAAAGTCACTCAGTCATGTCCGACTCTCTGCCACCCCATGGACTGAAGCCTGCCAGGCTCCTCTGTCCATGGGATTCTCCAGGCAAGAATACTGGAATGGGTTNTGAAGTTCTTAGGATAATGCATGAAAAATGAAAGTGAAAGTCACTCAGTCATGTCCGACTCTCTGCCACCCCATGGACTGAAGCCTGCCAGGCTCCTCTGTCCATGGGATTCTCCAGGCAAGAATACTGGAATGGGTTTCCATTTCCTTCTCCAGGGAATCTTCCTAACCCAGGGATCGAACCTGAGTCTCTTGCATTGCAGGCAGACTCTTTACCAATTAAGCTACAAGGGAAGCCTGAGGATAATGCCTAGCATACAGTAAATGTTCAATAAATATTTGGCATATGTATGCATGCCCATGTGTGTATACACACACACATCTTACATGCCAGGCCTTGTGTTAGACACTAGGAATACAGGGATAATAAGACAGACATGGTCCCTACCCTTGTGGAACTGACATTCAGTTCTAAGGTGAATGAAAGTGAGATCTTGCTGCCATTTGTAGAATCTTCCCAAAGAGCCAGAAACAGAATAAATGTTTAAACTGGCACTGCAAGGGCCTGGAATGCAGCCTCTGCTTCTCTCTGCTATCTTTCTCAATGGGTGCAGGCCAGGCCCATCGGCAATGAACTGTGGGGACCTTGCTCCACAGTCCTAAAAAGAAACAGCCCATAAGCTCAGGCAGATGGTGTGACCAGTGTGGACTTTGTCACTAGCTGACTTCTAGAATGTTTCTTTGTGAGTGAAGTGGAAGAAGTTACCAAAAAAAGTGGGCCAGTAAAGAAAATCTATTAAAATTAGTCTCTCTCTCTGTCTCTCTCTCTTAGGGGCTTCCCTGGTAGCTCAGAGGGTAAAGCATCTGCCTGCAATGTGGGAGACCTGGGTTCAATTCCTGGGTTGGGAAGATCCCNAGAAGTTACCAAAAAAAGTGGGCCAGTAAAGAAAATCTATTAAAATTAGTCTCTCTCTCTGTCTCTCTCTCTTAGGGGCTTCCCTGGTAGCTCAGAGGGTAAAGCATCTGCCTGCAATGTGGGAGACCTGGGTTCAATTCCTGGGTTGGGAAGATCCCCTGGAAAAGGAAATGGCAACCCACTCCAGTACCCTTGCCAGGAAAATCCCATGGACAGAGAGGCCTAGTAGGCTATAGTCCATGGGGTCACAAAGAGTCGGACACGATTGAGTGACTTCATTTTCACTTTCTCTCTCTCTCTGTCTCCAATTTCTACATTCTTGGGCTCTCTGGATTAGCCCACACTTAAAGACGTGCGACTGGTGTCCCTACGTGTACTCATGCACAGATATATGTAAGAACATGCACACACAGACATTCATTGCCATGTGCACAGGCAGAGCCTGGGGAGAAAAGATTCATTTGAAATGAAGGCATGGAGGGGGCAAAGGGCTGAGCTAAGGCCTGGACACCAGGTCCGGGTGATGGGATTCAGCAGTCATGGCCTCTAGAATCCAGAAAACCTGCCTACTCTCCAGTGACCACTGCCCTCACAGAGACACAGCCCACGGAATGTCTTGTATCCATGTTTCCCAGAGAGCGTGAATACCTGGGAAGGTAAGCAGCGTTATGACAAAAAAAAAAAAAAAAAAAAAAGATTCAATGTCAAATAAATATGGAAAATGTCAAATCAGACCAATATAAAAAATTTTGTTTATTTATTGCAAGACTTTGCAGAGCCTTCAAAAAGCTCACTATAAACAAGGCGCTGATGGGGTGTGTGTATGTGTGTCGATCTATTGTGTTTCCCAGACAAATTTGACCACAAAAGCCTTTTTCCACAGAATATTTCCAAGTAGTGCTCTTTGGGGAATGTCACCTTGAGTGCTTCTCCAGGTCGAAGCTCAGGCTTCTTCTATGGCCCTGCCAGATCAGAATTTTCTTGCCCAGTTTTTTAAGTCCCGGTATAGAGGTTGGAGAAGGAAATGGCAGCCCACTCCAGTGTTCTTGCCTGGAGAATCCCAGGGACGGGGGAGCCTGGTGGGCTGCCGTCTATGGGGTCACACAGAGTCGGACACGACTGAAGTGACTTAGCAGCAGCAGCATAGAGGATGGGGACTTTGCCACCCAGCCTCCCACCTGGGTCAGCAACCTTCTCTCTGTCCCCCCAGCATCAGTCAGGCGTGAGACAGTAGCCGCTCAGCTCCGTTTCAGACCTGAGGCCGACCTGAGAAGCAGGGCCTCCCTTGCCATAGTCTGCTCTTGAGGCAGGTTAGCTGAGGTGCTGGCCCACCCAGTGCCCAGAGACCAGGGTTGTTCCACATGAAGGGATTTCTGTTCATTACCAGCCTCAACTCATTAGAGCAGCACCAGGCCCAGGAGGACTAAGGGAGAGGGCTGTGCAAATTAATGAATGACCAAATTAAACATGTTCTCTCAGCCAGCAAGCTGTTCCAGCTGATCGGCTAAGGCCTGGGGATTTGAAAGTGGGAAGTCCCCGCACCATGGGCCAGAGGCCTTAAGGCAGCCACTGCCTCCTGCTCCTTAAGGCAGCCTGGCAGGAGCAGGGTTGCCAAATGTAGCAAATAAAAATACAGTATACCCAATTAAAATCTCAATTTCAGATAAGCAACACTTTTTTTTTTTTTTAAGTACAAGTATTGGAGTGAATTGCCATTGCCTTCTCCAGGGGATCCTCCTGACCCAGGGATTGAACCCAGGTCTCCTGCATTGCAGACAGACGCTTTACCGTCTCAGCCACCAGGGAAGCCCCATGTCCTATGCGCTATTTGGGACATACTTATGCTAACAGTTTCACTAGATGTCTTATATTTTATTTGGCAGCCCTCACCTGGAGAGTCCCGAGGCTCTAGGAGCTGCAGTGCAGTCCCAGACTGGGTTAGGGCTGTGTGTGTGTGTGCTCCATCGCTTCAGTTGTGTTCAACTCTTTGCGACCCCATGGACTGTAGCCCACCAGGCTCCTCTGTCCATGGGATTCTCCAGGCAAGAATACTGGAGTGGGTTGCCATTTCCTCCTCCAGGGGATCTTCCCGACCCAGGGATCGAATCCGCATCTCTAACATCTCCTGCATTGACAGGCAGGTTCTTGACCACTAGCGCCACCTGGGAAGCCCCAGGAGGCAGGAGACCCAAGGGCAAATCCTACCACTGCTCCTATGTCACTGGGTGATCCTGACAGGTCACTTCCCCTGTGAAGCAGCTTTAAGGGCTCTACCAGTGCCAGTTCTGCCTGTCTCTGTCAGAAGTGATTCTGAATGGCTGGAGGGAACGTGGAGGGACCGTCCACCTCTGCCCCACCCCTACTCCCAGGGCAGGCTCAGTGATGCTAATGCTGGGAGCTTCGAGGTGCATGGCGTGTGTTCCAAGGGTTCACACATGTATGTGTGGCTCACCTTTCCCGGCAGATGAGGCTCAATCACAATATCACTCTGCACTGCATGGAAGGCAGCAGGGTGGACCCATTTTGTAACTGGAGAGAATGAGGTCCTGAGAGGTTCCCAGCTGAGTCAAAGCAGAAACCTCGGCTTCCTTCAGAAGCCCAGTCACTTCTCCTTCCTCGCTCTGGGTGGATCCAGATGGGGCGGCCAGTGCTGCCCCACGTGGGTGCCTCTGTTGCCAGTGATGTCACCAGAAAGGCAGCTAGGAAGGAGCAACCAGCTGCTCTCCTGTCCCGGGCCCAACCTCCCATCCCCCAGCCCCACACCTCGGTGGGCAGAGAGCTTAGGGTTAGACATATTGTCAGGCCAGATGTGGATTTGGGTTCTAATTCTGTTTTTTCCTCCCTGAGATCTAAATCATTTAAGTCTTTCTTTTTGCTTCCCGAGGAAGGGAAACACATGGGCTGGAGTGGGCGGGGCTTCTCTGCTCCCAGCTGCTGTAGCCAGGCTCCTGAGGCTCCACCCCAGCCCCAGATCTCCCTCCAGCCTTAGCCAGTGAACGGGGTCTCCAGCAGTGGCACCCAGGCTTGCTCAGGGGCTATCTCTGGGTGGTAACAAGGCTCTCCTGTGGGGGAAAGCAGATTGACAGCCTTCTCTCTGAGGGTCTGGGCCCCAGGGTCCCTAATTTCTGTGACTTCTGTAATACCCCTATCCTCCAGCACCTAACAGAGCACCCACTCAGTCAAGTTCTTGTGAGGGACTGACTCACTGGACAGGGTCAGAAAACATAAATGATATTCATGGCTTGCTACTTCATGTTAGGGCTGAATGCAATCTGATAGATCATTTATTTAGTCTAACCCCCGTTCTGTGGAAAAGAAACTGAGGCTACTTCAGGAGAGAAGGGATTTGGAAACTCATGTGTTCAACACTCACCAAGAGCTGTGTAAACCTGAGAAGCAAAGCTGGATGAGCCCATTTTACAGGTGAAGAAACTGAGGGCTCTAAGGTAGCTGATGTGTCCAAGGCTACAAAGCAGGGAAGGGATTAAACCAAGATTTGTGCCCTGGACCCTCTGATGCCAAAGTAAGTGCTCTTGCCACCGCCAAGACACTGCATCTGTGTTCGATGAGGTGTACTGGCTAAGATCCCCCCAGGAAATGATGCTCTACTCCAGCCTTCAGAACCCAGGGCATTCGACAGCCAGTCAGTGACTATAGTACAGGCTTTCCTCACTTCAATGCCACAGTGACACTCACCCTCAAAACACTCTCCTACCCAGCTCTACCTTCTGCAGGTCAGGAAGTCCCTTCTGAAGTCTGGCTTCATTCCCTGGTCCCTTGGCCTGCCATCCTTGCCCTCTGGAAGGGATCAGCCAGTCCTTCTCATTTGTAAAGCACTGTCACTCACATTGCATCATGTAGGTCCCACTCTCGGTGGCTGGCATTATCTCTGTTTCACTCTTGAAAAAACTGAGGCTCAGGGAGGTTATTCACACAAGACCTTGAACCCAGGTCATCTGACTGATTCCATTCCCAGAGCTCTCTTTTTATCTCATCTCAGACACCTCAACTCCAGTCCCCATTGGAATTTCAGTCATGAAAATAACAGGTGGCATCTGTCCAAAACCCATCCCTTGGTTCCAGCCCCTCACTCTGCTCCTCAGCCCTCCCTGGGGATCCATTCTCCCTGCTGTTGCTGCTGCTGCTAAGTCACTTCAGTCGTGTCCAACTCTGTGTGACCCCATAGACGGCAGCCCACCAGGCTCCCCCATCCCTGGGGTTCTCCAGGCAAGAACACTGGAGTGGGTTGCCATTGCCTTCTCCAGTGCATGAAAGTGAAAAGTGAAAGTGAAGTCGCTCAGTCGTGTCTGACCCTCAGCGACCCCATGAGCTGCAGCCTTCCAAGTCCCTCCGTCCAGGGGATTTTCCAGGCAAGAGTACTGGAGTGGGGTGCCATCGCCTTCTCCCTGCTGTAGCCCTGCCCTAACTTTGTGCTGGGGAGAGGGGAGTCAGTTCTAGCAACAGGCCATTCCCCCACTAATTGAGGCCTGTGCCCATAGGTGACCCTGCCTGGTAACTGTCTCACCCATGACCCTGGGGCCCCAGTGGCCAGGCCAGGGCTTGGCCAATCATCTTATCTAATATACGCCCCTCTTGGTTTCCAAATGTCCTCATCCAGGCTGGCAGGGGAACTCAAGTGGGAATTCCCACCCCCTCAGATCCCTACTCCCTACTCCCATTATCAGTGAGACTTGGGGAAGGGAAGGGTAGACAGAGATACAAAGAGGGAAGGGGGAAGGCAGAGAGAAAAGGGGAGAGACAAAGGGGGAGAGAAGGAGGAGGAGAGAAACAGAGACCCAACAACAGCAACAGAGAGGGCAGGCTAGAGCATGCTTTTAACGGGCATGGCTCCATTTCTTCCCTTAGGCAGTGCAGCTGATCTGGTAGCCGGTATCATTCCTTGAGGAGAGGGCTGCTGGTTACACTGCCAGTACCCGGCAGGGCACCTGGCGTATAGTAGGCGCCCACTTGAAGGAAGGAATGAAAGCCCATCTGTCCTCACTGGCTACCCCACCCACTGCGACCTCGCTTACTGTGAGCTCTGACTCCACTCTGAGGAGCCACAGCACTCATGTGCTGCTTGGCGTTGTACGTAGAAAGCTGGCTTTGGGCCTGCCCCGGGGGGCAGGGTCAGTGCACAGCGTACCACATCCCTGGACCTCCCCTTGAACCCAGATGCAGCCATGCTGCGGCTGAGGTCAGAGATCTTTGTTCTGGAGGAGAAGGAATGACAACTTCCTGTCCTCACAATCTGGTTAGCTAGTGGCCTTGCTTCCCGGAGGGTCTTCCCAGGTGGCGCTAGTGGTAAAGAACCCGCCTGCCAAAGCAGGAGACAGAGATGCAGGTTCGTTCCCTGGATCAGGAAGATTCCCTGGAGGAGGAAATGGCAACCCACTCCAGTATTCTTGCCCAGAGAATGCCATGGAGAGAGGAGCCTGGAGGACTACAGTCTGCTGGTGCTAAGTCGCTTCAGTCATGTCTGACTCTGTGCGACCCCAGCCAGAGATGGCAGCCCACCAGGCTCCCCCGTCCCTGGGATTCTCCAGGCAAGAACACTGGTGGGTTGCCATTGCCTTCTCCAATGCATGAAAGTGAAAAGTGACAGTGAGGTCATTCAGTCGTGTCCGACTCTTGGCGACCCCATGGACTGCAGTCTTCCAGGCTCCTCCATCCATGGGATTTTCCAGGCAAGAGTACTGGAGTNGAACACTGGTGGGTTGCCATTGCCTTCTCCAATGCATGAAAGTGAAAAGTGACAGTGAGGTCATTCAGTCGTGTCCGACTCTTGGCGACCCCATGGACTGCAGTCTTCCAGGCTCCTCCATCCATGGGATTTTCCAGGCAAGAGTACTGGAGTGGGATGCCATCGCCTTCTCCGGGGCTACAGTCTATGGGGTTGCAAAGAGTCCGACATGACTGCAGGAACTTAGCACCTACAACACACTGCTTCCAGGAGAGACTGCAGGAAAGATGGTACCCAAGCTCGTCTCCCGAGTGGGCCAGGAAGTAGGGACCCTGGAACAAAGACAGTGCTGATCAAGAAGCTGTCACAGTGTACCAGCCCATCTACTCTGCCTCCCGCTCCTGGCCACCAGGGGGTCCACTCCCCACTAGAGTTGAAGCCCTGAACTTGGGCTCGGACAAACCTGGATTTTCTACTTACTAGCTGCAAGTCCCTTTACCTCTCCAAACCTCAGTTTCCTTATGGATAAAAATAGGGCTAGCTCCAATTCCTGCCACATATGATTTATGTGAGACTTAAAAGGGGGCAGTGAACACCCTGAGAATTGCTTGGCAAATGTCATCATACAAGTAAATGCTCAATAAATGTGGGTGTTTCTTGTGCTCTCCTTCACAACCCTGCTGCCCCTACCTCTTCTGATCTTGATGCCTTCATGCTTGGTCCCAGAGCTCCCTGCTCCCTCCAGTCACAGGAGAGGCAGGTTCTGGGCTCTTGTTGTGACCTGGGGTAGCCCCTTGCCCTCATTGCCTTCAGCCATCAAAGGGCTTCATGGTGCCTCTGTATGTATCAAGGGATTCTTGGCTCCTTCCAGGTTTAATATAGCATCTCTAGAAACTACCTTCCTGTGTTAGCCAGTTCAGTCTAGAATCTGGCCTAGATTTTCATGTTTGAAAGAGAGAGAGAATATGCCTCTGTGTGTCTGTGTCCCTGCGGCTGTGTGTGTCTTTGTCTATGTATACTCCTGGGGGAAAGCCTGTGCAGTCTGAAATCTGTCCCTTTTCTCAGGCTGGTTTTTCTCCGACAGGGTCAGGAGCCTGTGGCTAGCTGAGATTCAACCTCCCTGGTGCACACTGGCTGCCACTTGCTCCCAGCTGGCCCACCTGTGGTCCTGAGAACAGCACTGTCTCCTGGCCCCCCTTCTCCCAGCCTCAGGAGTTCCTACTTCCATCAGCATCTGCCAGAGTCTTCTCCAATCTCGTCTCCTCCTTTTCCCTCTGCTTTTGGGTGGGTGGGGGCCTCCCGGATCTCCCACTGCCCCACCACACAGACAGACAGACAGACAGATAGACACACACACACACACACACACACACACACACACAGAGCACAGCCAGCTCACCCTCTCCTCTTCTGCTTTCACAAATCCCTGATTTCTCATTTCTTGTCTCAAGTGTCTTGGTTCCTGCACCGAACAGCACACTTTCTCTCTGTCTCTGCTGCCCTGAGCCCTTCTGTGAAATGAGGGTCATCACGCCGGGCTGGGACTGCAGAGCCACTAATCCCAGCTCACCAAGGACAAGGGTGCACAAAGCAAAACTGGAGCTTCCCGGCCCCGCGTGCTTTCCTTCCACTTTTAGTGCCGCTTCCCACTCCCGGGTCTCTCTTTCGTTCCTGGTTTCCTGTTTCTCACCCTCTGAAATCTCGCAAGGTCTCCCTTGGGCTCTCCGCTGGGCCGAGTCCCTGGCATCTCCCCACTCCTTACTCTACACCTTTTGGCCTCAGCCCTTCTTTCCGCTGCCTCTGTCTGTCTTCACAGAGGTACCTTTTGGGGAGGAAGCTTTGCTTGCTGCCATGTCAAATCCCACCCTTGCTGAATGCCCTTGCTCTGGACCCTTTTTACCCCTCTAGAGTCACTCATTCTGCTTCTCTCCTTTCTTGTCTCTCCCAGCTGGGCTGCCACTTCCTCCTGGGCAACTGCAGGGCCTGAGATGGGCAATGTGGGGAGCAGATGTGGCATGCCTGGCCCTCACCCCCGCCCAGCAGATGTGGCTGTCGGGTGGATGAGCAGCCACGTGAGCCCTCCTGGGCCGGTCTGATGCTCAGGCACATTCTTAGCCTGCCCAGCCACACTGGCTTCAGCAGGGGTTTTGATTGACAACAGGAAAGAAAGTAAAACACATAAAAGGGGGAAAAAAATGCAGCCACCCAGTGACTGAATGGAAGAAGAGCAGTGAGCCAGCTACCTGCCGCTGCCTGGGCTTGGAGGCAGGCAGCGAAAAGGGAAGACTGGATATCTAGGGTCTTCGACCCTACTTACCAGGTTTATCCACAGGCTCTGGGTCCAACATTGGATCCTCATAGCAGCCTGGCACCCAGTTGAGGCTTAAGCCCAGAGAGGCTAAGTGACTCCTCTAACCCTAACCCCAAAACACCCATCTCTCCTTACCCTACAGGACTCTCCTATCACCGCCCTCCCCCAGGGTTCTAGGCTCTTCTCTCCCCATCCCTCTGTCCTCTGTGTGGTACCCATTAGCAGAGCAAATGACCCAGCTACGGCCAATAACGGCGCTGCTATGTCTTGACAATTGCTGAAGTATTGCCTTCCCCCAGGCATGCTCCCCTTGTCATGCTCCTATCAGCTGCTTCCACTTAAGACCAGACATTTTGGGGTCATGGTGGCCCCTCCACTGGTCACAGGGCAAAGCTGTGCGCCCTCTTGGCTATTTGTTCCCAGATCCATGAGCTCCCTGGGCTCTAGGCCCACAGCTCAGCATCTGCTCAGTTATCTGAACCTGCCTCAGCGGCTTTCCTGAGCTCCACCCAACACACCTGCCTGAGTCAGCCTCTTCTCTGCAGTTCTACCCCCAGCTCCTTCCCTGGCTCTCAGCCGGTACTCCACACCCTACTCTGGCCTAAGCCTGGCCTCTTCCCTTCTTCCCTTTGATCTTTTTTTTTTTTTTTTTCTGATCAAGCATCTTCTCCACAGATTCCAGATGGAGAAACAGACCTGGAGAAGGCAAAAGGAAAGACAACAGCTCCCACCCCAAGTCCCTCTGGAGCCAAGAAGCAGCCATCACAGAAGGTTGAAGCTATATCATAAAGCTCCTAGGATCAAACCTCACCCCAGGACTCTCCAGAGCCCACACTAGGTTCTACAGCAGCCAGTCCTGCTATGCAGGTAACAGACTTTGATCCCCAAGTAACTAGCACTTGATACTGAAACGAATACTTTCCCTATTCCCAGGTGACACTAGTGGTAAAGAATCCACCTGCCAGTGCAGGAAATGCAAGAGTCACTGGTTCGATCCCTGGGTTGGGAAGATCCCAGAGGTAGCAAATGACAACCCGCTCCAGTATTCTTGCCTGCAAAATCGCATGGACAGAGGAGCCTGGTGGGCTACAGTCCATGGGGTCGCAAAAGAGTTGGACACAACTGAGCACACACACACACACACACACACACACACACACACACAGAGCAACACAGCAGACAAGGGCCTCCCAGAACACAAATCCCTCCTCCTTCTTTACCAACCCCCTCTCCCATCAAATAGGGCCATGGCCTTACCAGCACCTTTGCCCCAGAGAGGCTGCCACTTTCGCTCAGTTGTGTCCAGCTCTTTGCAGCCCCATGGACTATAGCCTGCCAAGCTCCTCTATCCATGGGATTCTCCAGGCAAGAATACTGGAGTGGGTAGCCATGCCATTTTCCAGGGAATCTTCCCGGCCCAGAGATCAAACCCGGGTCTCCCACATTGCAGGCAGACTCTTTACCATCTGAGCCACCAGGGAAGCCCCCTTTTATCATTATGCCAACCTTATAGAAAAGGCAAAACTCAAGACCAGAATGGGGCAGCGATTTGCTAAGATCACACAGCTCTGCAGTGCCCCCTCCCATTCTCACACTGAGCTTCTTTGCCTTATGGGGATAACTTCCTTGGAGGAGAGGTCCTCTCTGGGAGAGAGGAAAGAAAAACCCAGCAGCCGACTGGGGGTGGGCGTGGGGCAGCAGAGGGAGCCTGGGGATAAATGCCTTCTCTGGAATTGTCCATTACAAGGAAGGTAGAACTGGTCCAGGTAGAGGTCTCAGACCTTAGTCATGAGCTCTGAGAGAGAATTGCTGCCTCCTCCACCCAATGTCCCTGGGGAGTTTCTGTGACTGACGTCTCTAGAGCCCACAGACAACATACTGTGAATGGCTTGTGCTGAATGTGGCACCGTTGCCCTCTCTCTCCCTCCTGCTCAGAACCCCCATCCCGGTACTGTCAAGCAAGGCCTCAGCTCTCCCCTTCTACTGCTCCCACCTCCATCCACACTGCAGTCACCTCTTGCCTATCAAGGGCAATAGCCTCCTCCCTAGTCTCCCTGCTCCCACTTCTGTTCCTTAAAATTAATTCTCCACCCAGCAGCCAGAGGGGTGGAATAAGCATGTAAATCAGATTGTGGCTCACTCATGCAACACCCACCACTGGCTTCTGCTGCATTTGGAGTAAAGCTAGGCTCCTTACACAATCCTCAAGGGACTCTAGGATCTTGTCCTCCAGCTCCCACTCACCCTAAGCATCTCCTACTTTCTCCGCACGACACTGATTCTCCTTCACCCTTCCCTAAACACTTCCTATCTCTCTGTCATCACTGGTGCTTGCTCCTCTTGCTAAACACCTTGCCTTCTGCCCACACCCCTCCTCCCTGCCACCTGTCACTGAAGCTTGAAGCCCGCCAATCAGTGATACTCAGAAAAATGGGACTCTAGTTCTGGAAGGGTGAAAAGCACCAATGCCATGCCCATCAGCTGATATTTTCCTCATTTGGGGGTAGCTTGTCTTTGCAGGGGGGTGATGGTACGGAATTTAGCGTGCCATGGAGATCCAGATGCAGAAAAGTTAGGAGCATTAATATGGAGCTTTGATCAAGCGCGGACAGCAGGATGGGCATTGGTGGTGAGCAAGAAGGCCACTGAGCTGCCTTAGCACCCACTCCGTGCCAGGCAATTCAGACCTGTTTTTCTCCTTTCAGCCTCATGACCACAAAGTGTTCCACCAAGTCCATTTCACAGATGAAGAAACTGAGGTGATGAGAAAAATAGAGTGAATTGCCCCAGGTCACACAACTAAGCCTAGCTGCCAGCACAGGTCCGTGGGACTCTTTTCAAGCTTGGGGCTTGGGGGCCCGAGCTGTTTTGGAACAATCAATTACTGAATTGAAGCAATTGAGGGAGCCGATTTGGCCAGGCTGCCTGGCTGGGCGGTTGCTCTCACCCCTGCTCTCTAGCCAGCTGAGGCATTTCGTCATTCACACTTTGAAGGCAGCCTATTCTCACCAGCAGCTTCCAAGCCGGTACATTTGCATTTGGATCTTTTCATCTGATCTCTTGGAATTAAAGGCTTTGTCTCCCATTAAAAGAATTCCAGGCCCTAGGAGCCCAGGGGGGGAGGGGAAGGGGCTCCAAGCCCTTGAAAGCCTTCCTTCCCACCGTGCTGGCCCTGAAACCACTCCACCAACATTAGCGGGTGGGGCAGGCCCGACCAGGAAGGCCTGGGTTGGGGCACAAAAAGCGAAGACTGCCTCAGGGCCCCTGTTCCAGGCTTTAACCCAGCAGCCTTCCCCCCTATCTAGTGCCTCCCCAACCATTACCTAGGATTCAGTGGGCCAGGGGTGGAGCCCAGGTTAAGAAGCCTGCCCTGACAGCTTTGGAATTCCAGCTCTGAGGCTTTTTTAGTTGTAAGCTCTTGGGCAGCTCAGTCGCAGGCATCTCTGAGCCTCAGTTTCCTAATCTATAAAATGGGAGGAGGGGAATCTGTAAAAGGTGGGTCCTGCCGCCCAGGGCAGTGGAAAGTGTTATGTATTAAGAGTCAGGGAAAGAGAATGAAATTCCAGATGTGTCTTCCCCTCTGGTTCCCTTGGGCAAGAGCTTTCTCCTCTGTGGGCCTCAGGCTCTCCCTTGTAAAAAGGGCTGTTTGGTTTCAAGGGCTCTCCTCAACTCTGGGATATTATGGGATGCTGAGCCTCCAGAGCCCATTCAGCCTGCTCCCTCCTCCTTGCCCTGACCCCAACTTGGACTTGGTCCCTCACCCCATCATTATAATATTTTTGTCCTTGTTCCCTAGGCCACCCTGGCAGCACATTAGACTCACTTAGGTAGATTTACAAAAATATCAAGATCAATCTCCAGAGATGCTGATTTAATTGTTTTGGGGTGGGGCCAGGATTGAGTTTTTAAAAGCTCCCCAGGTGGTTCTAAAGTACAGACTGGGCTGGGAACGACCTCCCCAGGCTTTCCAGTACCTTAGATACAAGCCACTCAAAGGTTGAGATTGGGAACTCGAGCCCTGGCTCTGGGCCCTTACCTGTGGTGACTTGGGTAAGGTTTAGAAGATGGGATAGAAAGTGAAAGTGTTAGTCTCTCAGTTGTGTCCAACTGTTTGTGACCCACGGACAGTAGCCCACCAGGCTCCTCTTTCCATGAGGTTTCCCAGGAAAGAACACTGGAGTGGGTTGCCATTTACTTCTGCAGGGGATCTTCCTGACCCAGGGATCAAACCCATGTCTCCCATATTGTAGGCAGATTCTTTACTGTTTGAGCCACCAGGGATGGGGCAGGAGATTAAATGAGATAATGCATACAAAGCACTCAGGCCTTTAGAGCAGGGTCCCCACAGAGGCAGTGCTCACCAAATCTGTGTCTCTAGGGTCTGATTTTGACTTTGCGGTTGACAATGTATGTTCTCTAACCCTGGGCTTCTCACCACAATGCTGCGAGATAAGGTGAATGAAGCAGACATTACGTGTGGGTAGACTGAGATCCAGAGTGGGGAAGTGACAGATCCAAGGCAGTGTAATTAGAAGGGCCCTTGAAGACCATTCCAACAGAGTGGGGGGCGGTATGGTCCTCGAGTGTGCAGCCTCTGGAGCCAGACTGCCTTGGGTTCAAATCCTGTCTCTGTCTCTTCAGTTGCATGGACTTGAGCATGTTACTTTCCTGTTCCTCAGTTTCCTCACCCTTAAAATGGAGACAATAATAGTACTTGCCTCGTGAGTACTCATTAAGCTACTCCCCGCTTCCCCAGCTCCAGGCACCTCCTACTCTGTCTGGAAGACCAGCCCCAGAGTGGGGAAGAGACGTGGCCGAGGCCCACACAATGACTTTGAGGCAGAGGTTGGCCAAAAACCCAGGACTCCCGGGCAGCCTCAAGACAGAGGCCCCACACTACTGCACTTTTCTGTTGCTTCTGTAGTCCTCTCCACTCAGGAAGAGTGTTACAAACCTATATGCAGGCCATTGGCAATTTTTTCTGTCTCCCAGTGTTCATGGATAAGAGCAGAAAAGGAATTCTCTTCTCTAAGGCACTGTTATTTCTGTTGTATTTTTTCTGTGCACTCTCTCAAGCTGGCTCTCACTGGCTCTGTCGCCTCTCCCCTTCCATTTTCTCCCTCTGGTAACTCAAAACCATCTGAATGGATTTCAATAAACTGCTCCTCAAATAGTCTCCTTCAAGGGGGAGAGGATGGAAAGTTAAGCCTGAAGGGAGAGTTTCTCTGATGATGATAGTGAGGGCTGAATGGTGTGTGTGTTGGGGGGAGGGCTGGAAATGGGATTGATGGTATGGTGTGTGTTGCGGGGGGGAGATGCAGAGCTTGGATACTGGGAGCATGAGCTGAGGAGAGGGGATGCTGCTGGCCAGGGCGGAACAAGGGAATCCACGAATGGGGACTCAGAGGAACTGACACCTGGGGAGCCACAGACAGCGAAGTTTGTGAGGTCCAGAAGGCCCATCAAATTCAAACGGATTTAATGCATGAATCCATTAAATCTCACAACAACCCAGTGAAGTTGTTACAGCTAAAACCCCCATTTTACAGATGAGAAAAATGAGGCTGAAAGAGATTAAATAACTTGCCCAAGATTCTACAGCAAGTAAGTCACAGAGATGGGTTTAAACTTGGCAGTTTAGCGTCAGAGCCCACGAACTTAAAAACTCCACTAGGCAGGGATGAACAAAGTAGGCCCTTCCCTCAAAGAGCTGAGAAGTCCTTCTGACAGCAAGAAACAACTTTCTAGGGAAGCAAATGATGTCAGGTAAATAACTCTGGGAGTCAGGAATCTGCATTCCAATTCTGAGCTGTGTGACCTTGGGTAGTGAGTGGACACCCAGCCTCACAGGCTTGTTGGGAGGATCCATGGATGTGAAAGTGCCTGGTAACCCATACAGAGCTGGGGGAGAAGATCTTAGACGTGGGCTTCTATATACTTACCTGCTCATGACCTCATTTTCGGTTCCCTGCCCTCCAGTATATACACTGTGTGCTTTCGCCCCACTGTGAAGTTCTGTCCCTCAAGCCAGCAGTACTCAGCCCCAAGGAATCCCACCATGCCCTGAAAAACACTCTTGCTTATAGACATATGCCCACTCATGCACACACACACACACACACACACACACACACACTCCTTGTGCACACACACAGTCCTACACTTGCACACATGTGCCTATCCATATGTACACACCCCCTCCTTTGAAACCCCCATCTGCAGGAGCCCTCCCCATCTACAGGGCTCAGAAATGTGACTCTCATGCAACCTAGCTAATTATCGTGTCGAGTGAGGGCTGCAGGCAGGTGGGCATGGTGAGGGGGAGATGAGGGCCCAGACTGGGTGGTGTGGGGTGCATAGTATGGTGTGGAAGGGCCTGGTCAGGAAGGTAGCAGAGGCTAGTCAGACCCAGCCTTTTAAGCAATCCGTTTAGCCCTGCAGCTAAGGAGCCCATTAGTGGCAGCTTCTCATTTCAGATTTCCCAGCATGCCATGGCCCGCAGACTGCACACTGTTTATTTGGAGAAGCCGAGCAAAATTGTTTGTATAATTAGAGCAGGGACAAGGGCAGCCCTTGAAGGGGTTCTCCACAGGAGACCTAGGCTGCAGTAGACGCCAGCTCCAGGGCCTCACCCCTCGCCCCAGGAGCGCCCGGCTGGGGCCCAAGAACAACAGAAGCCAATGGGCTGGCTGGGCTACAGGGCCTGCTCAGTGGTCTCTCTGGCCCCCTGTCTCGGTAGTAACTGATTGGACAGACCACCATTGTTCCACCAGAGCCCCCAGGACCAGGCAGAGAGGAGAGAGGGCCAAGGAGCCATGAAGTCACAGTAAGGTGTGAAGAGCCCAGGCTTCGGATTTAGGTCTTTGCTTCCCTGGCCCTCTCCAGGCCTGTCTCCTCATCTGGAAAGTGGGGATGGTAATACACCTATTAGAGCCTGGTGGCTGGCAGGGGAAACTAACTAGCATCTGGCAGGGCAAGACAGTGTCCCTTCTTTCCCTCCCTATTCTAGGGTTGGCTTTGATTCCTTGTTTCATTTTCATCCAGATAATTGCCTTCTGAATGATCAGCTTTAAATCTGCCCACTTAGACATTTCTGCTAACTGTAATGATCACAATATCCCTGAATCCAGGGTGGGAGGGTCCAGGCAGTTTGCTGCCTTCTTTCTCAAGGCAGCCTGTCCTTTCTCTTATGGCCTCTGATTGTCAGAAATTCTGATGAGATCTAAATTTGCCCTCATGAAACAACTCCGCACCTGTACCCTTTCTCACCCCCATACACAAATCTGAGTTCTACTCCTTATCTCCAGGCAGGTCACTCTTGACATAAGTCCTGGAGCTCTGAGCCTGTGGTCCCTCATAGGGGCAGGTCCCCACCTAACAGAGGGCCTGATCCTTCAGGTGAGGCTGAAGCCCCCCTTCCTTGGCCCAACCTCAGGACCACACTGTCTCTCCCTCCCTCACCAGTGCTGCAGTCTTGAAGTATTGACAACCATCCGATCTGCTTCCATTTTTGGCCCTGTCTGGTCATGGGTAGGATAAGGAACAATTATATTCTTAGCTCCCATGGTAGGAGCTGAGGTTCCCATTTGGGCCTCCCTTTTGGTATCTATGAAGTGAGGATTGGACTAGATAAGTTCCAAGACATCCCATCATCTTAGCAGATGCTCAGAAATAACTTCCTGAGGTAGATAGGGCAAGGAAGTAATCCCCCAGGTTACAAGGCAGCAAGGGGCAGAGCCAGGATTCCAGCCCAGGTTAGCTAGATTCCACAGCTCACAGAAGTCCTAGAGAGGGAGATACACACAAAACAAAGGAAAGTCAGAAGAATCAGCCTTCCGGCTGAAGAGAAGCAACATTCATTCTTGCATTCATTCATCTATTTCTTCTACCATTGGTTTTATTAATATAATGAAATACTTCAGATATATAAAAAGGTCTCTAGAATAACACAACAATGCCCATTACCCATCATTCAGCTTCAGGAATGATTCACAGATATAACTGGAGCTCTCTTTGTACCCTCTCTGATCCTGTTCTCCTTCTTAAACCTCTGCAAGGTAGTCAATCACTCTCTTGATTTCTGTGTATCAGAAGCTTTGCACTATGGTATTCCGTGTAAACTTAACCTTATGTGCTTTGTCACTCCATGCATGTCTGTGTTAACAATGTAGCTAAAGGTGATTTATTTTCATTGCCAAATAGTATTCCATTCTATAAATACATCACAACGTATTTATCTGTCTTCCTCATGATGAACACTTAGGTGGTTTTGCATGCTTCATTCAAACAAAGGGCACCATGAGAAACACCCTTGTGTGCATCTCCTGGTGAATTTGTGGGTGAACACATTACCAGGGTCTTACTGGGTCTGAGGGTGTGTGCTTATCTTCACCCTTATAAGGTGTTGCCAAGTTGCCCTATACATTTGTATCTTCATGGCACACAGCTTACTAAGTATTTACTACATCTCAAACCTTGGGGTAACAGCAGAGCTGGAGGGGCCTTCCCTTTTAAAGTGAGAAGCAGAGGGAAAGGGGTAAGTTCAGTTAGAAAGGACTTGAGTGAGTGAAAGATGCTCAGTCATGTCCAACTCTTTGCTACTCTATGGACTATACAGCTCATGGAATTCTCCAGGTCAGAATACTGGAGGGGGTAACCATTCCCTTCTCCAGGGGATTTTCCCAACCCAGGGATCGAACCCAGGTCTCCGGCATTGCAGGTGGATTCTTTACCAGCTGAGCCACAAGGAAAGGACTTGGAGAGATGTAAATTATTAATTGCCAATAATTTGTGGAGAGCTTTATGGGAAGAGCTTTCAGGAGGCTGGTGGCCTCTTCCCTTGGTAGATATGGCAGGTGAGGAGAAGCTTTCTCCCTCCTAGGCAGCGTCCTACTGGATGCAACTGGGAGAAGTCAGGACTGGAAGACAGCAGGACGACGTGGTAGTCCTGGTTCCACTTCAGATCCATTGTGTGACCTTGGCTAGGTGCCTTCCCCTCTCTGGGTGCAAGTTTCTACTCAGTACATGAGATGGGGGGACAAAATGAAGTCTCTATTTATTTCATCTTTGTTTATTTAATCTTTATTGTCTATAGTCAAAATATCTGAGTTAGAAGAATCAGTGTATCACATTATACCCAGAGCCTTGATTTTCTCTTCTTTAGCATGGACTTGCTAATCCCTGCTGGACCCTCCTCCCAAGCCTGCCAGACGCTCTAGAAGGGCTCCATGTTGTCGTTTTCAGTGCTGTCCTCCTCTTGGTGCGATCTTGTCAGGACGCAGGGGGATGGCAAAGGTGACCCCTGAATTCTCTCCCAGCTTCTAGCTTTGCACTTCTTTATTCCTCCCATTTCTGCTGGGCCTCTTCCCCAGACCCTGTTCCTACTTCAAATCAGCCATCTCTGCACACAAGGTATAAATATAAAAAGTAAATAAACCCAGAATGAGCCCCAGAACTGAAAGCAAATTGTTGGCAAGCACTGGCCGCTGATTAGCATGCATAGTGGACGTGCAGCTGGGCATATCGGAGAGAAGTGCATTTTGCTGCAGGATAGAGCTATCGGCATGGTCGAGGCTGGGGAGGGATGCAGGGGGAGGGAGACCTAGAAATGGATGGTGCTGCACCCAGGGAGCCTGTCAGCCTGGAGAGCCCCAGGCCTCTTCTCTCAGGCTGCTCTGCTTCCTACACATACTGCCTAAACCTGAGCAGGGGTAGCCCCTCGGTAAGCTAGAACCTGGGCCCAAAGGAAGGGGATGCAGAAAGTGAGGAAAGCATGGCAGAGGGTGGTGAGGGTCAGATAGGCCCGGGGTTAGCTGGGTGACCTTGGGCAAGTACATTCACCATTCTTGACCTCCTCTTTCCCATCTGTGAAAGGAAATGAAGAATAATGAGGACCTTGTAGGCCTGAGATGGCCCAGTGAGTTGAAGAGAATGCTGAGCAGTGATAAGCGCATTACTGCATGTGTGGTGCTCCGTCGCTTCAGTTGGGTCTGACTCTTTGCAACCCTGCCAGGCTCCTCTGTCCATGGGATTTTCCAGGCTAGAATACTGGCATGGGTTGCCACGCCCTTCTCCAGGGGATCTTCCCAACCCAGGGATCGAATCCAGATCTCTTATGTCTCCAGCACTGGCAGGCGAGTTCTTTACCACTAGCTCCACTTGGGAAGCAGGAGCATAAAAGACATGAGCCCTCTTCTTCCTCTGATCTATGAAACAGGCTCCCCGCTACCCAGTGTATGGCCTGTGGGGGGTGGTGCACACTCCAGGAAGAGTAAGTAGCCAGCGGAGCATCAGGGGAGGGGAATCCATGGAGGGAATGCACAGAGAAAGAAAGAAAATAAATAAAAACATCTGCAAAATGCTTTGCATCTTATCACTTCATGTAAACTTCTCAGCCATTCTTTCCAGGTGATGAAATTGAGGCACAGAGAGGTTACTAACTCGCCCAAGGCCACACAGTTAGGTAGTCGTCAACCTGGTATTGAAGCCAAGGCTGTTTGACCCCAGGTAGGCTTGCCAGAGAAAACATAGAACCTTTGAGTTTAATATTAATTTTAGGTAAACAACGAATACTTTTTTTTTAGTGCATACTGATACTAACACATGACTTACTTCTGCTAAAATGTATTCGTTGTTTGTTTGAAATTCAAAGTTAACTGGGCATCCTGTTTTTTGTAATTTTCTAGATCCAACAACCCTAACTCCAGTGGCTGCATTTTTAACAGTGCCTTAAAACACCTCCCCACATTCAAAGGTTTCTGAGGAAGAGACTGACCACCTCCCCGTGCCTGGGATTTCCCACTCACCTACAAGTCCACACCTGGTAATTATACTTTAGGAAACCCATGGCCAGTCCCCTAAGAATTCTTTTAATGGAAAGAGGGTTGGATCTCAAATCTTGGTGGGGCCCTGAGGGGCCACAGGTTCGCTGCAAAGGAAGTGCCCAAGGGGCAGCTTGTCCACCTGGGGGCCCGAGTCCCAAGTCAAGGGAAGAACAGTGGAAAAGATATTTGTGGTCTGGAGTGGGCAGATCTGAGTTTGGATTCTGGAAGTGCTATTTATTTGCCGTGTGGCCTGTCTTAGTTAGGGCTGTTTTTTTAAAAATACCATAAATTGGATGGCTTAAACAACAAACACATTTTTCTCCATTATGGAGGTTGGGAAATGGAAGATCAAAGCACCAGCAGATTTGGTGTCTGGTGAGAGCCTGCTTCCTGGCTTGTAAATGGCCATCTTCTCGCTGTGTCCTCACATGGAGGTAGGGGTGGAGGGTAGTTATTGAGTGAGTAAGAGTAAGGAGAGAATAAATTTTCAGGTCTCTTCTTGTAAGGGCACTGATGCCACCATGATGACCCCACCCTTATGACCTCATCTAAACCTAACTGGACTCCAAAGGCCTCATCTCCTAATAGCATCATGTTAAGGATTAGGGCTATGAATTTTGAGGGGGACACAAACATTCAGCCCATTACAGACTCTAGGTAAGTTACTCTCCCTTTCTCTTTCTTCATCTATAAAATAACAATAATAGCATAGAGTTTGGTGAGGAGTGAAGGAGCTAAAGTGTCGCACACTAGAGGCCCTCAGGATCTGGGACCTACGTTACCCATCACCCTCAGGCTGTTCCCTCCTCCTACCTACCCTTGCCCACTGTCCTCTGCCCCCAGTACCACAGGCTTGTGATTTCTCTCGGAGTGGAGAGAGAAAGGTCAGGCAGCTGATGAGGGTCCAACCTTCGGGGTCACTTCCTGTGCAGCTGCCATGCTTGGCATATGAGAACACCTGCTCCCATCCTCCTGCCAGCCACAGCTCCTGAATAATTCATGAAAATACCAATATTCCAGCCATTCTCTTTGAATGAGGGGAGGTCTGGACAAGTGGTTTCTCACCTAAACTCTGCTCCAGCCACGGGGAAGTTAAGCCTCAGGAAGAGAGGCACCTATGGGGTACAGGATAGGGTAGAAGAAAGGATTTAGGGGTCTGGCTTTGTGGTACCGCCTCCCTTAGATCCCCATGCCTCTCCAAACACTTTCTCCAAGTGGGAAGGCTCAGACAAACTTAGGAAAAGTTGAGAGCTTGTCTCTCCAGTCACTTTCCTTCTTTGAGCCTGTTTCCCCATCTGTCAGGTACAGATAAAGTCTCTAAGTATGTTATAGGATTAGTGTGAACTGAAAAATGAGAGGATGGATGAAAGGTTTCTTCAGACTAACACTGCCCTAGAGGCAAAGCATTATTGTCCTTTCTGGGCCTTTGTTTCACCCATCTGTAAAATGGAAACTAGAATGCCCACCCTCTAGAGTTGTTTTGAGGATTAAGCAAGATATCCTCTGGGCTCCTCAAGCTGTTCCCTGTACACACCCCCTTCCCACCTGCAATCCGTCCTTTGCCTGCCTCATTCCTGCTCTTTCTTCAGGATGACTCCAAAGGCTCCCTCTTTGGTGAAACTTTCCCACTTATCCCTACCCATACCACCCTTCCAGACTGGCTTGGGTACCCCATCCCCTGGCTTATTGCACCCCTCATCCAGGCTCTGATTCCCACATACCCTCATGGGTCATTTCTGCGTCTGTCTCCCTACTAGACAGAGAACTCCCCATCTTGATCCTCATCTCCTCCTGACCAGCATGGGGCCTGGCACTGAGTCTGTGCTCAGTAAACGTTTGCAGAATGAGTGAAAGTGCCTCGTAAACACCGATGTGCTGTCCAGATATGAGGGGTTATGAGTGGGGCATCCCTTTGAAACTCTAGATTCCTCCTATCATCAACTGCAGCAGCATTGTGGAGCTGGAGTTTTCACAGCTGGGCCTCCCTTCATCTTGAGTCTCTGGCCCTGGGGTGGGGCAAAGGGTGACACTGGGGCTGGTGGACTGGGTGGGGACACCTGGTGGATGCTGGGCCCAGCTGGGCCAGTCTTGGTGCTTGCTGCTGTCTGTCTCCTGGGCCTCTGGCCTGCTGTTCTGCCCCGCCGAGCCCACTGCATTCAGTCGCAGACACCTCATTATCGCAGGGATGCAGCCAAGCTGGAGGCAGTTCAGAGAAGAGCGGTGTGGGGTGGAGGGGGCCTGGCGCTGGTGCTGGCGGCAGGGGAGGGGAGGGGAGGGTCCCGGTGAGGTTGAGGCATTTGGCTCAGCGGGACCCAGCAGGAAACCTGAGAAGCTCTGAGGAGACAGCATCTGGAGAGGGCCCTCCCCAGCAAGGGAAGAAATGAGCGCTTGGAGGGAAGCGGTGGGAGACCCAGACACAAGCCAGCACTGGACCCAGCCATCGTCCTTTCCAGCCATCAAATGCCACCCCGCCTGTGACCACTTCTGCCACTGTGGTTGTGACTGAGGAAATGCCACTTCCACAGAGTGGGGGGCAAAAGGAACAGGCTGCCATACAGGAGGGGCCCACCCTACCTGTTCCCATCTTATCAATAGTGACACCTGCCTAGACCGGGAAAGGGTCTTGGCCAAAATTACATAGGCAGTTTACATTAGATGTGAGCCTGCGGTACAGCCCACACTGGACTAGAACCTCTGCACCCCAAGTTTTCTCCTCTTTTCACCTTCTTTTTCTCTCTCCAGGAGCTGTTGCCCACACTGAGCCCTGCTACCTCCCCAGATCCACACCCACACACCACACATACATAAACACACTTGCACACAACTGTAGGTAACCGACACACATGTGTGTCTAGTAGCGGGGTGTTGCACTGGCTTGCCAAGATGCCTTCTGAAAGGGTGATGCACGAGAGGCAGATCAAGTCTAAGACACCTCACTCGTGCCTGGCACTCTGGCCGCTCAGCCTTTGTCCTTGTGGCCCTTCCACCAGGAATGCTCTTTCTCTCTGCAGTATGGCCTGGCTCCCTTCATCTCACCATGAGGCTATCAGCTCCGATGTCACTCTTCTCTGAAGCTTTCCCTAACTACCTGGTCACTCCAGTCTGTCAAACTGTTATATGTTCTTCATAGTACTAAGTACGCTTTGAAATCAGTTTGTCATCTTCTTTCCCTGCCCTCCCAAATCGAAGCTCATTAAGGGCAGGGACCATATCTGGCTGGTTTTCTGCTGCAACCTCAGCACCTAGAACAGTGCCTGGCATGCGTGCACACACACACACACATTGAATGAATATATGAACAAAAAAAAAAACAAAGCAAGATTTTCCTTCTAGGAAAAAAAGAGATATCCAGCTTGGGCAGAGAGAATACAAGTTCAGACCTGATCTAGAAGAGCCTTTGGGGGCCCCTTCATTCCTTTAATAAGTATTTATTTAGTACCAAGCACTGTTCCAGGCACTGGAGACACAGCAGGGAACAAATCAAAGGTTGCTGCTTTCTTGGAGTTCACATTCCAGGGGGAGCTGATAGACAATGAATAAGACAAATGAGTAGTAGAAAATGATAGGGAATGTTAGAAGGTGATAAGTGCACTGAAGAAAAAGTGCTAAGGGGGAAGGGAGTGCTGGGGTGAGGTGGGATGGGCCTGAGTGGAAATTTAAATAGAATGACCATTTCAGCAGAAATCTGAAGGCACGGAAGGAGCCAGCCTGAGGAAACCGGGGCAAAGGAAACAGCAAACACCAAACCCTGAGAGCGGAGTGTGCCTGGCATGACTGAGGATGGCAGGGAGGTCTGCGTGGCTGAGGTGGAGGGTCACAAGGCGAGAGCAGTGGCGAGGGGGTATACTATCGCAAGGCAGGTGCCCCTGCTGTCGCCCTCCCATGCCTGGGGAGCCAAGAACTTAACAACACTTGGGCACTGAGAAGTGCCTGCCAAAGAATGTCTCAAAACCTACCTCTTCCTCCTTTGCTGAGGGTCCTAACCTGTGCCAGCTCCCCCATTTATTTTCCTTGTCTTGCCTGTGGCACACAGGGCACTTTCACCAGCTTGGCTGAGGACAAAGAGGGCTGCTGGCAAATAACCCTTACATTTGGGTAGCGATCTGTGGCTTGAACTGCGTCTCTTAGTCCTGCCACAACCCTCCTGGCCTACAGAAGCAGTTAGGGTGGCTAACATTAGCCCCATTTGATAATGAAAAAAATGAGGTATTAAGTGCAGTGCTAGTGGTAAATGATTCTCAAGTATGTACTTCTCATGGAATCTTTACCAGAGCCCTGGAGTCCCAGCCTCTTTAGATGGATGAGAAAATGAAGACTCAGAAAAGTTAAGTGAAATTTTCCAAGGTCATACAGTTAGGTCATGGCAGAGCTGGAATTGAAATCCAGATTTTTTTTTTATCTCTACCATCTTATGTTTTCCCTGATGCCACTCAGCTCTGAGGAAGAAGTAGGAGATTGGGAAGTGAAGCCGAGTGCATAGCGTGGTCATTTATACTGAGGAGGTGCTCATTAAGCTGTGTGGCACAAAGGAAAGAATGTGGGCTTTAGAACCAGACAGACTGAGTTGAGAATCTCAGAGTTGCTGTGTGACCCTGGACAAGTTGCTTCCCTTCCCTGAGCCTCACGTCTAAAGCCAACTAAAGGCAGGCATCTGCTTTGCACAGTTGCTTCATGAATTCAGTTTGATCCCCTGTGGAGAAGTGCCCCATATGCTGCCTGGCACAGGGTAGATGCCCAACTGGGGCCTTGTTTAGAGATGTTCATGAGGTTTTGTCTAACTGAAAATGCAGAGGCCAATGGCAGCATGGCCCGCCTTGGCTGCCCCCTTGCCTGGGTGAGATTAGGGCTGGGACTGGGCCTGCATGAGGGTCCCAGCTGGTGTGGTGGGCTCGTCAGCACCGGGCATCAGACCTCTTTGCCCTGAGGAGCTTTCTGGGACTAGGCTGATGGCAGTGCCGTTGCTCTGTCAATGGAACTTTTAACTTGGAACCCAGCAGAAAAAAAAAGCAGGGGCCTCATGATGCAGGCCCAGCTCCTCTCCCTGTAACTCTCTCTCCCCACCTTTCCTTTTGCGGGGCCAGCAGAGAAAATAGCTCCCCTCTTCCCAGCTGCTCCACCCCTCCCCAACCCAAAGATCCCCTGGGAGGGCTCAGGGCTGTTTAATGGGGTGGAGCTGTCTTTAACCTGTTCTATAAATGTTTTCTGGATCCTCATTAGAAACCATAATGTCCTATTAATATGCTGATGAGATTTCATTTAGGGCTAAGGAGGGAAGAGTAGCTGGGATGATGTAGGGTGGGGGTGGGGTGCTGGGCTTCACCATGGGGATCCCAGGGGAGAGGAGCAGAGTGGAAATAATGGTGTTGCCCCCTAGTCCTTGGGAAACCTGGAAGACGCAGTGCCAAGCCCCATTGTTCCTTCCACACAGGCCCCCAGGGATCTGAGTCAGCTGCCACCAGGACTGGCAAATGCACACTTACCCCTCCACACCCCACCCCTGAATCCCACCATGGGGCTCCACCCCAGTGACCAAGGTTAGTCACCAAAGTCTATGCTCATTTCTCATATGTTCCTACCACTGGCATCCATGCTGAATGCACTGGGACCTACACCAAATTAGGCCTCCACTGAGACACATCGGGAACTTTCAGACCATGGAGAGAAGCAAGGTATATACAGTTGTGGCTCCATAAATTGTGGCTACAAAGGCAGGTCCTGTCCTTGTATTGTTCCTAGTCTGATGGGTGAGAAAGCAGATGGGTGAGCAATTAAAATCCAGTGCTGTGATGAAGGAGTTTGGGCATAACAAAGGAGGGAGGGGCAGGCTGGGTGTGTGGGTGCTGCTCCAGAGCTCTTCAGAGATGTGGCGCCGCACCAGGCCTTCTCCACATCACAGCCTGCCAAAGTCCTGCCACCCTTCAAGACTAGCTCCCCAATTCTGTCTGCCCCTGCAGTCTCCCTCAGTGAGCCAGGATTCAGAGGCATGGGCCTCTGTCTGCTGGTCCCTAGAACAAGGCTATGAGCTGTGGCTGAGGGTCCACATGACATCCACTGACAGGCCTCTGCACCCCCACCCAGGCCTCCTCTCCAACCTCCGTGGGCCAGTGGATCCTTGACTCCCAACCAAGCAAGAGCCCTGGCCTCTCACTTCTTTCATACTGCCTTGGCTGCTTCTGGTCACTGGCTCACACCCCAATTCTTGGTTTTGCTAAATTATTTAGATCAGGACTGTTGACTTATCCAGCTCTGAGTGCCTGGGTTGGCCAACCGGCCCTATCGTGCAGGGCTCCCTGTCTAACTCTCCTCTCACAGCTACCTCTGGGAGGAACCTTGCCTGAGCTGCTCCTATTCCCTTCCACCTTTGCCAACAAAACTCACCTTCGTGGTTCTTTGGTGTCTGACCTTAACTGGAGCGTATTTGCATGACACTTCACAGTTTGCAGGCTGTTCTCTCAACCCAACCTCCTGTCAGTCGTTTAGGCTCTGAACTTCTCAGAGCTAATCAGTCATCCATTCCTGTTTCCACCAAGTAGAAAAAGCAAGGCCCTGGCCCCTCCCCCACTTATTTGCTGGGTGGCCTTAGGTAAGTTGGGGCTTCCCAGATGGCTCAGTGGTAAAGAATCTGCCTGCAGTGCAGGAGATGTAAGAGATGCAGGTTCGATCCCTGGTTGGGAAGATCCCCTGGAGGAGGGCATGGCAACCTGCTCTAGCATTCTTGCCTGGAGAATCCCCATGGACAGACGAGCCTGGCAGGCTACAGTCCATGGGGTCACAAAGAGTCAGACGCAACTGAAGCGACTTAGCACACATGTTTAGGTAAGTTGCTTCAGCTCTCTGTGCCCCAGTTTCTGTAAAATGGGAACAATAATATGGGCATCACAGAGTTCTTGTGTAGATTCAAGGAAACAATTAATAAGCCTAGCACACAGGAACTGCCCTATAAATGCCAGTGGTGATTCCTCAGCTTTCTCAAAGGTTCACACAGGAAATCTCCACACCCATGCTGTTGCTACCCCACTTCCAGGCTTTTCCCTGGGCCCCAATTCATCTCTTTCCCATGGTCCAAATTCTGTCTTTGGAATCAGACAGACTTGCTTTCACTTTTCATGAGTATTTCTCTGAGCCTCAGTTTCTTTATCTGCAAACTGGACTGCAGATCCTCACCTTATAAGCTTGATGTGAGGATCAAATGAGATGGGGGCCATCAAAGTGCCTGTCGCAATGATTGTCTCATTTAAGAATTTATCTTGCCACATCCATAGAGCTCAATCTGAGAATAGTTTCGCTTGGGCCTGAGGGTGGAGTGGGTACAAAGGCAAGAGAATGGTTAGGAAAACTAACATGGATGCCAAGGAGGCCTTGGCAAGGGTAACCAAACTCACCAAGACAGTGTCTGACAGGCACAGCAAGCTTAGGCATGACACAGGCAGTGGGCCTGATGGGCATGTTGATTTGACTCTGGGCCCAGCAGAAGCCACAACATGAAGTCTTGCAGAAATCTGGTCATTCTTGGTGGGGTCCAGGTATGCTTCCTAAAGGACTCACTCAAGCCAATAAAAAAAAATATGAAGGAGAGAGACTGGTTGGGAAAAGATTCCTTTGGGTGGCAACATGGAAACATAGTTTGCAGAGACTGACAGCACTTTCTAATTACCCACAAAGAAGTGAGGTGGTGGTCTGGAGGCCAAGGACCAAAGAGATTTCCAAAGCTAGTCCCCCTCTGTGACTAAGGCCTGACTGATGAGCTTTCTAGTCCTTGGTCTCTTCTTGGACAGACCTGGGTGGACCCTCCCTGGATAGGGCTTGGCAAGGTTTGAGACTGGAGACAGGGAAATCAGGGATCCAGAGTCTGTATGATGAGAGATGTGCCTGAGCTTCAGCCTCCTGGATGCCATAGCAGCTGTGTAAGGGCAGATCTTTGCACTAGATGTCCTTGGGTGAGTGGGGGTTGCCCCAGGAGCATACAGGCAGCTGCAAGGCCAATGTCCAAACCTGGAATCCAGGGACCAGCCCACATCAGGCAGGTCATCAGGGTTCTCCAAAGCTCAACTGGTCTCTAAGGAGCTGCCCCAATCAGGGAGTCATCAGTCTAGAATATTTATCAAGCACCAGATACAGGGTCTGGGAAAACACAGGTGAATCCTTGCTTTCTGACAGTTGGCATCTCTAAGCTAAAAGAATGGGGCACATGGGGATGGCAGTAGAGCTTCATCTTAGCTCTAACACTGCTTTGCATAGTATAGATTTTCCCCTCTGAGCCTCAATGTCCTCATCTGTACCCTGAGAAAAAGTGCGGGAATCGATGCTTCATAAAGGCCTGTGAATTTGAATCGGTAAAGGGGGTTCAGAGGTCATGAGAGGGGATGTATAGAGCCCAGGGTCTCAGAGCAGGCAGGGTTGGGAAGCTCTTTCTGAGCCTAGAAGGGGCCTCCTGTCTCTCAGGCTCCCTGGCCCTCCCATAGCTCCCAGGGAGGCCCTGCATGTTAGACTCCATGGGGCTGAGACTTTATACAACCCTCTACCCCTTCTTGCCTTCCCTGTCATGTAGTGTGGGCTGTCCAGACATCGGCTTGCCCACCAGGCCCGAAGCACTTAGGTTTCAGCCCACAGAGGAATAGTCATAGAGAACTGATGTGGCTCTTTCCCTTCTAGGCTCCAAAACCTCTCTGGTGACCACAGGAGGCCAATTAGCAAAGAACAAAATGCTTCCTGGCCTGGGCCCTCACCTTCCACTGTCTATATCTGCTCAAAGCTTAATGGTCATTTGATCTGTCTCTGGGGGGACAGTGGATAGGGCTTCCATGAACTGCCTGGCTCCAGGCAGCAGTCTGGGTCCCGAGGGAGGCCAAGGGAGGAAGAGCAAGGTGCCCATGGCTGCTGGGGAAGCCCAAGATGGCAGGAATACAGTACACTCAGGTCCAAGGGCCAGCGTCTGGAGCTGTTCCTGCGGAGAACTGATGCTCCCCAGGGTTTCTTCTGCACCTCTACAAGGCCCTGCATGCATGCTGTCACTTCACTCGTGTCTGACTTTATGACCCCATGGACTATAGCCCGCCAGGTTCCTCTGTCCATGGGGATTTTCCAGGCAAGAATTCTGGAGTGGGTTGCCACGGCCTCCTCCAGGGGATCTTCCCGACCCAGGGATCAAACCCGTATCTCTTATGTCTCCTGCACTGGCAGGTGGGTTCTTTACCACTGAGCCACCTGGAAAGCCTCTGTAAGGCCCTAACTAAGCCCAAGCTGGCAGTTGGTACAGTTGGGATGGAGGGAGACAATGAACCCTTAGAGCACCTTCTTGGTTTAGAAAGCTGCTGAATCCTGGACTTCTGAGGGACTGGGTCCTGTGCTCTTACAGATGGGATATAGATAAAGGCCTTCATTCCAAGCTTTCCAGGCTGGTCTGAAAAACTGGTTTGTCTCCTCGCATGCTGTGGGGAAAATGCTCAGCTAGAAGGGAGAGGAGCTGGGTTCTGTTCGGGGGCCTGCCACTGACAGACTGCTTTGTGGTTTCTTTATCCCCAGGCCTCAGTTTCTTCATTCATCTCATCTTACAGAGTCATCTGACACTGCTTGGAAAAGTGTCCTCAGAGAGCTCAGGTGAGTGGAAAGGCTAGAGTGGCTGAGGTGATATGGAATTGGGGAAGAGGGGAGAGGAGCTGAGTCTGGAAAGGTAAAAACACTTCCTTAGAGGGGTATCCACTGATGTCTCTCTCCCACTTCAATTTGAAACCCAGCCCAGACATTTATTGTGATGTGGCCTTGGGCAAATCTCTCAACTCTTGTGTACCTTAGTAAACTAGACCTTAGATCAATCCTACTTACTGACTCTTGAGATCATGGGTATAAATGAGGTGAGGTCTGTAAAGCACCCAGCTGGCATGAGAGAAGAGATGGAGGAGGCACTGTCATGAGGGGGAAACGTCTGCAGGAGTCCTTAAACACAGCTACCACCGGCTACCAGCCCCAGACTCCACCCCTACCCTTGCCATGAATAATGAACTAATATTGATCCCCTGGTCGGGAAATTCCCTGTGACCTGTGATAAAAATACACCCAGTCTGTGAGCCTCAAGCTCAAGACAGGCTTGCACCAGCCAGAGCTGAGCTCATCTGCACACTCCCACCCAGCCCACAACCCCCAGAAGGAGAGCTCAGTTGCACAGAGCATCAGAGACCAAGCGCCAGCTGGTGCCTACCATCTCCTCCACTCCATGGCCAGGGACAATATGCAGGCTCATCCATGGCTGGAGCCCCTGTAGCCAGGCCCCTGGAAGAAGGGTTAGATCACAGACCTGGATTTCAATCTTGCCTCCACCGCTTTCTGCAAGTGCCTCGGTTATACCAGCTATAAAATGGAAACGGAATTCCTTCCTCAGAGTGAGTCCTAGATTCAAATAAGTTGAGGTATGTAAAGTACCCAGTGCAGTGTCTGCCAGGAAGAGGTACTCAAACAGCAGCACAGGCCTTCCCAATTCTTCCTCCTGTCACCTTGTCCTTGCTGTGAAACTCTGGACAGTTTCACAGAGGAATGAAACTTAGTGACTAATTTTTTTAATAAGACTTCATTTCAGTTCAGTTGTCACAGTCATGTCCGACTCTTTGCGACCCCATGAATCGCAGCACGCCAGGCCTTCCTGTCCATCACCAACTCCTGGAGTTCACCCAGACTCACGTCCATCGAGTTCGTGATGCCATCCAGCCATCTCATCCTCGGTCATCCCCTTCTCCTCCTGCCTCCAATCCCTCCCAGCATCAGAGTCTTTTCCAATGAGTCAACCCTTCGCATGTGGTGGCCAAAGTACTGGAGTTTCAGCTTTAGCATCATTCCCTCTAAAGAAATCCCAGGGTTGATCTCCTTCAGAATGGACTGGTTGGATCTCCTTGCAGTCCAAGGAACTCTCAAGAGTCTTCTCCAACACCACAGTTCAAAAGCATCAATTCTTGGGTGCTCAGCTTTCTTCACAGTCCAATGCTCACATCCATACATGACCACAGGAAAAACCATAGCCTTGACTAGA
>SJYX01015353.1:107888-152381 GCA_006410675.1 Oreotragus oreotragus | reverse complement strand
CATATCTGAGGTTATTGATATTTCTCCCGGCAATCTTGATTCCAGCTTGTGTTTCTTCCAGTCCAGCATTCCTCATGATGTACTCTGCATATAAGTTAAATAAGCAGGGTGACAATATACAGCCTTGACGTACTCCTTTTCCTATTTGGAACCAGTCTGTTGTTCCATGTCCAGTTCTAACTATTGCTTCCTGACCTGCATACAGATTTCTCAAGAGGCAGGTCAGGTGGTCTGGTATTCCCATCTCTTTCAGAATTGTCCAGTTTATTGTGATCCACACAGTCAAAGGCTTTGGCATAGTCAGTAAAGCAGAAATATTGAAATCTAATTCACAAACCATAAAATTCACCCATTTAGCCTATGCAATCCAGTGGTTTTTAGGAAATTCATAGATTTGTTAAACTAACACTATTATCTAATTTCAGATCATTTTTATCATCCCCAAAAGAAACCCTATATACAATTCTCACCTTCCCCACCCTATGCCTTTGACAACCACTAATTTACTCCCTGTCTCTATAGATTTGCTTTTTCTGAAAACTTCATACAGATGGAACCATAGAACATGTGCCATTTGTGTCTGGCTTCTTCCACTTAGCATAATGTTTTCAAGCTTCATTCATGTTGTAGCATGAAACAGTACTTTGTTCCTTTTCATGGCTGAGTAATGTTCCATTATATAGATTAAACCACCTTTTTGTTCATCCATTTATCAATTGATGGACATGTGTGCTTTTTTTCCAATTTTTAGCTATTATGAATAAAGCTGCTATGAAGCTTCATGTAAAAGTTTTTGTGTGGACATATGTTTTCATTTTCCTATACCCGAGAAAAATGAAAACATACGTCCATACATATATGTATACATAAGTGAAGTTGTTGGATCATATAGTAATTCTATGTTTAATTTTTTGAGGAACTGTCAGATTGTTTTCTAAAGCAGTTGTACCATTTTATATTTCTACTGTAACTGTATGATGGTTCCAATTTCTCCATATCCTTGCCAACCCTTGTTGTTAACTGTCTTTTTGATTATAGCAATTGAAGTGTTATCAAACTGATATCTTATTGTGGTTTTGATTTCTTTGATGGCTAATGATGTTGACCATCTTTTCATGTATTCTTGGCCAGCAGTGTCTCTTCCTTGAGAAATATCTATTCAAATCATTTCCCAAGTTTTTAATTGGACTGTTTCTCTTTTTATTGTTGAGTTGTAAGAATTCTTTATTCTGAATATAAGTTCTCTATCAGATATATAATTGGCAAATATTTTCTCCCATAAAAGACTCTGATGCTGGGAGGGATTGGGGGCAGGAGGAGAAGGGGACGACCGAGGATGAGATGGCTGGATGGCATCATGGACTCGATGGACTTGAGTCTGAGTGAACTCCAGGAGTTGGTGATGGACAGGGAGGCCTGGCGTGCTGCGATTCATGGGGTTGCAAAGAGTCGGACATGACTGAGCGACTGAACTGAACTGGTGATATGTATTTGTTTTTGTTGTTGTTTTGTTTTCTTGATGGTGACCTTTGAAGCACAAAAGTTTTTAATTTTGATGAGGTCTGGCTTATCTTTCTTTTATCACTTGTGTTTTCTGTGTCATGTCTAAGAAACCATAAGAAGCTAATCAAAAGTCACTATTTTCTTTTGAGTGAGTTTTATACATTTAGTTCTTACTAAAGAATTGATGCTTTTGAACTGTGGTGTTGGAGAAGACTCTTGAGAGTCCCTTGGACTGCAAGGAGATCCAACCAGTCCATTCTGAAGGAGATCAGCCCTGGGATTTCTTTAGAGGGAATGATGCTGGAGCTGAAACTCCAGTACTTTGGCCACCTCACGTGAACAGTTGACTCATGGGAAAAGACTCTGATGCTGGGAGGGATTGGGGGCAGGAGGAGAAGGGGACAACAGAGGATGAGATGGCTGGATGGCATCACCGACTTCATGGACATTGAGTCTGAGTGAACTCCGGGAGTTGGTGATGGACAGGGAGGCCTGGCGTGCTGCGATTCATGGGGTCGCAAAGAGTCGGACACGACTGAGCAACTGAACTGAACTGAACTGAAAAGAACTAAATTACTAATTACTCTTACATTTAATACATTTTGGCTTAATTTTTTAATATGGTATGAGGCATGGGTCCAACTTTATTATATACTTTGCTGGCAAATATCCAATTTTCCCACTACTATTTGTTGAAAAGACTATTCTTGATCCCACTAAATTGTCTTGGCACTCTTGTTGAAAATCAGACTGTGTTATACAAGAGTTTATTTCTGGACTCAAAATTCTATTCTATTTTTCTCAATGTCTGTCCTTATGTCAGTATCACACTGTCTTAATTACTGTAGCTTTGTAGTGAGTTTTGAAATAGAGAGAAAAATTCCAATTTTGTTCTTCCATTTCAAATTTGTTTTGACCATTTTGGATTTCTTGTAATTTCACATGAATTTTAGGACCTGCTTATCTATTTCTAAAAGAAAAGCTGGATATTTTATAGGGATTGTACTAAATCTATAGATCAGTTTGGCGCTTTATTGTCATCTTAATATTACGCTTTCTAATACATGAGCATGTTACATCTTTCTATCTATTTGGGTCTTCTTTAATTTAATTGAGCAATGTTTTATAGTTTTCAATGTATAAGACTTGTACTTCACTCATTAACTATATTTCTAAGTACTTTACTCTTTTTGATGGTACTGTAAATGGAATCATTTTCTTAATTTCTTTTTCAGATTTTGCATTGCTAGTGTAAATAAATACAATTAATCTTTATATATTGATTTTATATCTTGCAACCTTGCTGAACTTATTAGTTCTAATAGTGGTGTGTGTGTGTGTGTGTGTGTGTGTGTGTGTGTGTGTGTGTGTATTCCCTGTGGTTTTCCACATAATGGTCATATCATCTGTGAATAGAGATGGTTTTACCTCTTCCAATCTGGATGCCTTTATGAATATATATTTCTTGCCTAATTGCTCTCCAATAAAGTGTTTAACAGAAGTGGTCAAAGCGGACATCCTTGACTTGGTCCTGATCCTGGGGCAAAGCATCTAATCTTTTACCATGAAGTATAATGTTGGGTGTGGGTTTTTGATAGATGCTCTTGATCAGATTGAGGAAGATTCCTTCTGTTCTAGTTTTTAGTGCTTTATCATGATAACTTGTTGGATTTTGTTGAAAATCTGTTTCTGTGTCCAATGGGATGGTTGCATTTCATTTGTTCTTCATTCTATTAACTTAGTATAAATTGACTCATTTTTGGATATTAAGGCAATCTTGAATTCCTGGGATAAATCCCACTTTGTCTTGCTATATAAATCTTTTAATAAGTTATTGGATTTGGCTTGCTAGTGTTTTGTTAAGTATTTTGGAATCTATACGCACTGGACTGTAGTTTTCTTATGTTTTAGTTTTGATATCAAGGTGATACTGACCTCATAGAATGAGTTGGGAAGTGTTCTCTACTAATCTATTTTTGGGAAGAAATCGTGAAGATTTGGTATTATTTTTTCTTTATGTTTGATAGAATTCACTAGTAAAGTCATCTGAATCTGAGCTTTTCTCTGTGGGATTTTAAAAATTTATTAGTTCAATCTCCTGTTATAGTCTATTCAAAAAATTTGAATATCTCTCACATAAGTTTCAATAATTTCCTTTTAGAAATGTGTCCATTTCACCTACTTTATTTAATTTTTGGCATGCAGTTATTCATAATATTTCTTTTATATTTTAATAGTATTTCTTTTATTTTTATTTCTGTAACGATGGTACTCACGCCCTGCTTTTGTTTATCATTTTAGTAATTTGAATCTTGTGTTCTTCTTGGTCAGTCTAGTTAATAGTTAGTCAATTCTGTTTTTATTTTCAAAGGAACAATTTTAAATTTTGCTGATTTTTTGGGTTTTCTATTCTTTATTTGATTAATTTCTACTCTAATCTTTATTTCCCTACTTCTGTTTGAGGTATAGTTAGTTCTTCTTTGTCTATTTTTTTTTTAAGGTAAAAGCTTAGGTTTATTTGAAATCTTTCTTCTTTTCTAGTATGGGCAATTAACAGCTATCACTATTCCTCCCAAGTATCGCTTTAGGTAAATCTCATACATTTTGGTATGTTTTTTTCATTCATCTGAAAGTATTTTCTTTGTTCTCTTGTTAGTCTTTCTTTGACTCATTGATTATTTAGGACTGTGTTGTTTACTTGCCACATATTTGTGTATTTCCCAAATTTCCTTGTTTTATTGACTTTTATTTTCATTTTTGTGTGGAGAGCATGCTTTGTATTATCTCAGTTCTTTTAAACTTAGTGAGACTTGTTTTATAACCGAATATATGATCTACCTTGGAGAATGTTACATGTACTTTTGAGAAGAATATGTATATAGCTATTGTTGAGTGGAATGTTCTATAAATGTCTATTAAGCAGCTGGTTGATAGTGTTATTCAAGTTATCTACATCTTTGTTGATCTTCAGCCTAGTTGTTCTATCCATTATTGAAAGTGAGGTGTTGAAGTCTTCAAAAATTATTGTTGAATTGTTATTTTTCCCTCATTCTGTCAGTGTTCGTTTCATGTAATTTAGAGCTCTTTTGTTAGGGGCATATGTTGTTGCTGTTTAGTTGCTAAGTAATGTCTGATTCTTTGTGATCCCATGGACTACCATTCGCCAGGCTTCTCTGTCCCTCACCATCTTCTGGAGTTTGCCCAAGTTCATGTCCATTGTGTCAGTGAAGCCATCCAACTATCTCATCCTCTGTCGCCCTCTTCTCCTCCTGCCTTCAATCTTTCCCAGCATCAGGGTCTTTTCCAGTGAGTCAGCTCTTCATATCAGGTGGCCGAAGTATTGGAGCTTCAGCTTCAGCATCAATGCTTTGAATGAGTATTCAGGGTTGACTTCCTTTAAGATTGACTGGTTTGATCTCCTTGCTGTCCAAGGGACTCTCAAGAGTCTTCTCCAGTATCACAGTTCAAAAGCATCAGTTCTTTGGTGCTCTGCCTTATTTATGGTCCAGCTCTCACAACCATATGTGACTACTGGAAAGACCATAGCCTTGGTGATATGGACATTTGTCGGCAAAGTGACGTCTGTTTTTTAGCATCAATTCTTTGGTGCTCAGGTTTCTTAATGGTCCAACTCTCACATCCATACATGACCACAGGAAAAACCACAGCCTTGACTAGGCGGACCTTAGTTGGCAAAGTAATGTCTCTGCTTTTAAATATACTATCCAGGTTGGTCATAACTTTCCTTCTAAGGAGTAAGCGTCTTCTACTTTCATGGCTACAGTCACCATGTGTGGTTATTTTAGAATCCAANCTCTTTCATCTTGTTAGTTCTAATCCGTCATTCTAACCTGTCTAGATCTCTTTGAATCTTATTCCTGTCCGCTGACTTATTACTGCTATCTCATGGCTCTTTTGGCAACTGAACCCTTGACAGGCTTGCTCGTTTTGACTTTATCCAAGTTGCCAGTAAAAATGCTGAACAACGCAGACACATTAGCACAACCTGGATAGTTCTCTTCCAGGTAAACATGGCACCTTGGACATCACACTTCGGGTTTGGTCATTCAGTCAGGCATGGAGGCTCATTAATGCATACTGCTCCTTTTTGTTCAAATGCCTCACTGCAGGCCATTCACGTTCTATCTGTATAGCTACTGTCTCTTATACACATCTAGATGTGTATAAGAGACAGCCTCTTCACTTTCTGCCATTAGAGTGGTATCATCTGCATATCTGAGGTTGTTGCTATTTCTCCTGGCAATCTTGATTCCAGCTTGTAACACATCTAGCTTGGCATTTCTCATGATGTACTCTGCATATAAGTTAAATAAACAGGGTTATAATAAAAAGCCTTGCTGTAATCCTTTCTTCATGTAATTTGGAGCTCTTTTGTTAGGGGCATATGCATTTATATTTTTAATATTTTCCTGATAAATTGACCCTTTTATCATTATAAATTGACTCTTTTATCATTATAAACAAGGCTGAGCACTGAAGAATTGATTCTTTTGCTTTGTGGTGCTGGAGAAGACTCTTGAGAATCCCTTGGACTGCAAGGAGATCAAAACTCCTCTGCAAGGAGTCAATCCTAAAGGAAATCAGCCCTGAATATTCATTGGAAGGTCTGATGCTGAGGCTGAAGCTCCAATACTTTGGCCACCTGATGTGAAGAGCTGACTCACTGGAAAAGACTCTGATGCTGGGNAGGAGATCAAAACTCCTCTGCAAGGAGTCAATCCTAAAGGAAATCAGCCCTGAATATTCATTGGAAGGTCTGATGCTGAGGCTGAAGCTCCAATACTTTGGCCACCTGATGTGAAGAGCTGACTCACTGGAAAAGACTCTGATGCTGGGAAAGATTGAAGGCAAAAGGAGAAGGGGGTGGCAGAGGATGAGATAGTTAACATCATCAACTCAATGGACATGAATTTGAGCAAACTCTGGGAAATAGTGAAGGACAGGGAAGCCTGGTGTGCTTCAGTTCATGGGGTCTCAAAGAGTTGGACACAACTTAGTGTCTGAACAACAAAACCACATTATAATACATTATTTTTTTTAAGTAAAAATTTGTCTTAAAGTCTATTTTATTGATATTAGTATCAACTCCAGCTATCTTCGGGTTACTATTTGCAAGATATATCTTTTTTATCCTTTTATTCTCAACCAAGTTATACCTTTAAATCTAATATATGCCTCTTTTAGACAATATATAGTTGATCATACATTTTTAAAACCCATTTTGCCAATCTCTGCCTTTTGATTGAGGTATTTAACTCATTCATATTTAATACAATTACTGGCATGATTGGAATTATGCCTGCCATTTGTTATTAGTTCTCTGTATGTTTTGTGCCCCTTTTGTTCCTCTATTCCTCCATTACTGCCTTCTTTGTGTTACTTAGATATTTTAGGGTATCATTTTTATACTTTTTTAAATTTGCATTTTCCTAATGATAAATGATATTGAACATCTTTTCATATGCTTATTGACCATTTGTATATTTCTTTGCAAAAATGTCATTTCAAGTCTTTTGTCCATTTTTTAATTGGGTTGTTTGATTTTTTTGTTTTTGTTGTTTTGGGGTTTTAGGAGTTCTTTACACACTCTGGATTTTAACCCTTTATCAGCTATGTGATTTGCACATATTTTCCCCATTCTATAGCTTGCCTTTTCATTCTGTTGATAGTATGCTTTGCTGCAGAAAAGTTTTAGATTTTGAAGTCTAGTTTGTCTATTTTTCCTTTGTTGCCTGTGCTTTTGGTGTCAACCCAATCCCATTAAGATTTCCTCCCATATTTTCTTCTAAGAGTTTTAGAGTTTAGCTCTTATGTTTAGGTCTTTGATCAATTTTGAGTTAATTTTTATATATGGTAAGAGTCCAACTTCATTCTTTCACATGTGGATATCCAGTTTTCTTGGTACCATTTTTGAAGACTGTCTTTTCCCCATTGAATCATTTTGGCATCTTTGTCAGAAATTATTTGGCCATATACACTAGGGTTTATTTCTGGGCTCTCTATTCTATTCTATTAGTCTATATGTCTGTCCTTATGCCAGTATTCCACTGTTTTGGTTACTGTAGCCTTGCAGTAAGGTATAAAATCAGGCAGTGTAACTATTCTGACTTTATTCTTCTTTTGGCTCTTTGAGCTCCCTGAATTTGCATATGAACTTTAAGACTGCTTTTTTAAGAAAAGCTATTAAGATTTTGATATAGATTGCATTGAATCTGTAGATCTCTTAGGGTAAATATTATCATCTTAACAATATTAATTCTTTCAATCCATGAGCATGGGATGTCTTTCACTTTACATGTCTTCTTTCATTTATTTCAGGAACATTTAGTAGTTTTCACTATACAAGACTTTTGACTCCTTGCCTAAGTTTATTCCTAAGTACTTTATCATTTTTGATGTTATTTTTAATGGAATTGGTTTCTTAATTTCCTTTTTGGATTGTTTGTTGTTAATGTATAAACACACAATTGATTCTTTGTTGTTTGTTTGTATCATGCAACTTTGCTGAATTTGCTTATTAGTTAGTTCTAACAACTTGTGGAATCTTTAGGGTTTTCTACATATAAGATAATATCATCTGCAAATGGAAATAATCTGACTTTTTCCTTTCCAATTTGGATGTCCTTTAATTTTTTAAGCATGATTTCCTCCAGTTTTTTTTTTTAAAACAGATCCCTAGTTCCAAGAGTTTTTATTGATTCTTTAGGATTTTCTGTGTGGGCAATCATGTCACATAAGAACAAAGACATTTTTATTTCTTCCTTCCCAAATGTATACATGTTTTGTCTCATTGCATTAGCTAAGTCTTCTAGTACAATGTTGAGTATAAGTGATGAGAGCAGACATCATCACTTTGTTCCTGATGTTAGGGGGAAAGCATTTAGTTTCTCACCATTAATTATGACATTAGCTGTAAGTTTTTTGTAGATGTTCTTTATCAAAAGAGTTTTTATCATGAACTAATCAACTGCTTTTTCTGCATCTATTGATATGATCATAGATCAATTTTCTTTTTTAGCCTGTTGCTGTGATAGACTACATTAACTGATTTTTGATGAACATATTTTGTGATAGCTGATTTAAAGTCTTTGCCTAGTAAGTCCAACCTCTATTCTTCTTCAGGGACGGTTTCTATTGGTTATTTTTTCTGTGTAAGGGCCATACTACTTTTCTTGGTATGTCTCATAATCTTTGGTTGAAAACTTGACATTTCACTGCTATCATGTGGCAACTCTGGAAATTAGCTTTTCTCCCCTCCTCAGGGTTTGGTTTTGTTATTGCTTGTTTCAGTTTTTGTTATTTATTTAGTGACTTTTCCTAACTAATTCTGTAAAGTACATATTCTGTAAGATGTGGCTACTGGAGTAAATGCTTCAATCAGATTTCCTTAAACCCCTTGAGTGAATAATCGTCAGTCCTTTGATGAGAGACTGTATGTGTCTGCATCCGTGTCCACACACATATGTATGTGTGTTGGGCACTCTTTCAATCCTCCAGAAGTTTGCAACTCTTTATGATGGCTTTAGCCATCATTTTCTACCTCCACCAAGCCCCAATGTCAGTCCAAGGTAAAAATGTAGGGCCTTTTCAGGTGTATTTTGTGCATGCACACAGCCCTGCAGATGCAAATGGCCTCCTAGATCCCAAGGAATATGATATTTCTCATTCCCCAGATGTTCCTTTTATGTTTTCTGACCAGATAGTCTCTTGTTTGTCCCAATTGCTACTGCTGCTATGGTATTAAGTGATTGTTACTGGTTGTTTTCAACAAATGCTCTAGAAGTAGTAACTTCCCCACTGAGTGAACTCTGAGCCAGGTCAAATAAAAACTCTGTGAATGAATACTTTTCCAAGGAACTGCTAGACATGTCAAGTAGAGACAATTCTCTAAGAATTGGGCTTTTTGAGGATCTTCAAACCTAGTATGGTCCCTCTGGGTGCTACTAGGGTGCTGGTTTTCCAGACTACTATGGAGCTTGGGAGAAGAGATGGGAGCAGGACAAATACAAACATCACAATTTTCACTGTTCTTACCAAGAATCAGCAGGCTTTTTTCCCCAAGTAATGCTCCTCATATCATTATAAACTTTTGGTTACTTTCCAGGGTTCTGAAAAAGTTGATTTTAACCATTTTTTCTGGAGTTCTTACTGCTTTTAAGGAGTAGCAGATTTTTGGAATCCTTTACCCCATCATTCCTGATGTCCTGCTGTGAGTGACTCTGGATAGACAGACATCTGTGAATGAATATTGAAAAGATGGAGATATGAAAGTTCATGACTTAAGACTAACAAGTGACCCTGAGTGATTAGACCATATGGAAAGTGAGGAGGATGTATATTATTCACAGCATTCTTCATGTTGCATGTAACTCAAACCTAAATGACATAGGCATCAGGTTTTTTTTACAAGAAGGATATTAATATCAACTCACAAAGTTGATAAGCTCATGGGTATGTCTAGCTCCAGGCGCAGCTGGGTCTGGAGCCCCAAGCAATCATTAAGACTCAGCCTTGTGCTCTCTTTCTCTCAGTTCTGCTCTCCTGTGGTTACAAGATGGTGGCCAACAGTTCTACATTAACATCCTCAAAGATCCAAGTTCAATGTAAAGAGAAATGATCTCTTCCTAACAATCCTGTCAAAAGTCCCAGAACTAAATTTCTAAATTAATTGTGCCCATTTCTAAACTAATTGCTGTGGCCAAGGGAGATGGAGCCAGGCCTTAATCACATGCTCTTCCCTTGAGCCAACAGTGGAGTCAGCCCCTAACTGAACCACAGAGACTGGGCATGGGAGTAAGGTAGTTCCTTAAGGATTATATAGATTAACTTACCAGAAGATGGGTAATTTAGTGTATAGCATAGGGAACTGTATTCAATACCTTATAATAACTATAATGAAAAAGAATCTGAAAAAATATATGTAATATAATATAATATAACTGAATCACTTTTCTGTACACATGAAACATTGTAAATCAACTTTACTTCAGTAAAAAGCAATATTTTTTTAAAAAGAAGTTTGGTAACAAGAGCTAATCAAGCAAAAGCACTAAACAGACTCCCTATCCCTAGTGGCTCAGATGGTAAAGCATCTGCCTACAATGTGGGAGACCTGGGTTCAATCTCTGGGTTGGGAATATCTCCTGGAGAAGGACATGGCAACCCACTCCAGTACTCTTGCCTGGAAAATCCCATGGATGGAGGAACCTGGTNTCCCTATCCCTAGTGGCTCAGATGGTAAAGCATCTGCCTACAATGTGGGAGACCTGGGTTCAATCTCTGGGTTGGGAATATCTCCTGGAGAAGGACATGGCAACCCACTCCAGTACTCTTGCCTGGAAAATCCCATGGATGGAGGAACCTGGTAGGCTCCATTCCATGGGGTCGCAAAGAGTTGGACACGACTGAGTGACTTCACTTTCACTTTCACTTTCATGAGAAGTGGTAGAAGCTGAAACTAGGAAGCTCTAGAGACAACTTGCCATTTCAGGCATCAACCCACAGCCCTGACAAACCACTCAACAAACATTAGATGAGGACTTGCTTTGTGGCAGGGTCTGTGCTGAGCACTAGGATACCAACTCTCAAGGAGGCTCCAGTCTAGTTTTAGACATTCTCAATCTATGGCAAATTCCTTGCTAAGACTTTTCAAAGACATCATTTTGTTCAAATCTTTAATTACCTAGACTAGGAAATTGGTGCTCAGCAAATTAGTGACAGAGTTAGACCAAAGACCAAGTTGACCTCTTTGTACTGTAAACATGGACCACATTTATTATTCAAGTTGTCTTTTCAAGCCACCTCTGGGAGCCTTCCCAGAGTTCCCATACTCCTGCTTGCACCTCCAGCAGAATACTTACTATCCCTGAGTTGACTCTAATTAACCCTTTCTCTTGGTTCAATGTTGATTTTTTTTTTCCCTTTCTGTCTTGCTTTCTGTCCAGTCCCAATATGTCTGCCTCCTGTCTCTGCACTATTGAGTATTGCATTCCACCTCTTGGAGAAGGAAGTGGCAACCCGCTCCAGTATTCTTGCCTGGAGAATCTCATGGACAGAGGAGCCTGTTGGGCTATAGTCCATGGGGTCGCAAAGAGTTAGACATGACTGAAATGACTTAGCACTCACACAGCATGCACATTCCACTTATTCTTGCTAACAAGACTCATTTGCAGGTAGCTGCTTTTACATGGGACCCTCTGTGCACTGCCCACAGAGGCAGCTCTCAAATATGGTATGAACCAATGGGTGTTTGTCACACTCCACTGAGGAGCATGGAAGTCCCTCTGATCCCCAGGGATGCTCCCTGATGGGCAGAGCTGTCACTCTTCCCACTCCTGCCCTAACCAAGGAGAAGAGATATAAAGAAGAGATCACAGAATCTCTCTGGGTGTCACCTGAGTAAACTGACTCTGCTCTCCTCAGAATCTCGAGGAGGATAGAATCTGGGGCAGTGTCTTAGTCCTTCAACATCAGAACGAGGTAGTTACTTAAACCACTTCATCTAACTACTCACTCTTATTTGACAGATGGGAGACTGAGGCTCATAGAGAGAAAAGGACTTGCCCAAAATGACAGAGGGAGTTAGTTTAGTCAGAAATGAGAATTTTAACCCATAGTATCTGGGAGTCTTCCATGGGCTCTTTCCTTGACACCTAAGGTCTCCTGCAAGAGAGCCTTTTCCTTTCTACAAGGAAGCACACAGCTGAGCCTCTCTCCTTACCCCATCATCCCTTGCCCTGCCCATCTGTCTACCTTGCCTTCCCACCCTGCATCTAGTGGAATCGGGATTGGGGTCTGACCCTGAAGCAGTGTTGCTTCAGCTCCATGTGGCTCTTTCTTGGAAGTAGAGGACCTGTGGCCAACTATGGACCTGAGGATAGCCGAGAGGTCATGTAGAGTAGGGAGAATAGGGTGGTGTTGAGTAGCAGGTATTGACAGCTTACTTCATGCCAGGCATCACACCAGGCACCTCATATTCTCTCACTAGCCTTAACACTTCGGATAGGTAAGTGTTCTTTTCCTCATCTTTCAGAGAAGGAAGCTAGAACTCAGAGAAGACAAGTGACTTGCCTAAGGTCACATAGCCAGTAAGCAGTGGAGCAAGGATTCAGATCCAGGACTGTTGGCCTCTAGGAGTCTGAAGTCTTTATTTTGTGTTGTCTCAAACCATTTCTCTGGAAACTCCAGTTCTAGACTGAGTCCCAGTCAGGGGCTCAGAGCTGAAGGCCCATCCTTCAGACCTTTATGTACATACCCTGTGGGAGCAGCAGGTCCAGACCAAGCCACAGCAGGCCCGGAGCTCCAGAAGGAATGTCAGTGGACTTCTTTACTTCCTGGCCTAGGGCCTCACTTCTCACCATCCCAGGACTATAGAGCTGGGCTTATTTTCAGGGATGGATGAACATTTTCCCCATAGAGTATGTATAGTCCACAGTCGAGCCAAATGGAGGCCCCCCCGCCCCACCCTGTAGGAGAAAAAGGGAAAGGGGGAAGGGGAGCAGGGCAGCCTTACAGAAGGGATAGCTTTGCCGAGTTTCAGCCTAATATCCTGGAGCTATTCCTAGGCAGATTGTGGTCAGTGGAATTATGCTTTTATCAGGCTGCTGGGNCCCGCCCCACCCTGTAGGAGAAAAAGGGAAAGGGGGAAGGGGAGCAGGGCAGCCTTACAGAAGGGATAGCTTTGCCGAGTTTCAGCCTAATATCCTGGAGCTATTCCTAGGCAGATTGTGGTCAGTGGAATTATGCTTTTATCAGGCTGCTGGGAGTTTCAATAAAATCTTTATGGCCGGGAAAGTTCTCTTTATGGAAATCAGATTATTGAAGTGCCTGCTGGGGGGAGGGCTTCACCAGCCTGCCTTGCTCCCCACAGCCTCCCTCCTCCCCTGCAGCACAGCTCCCCTACTCAGCTCTTTCCCTTCCCTCCCTGCAGGCCTCCAGTTCCCAGGGACATTTGAGCTCCTCACACTGAGATATGAAGAAGGCTTTGGCAGGTAGAGAAACATTGAGAGGGTACATCAAAGGTGCTGGTGGGACTGCAAAATTAATGTTGCAAAACAGCTCACTCCCACTCTCCCACCATCACCCCCATTGCAGAGCCCTGGTTTTGCCATTTCTAGGTCAATCTTCCTCTGGTCCTGGCTCGCTCTGTTGGCAGGTCCCAGATTCTGGGCCTTAGCACACAGCCAAGCCCCTCCCCCCTTCCCCACCATCCCCAGGCCTGTCCATCTGTCTAGAGAGCCTTCCTGCCCAGCATCCTGTGGGACTGGAGTTTGGGTCAAACCCCAAGGCAGTGTTGCTCCAGCTCTAGGGAAGCCTTCCTGAGAATGCCCTGTGCCGTGGCCCTTTCTTGGGGGCAGAGGAGCAACTATAGTTGAGGTCCCCCACACTCTACCCCATAAACTGCCCGCTTGGGGAGGGCCTGCCCTAGGAGGTTTTCCTTGTGGCTTTCTGGGAGGTTTTAATTTAGCAAAAGGAAAGTGATTTGGGCCAAATAGTCTCTTTCAGGGCTACAGTGTTTCAAAAGCCCCCTGAAATGTGCTTTTGCCTACCCCAAGCTCTCTCACTGCCTGCCTCCCAGCATCCTCCCTGGGAGAGCTTCCACTAAGTGTCTAATTCAAGAGACATCCTGTCCTCAGAGGAATGATTGAAGGAGCTGGAAAAGAGAAGACTGAAGCGGCCAGAAGCTTTGTGTCCAGCCCTTTGAAGGGCTGTCATGGGGCAGAGGAAGCCAATGCATTCTGCATGGTCCCAGCAGTAGAGCTGGGATCATCCAAACAACAATATGAGGTAAGGAGTATTGTTCCCAGTTTACAGATGAAGAAACTAAGACCCAGGTCCACACAGCTAGGGAGGGGTGGGGCTGCCTTTCAAAGCTAGGCCATCTGATATCAAATCTAGCATTCTCCACATCCTAACCAATGGATAAAGGCAACAAGTAGTCAGCATTGAGTTCTGCATAGGTGGTCATTTGAAGCCAGCCCCACCCAGGCACTGATTTCAGCAACTTCCGGGAACCCACTCGCTGCTGGGATCCCATCTCTCCTCCACCCCGATCCTGCCCCAGACCTCTGGCCTGTACCCCAGCTGCCCCCGGCATTCCTCCTAGGGGACACTCATTCACCCCAGTGGGTTTGCCCTCAGACTTTCCTCACTTTAGACCTCTCAGAAGCAAACTCGGTCTCAATAGTCTGCCCTGTGCTCCCATCCTGTCCTTGATTTGCCAATAAGGAAGAGCTTTCTAAGAGATGTCCAAGGATGGACAGGTAGGGCTGGCCGCCCAGAGCCCAGGCATTGGGTTGGGGATTGTTCAAGCTGAGGATCCTTGCAGTGATTTGTCTTGACTTACGTACTTATTTTCCTATGTGAGCCCTTCTATGATTGTGCCCAGGTTTTGCACTCAGCCTCTTGTTTCCTATTCTTTCTCTCCCTTCTGCAGTTTGTCTTTTTTGCCCTTTTCTGTTTAGGCTTCTTTCTCATTCTCTTTGCTTCTCTCTGTGCATTTTCCCCTTTCTCTCCTGCTCTCCACATCTGTTTCTTCTGCCTGTTTCTGCCTTCTTTCCCTCATCTCAGTCTCTATACATCCTCTCCCTCTCCTGCCCTCCTTCCCTGATACTTACCTCTCTCTTTGTCTCTCTATCTCAGTCTTCCATCTCTTTCACTTTTACTCTGGGTCCCACTATATTCTTCTCTCTCTCATATTTTTCCATTTCTCTGTCTTTGCCTCTCTGCCCCAGCCCTTCCTTTCAGAGCCTCACCTGACCGAAGCCTTGCTCTATTTGCCAGTCTGCCTAACTTAGCTCTCTTCAAAGAAACCACCAATGTCTTCCATTTTTCTCCCATCTCAAGCTGTGACATCTGTGGCAGCTGATACTGGGGAGCTAGACTCGAGCAAGATCATTTTGGTCCTTAAGGAGCTAGAGGAAACCTTGGGCCCTGCAATTTCTTTCCAAAAAGGAGGAAGTGACATCTCAGTTTCCTTCAGGCCCCAGCTGGAGCCTCTGTATGGCTCAGAACCTGACAGATTCAGGAATGAATCATTGACCCATAAGAAGCCCTGTCTTTGTGTCCAGCTCCACCATGATCACCCTTTGTACATGTCTGGACACCACTCCTCCCTTTTGAAACTCACTTCAGTTCTGGTCTCACCCTTATTCCAGGAGAGCATGATGCCTATTCTTGAAGGAACAGAGAGAAGCTCAGTATTGCTGAAGTCTACAGTCAAACATGACTACTTGAGTGGGGAATGGGAAGAGAAGGCAAAGGATAAGACTGGAGAGATAACCTGGGGCCAGGCCAGATAAGGAGTTTGAAATGTATCTTCAGGTTGCTGAAAGACATTGAAAGTTGTTAGTCAAGAAAAGGGAGAAGATCTGTCTATAATTTACAAGATCCCTCTGGCCACTATGTTGATTCCGGATGATAGAGGAGCAAGAGTGGAAGCAGGGAGACCATTGAAAAGTAAGAGGCAAGGGGGGCTTGGACCAGGGCAGTGGCAGCAGAGGTGGAGCAAATTGGACTTTTTCTGGTATATCTAGAATGTAGCAGCGATAGGGCTTGGTGATTGATTAGATGGAGGCATGATAGTGAGGGAAGTGTGAAAGCAAATTCTGGCTTGCACAGTTGGGCAGATGGTGATGCCTGTCACTGGTACAGAAATCATAAGAGAAGGAACAGTCTAGAGACTAACTGAGTTCTGGATTCAGTTCAATTCAGTCACTCAGTCATGTCCAGCTCTTTGTGACCCCCATGGACTGCAGCAGGCCAGGCTTCCCTGTCCATCACCAGCTCCTGGAGCTTGTTCAAACTCGTGTCCATCAAGTCAGTGAAGCCATCCAACCATCTCATCCTCTGTCGTCCCCTTCTCCTCCTGCCTTCAATCTTTCCCAGCATCAGGATCTTTTCCAAAGAGTCAGTTCTTCACATCCGATGGGCAAAGTATTGGAGCTTCAGCTTTAGCATCAGTCCTTCCAATGAATATTCAGGACTGATTTCCTTTAGGATGGACTGGTTAGATCTCCTTGTTGCCCAAGGGACTCTCAAGAGTCTTCTCCAACACTACAGTTCAAAAGCATCAATTCTTCAGGGCTCAGCTTTCTTTATGGTCCAACTCTCACATCCATACATGACTACTGGAAAAACCATAGCTTTGACTAGATGGATCTTGTCAGCAAAGTAATGTCTCTGCTTCTTACTATGCTGTCTAGGTTGGTCATAGCTTTTCTTCCAAGGAGCAAGTGTCTTCTAATTTCACAGCTGTAGTCACCCTCTGCAGTGATTTTGGAGCCCAAGAAAATAAAGTCTGTCACTGTTTCCCTTGTTTCCCCATCTATTTGCCATGAAGCGGTGGGACCAGATGCCATGATCTTAGTCTTTTGAATGTTGAATTTTAAGCCAGAGTTTTCACTCTCCTCTTTTACATTCATCAAGAGTTCTGAACTGGCCATGTGGAATCTGAAGTGCTCATGGACCATCCAGCTTAAGAGCGCAGTCAGGCAGTGGCAGATCCTGGAGCTCAGAGGGTAAGTTTGGAAGGGATAGAGATGTGGGGAACACAAGCCAAGAGACAGGCAGTGAAACCATGGGAATGGGTAAGCTGGCCCCAAGCATGGACAGAGCATGAGAAGAGGAGAGGGCTAAGGTTAGGGTCTGGGGAGACTTCTGGAATGAGTAGAGCAAGAGAAAATCTGTCAAGGAGACTAAGGATGGTTGGATCAGAGAGGCAAGAGGACATTTAGAAAATACAGAGATGGAGAAACCAAGAGGAGAGAGTGTCGCCAAAAGGAGAGGGTAACCAATTGTGTCAGATGTTATGAAGTCAAATATGAGAAAAAGAAAGCTTCAAGCAGACTTGTAATTAGAAGGTCCTCGGTGACTTTTGCTAGAGCATTTTTCAGCAGTGATGGTCATGGTGACTGTATTTGAAAAGGTGGGGACAGCTGAGTGTGTCTGCCCTAAATTTTGCCACATTCCACTTCTCTCTTTAGGAGTGAAGAGGATCCAGCAAGTTTCCATTGTTCTCCACTATACCCAGGTCTCCTGCGCCTTCCCCCACTCCTCTGCACACACACACACACACACACACACACACACACACACACACACATGCTTCCTTGCTTCTTTTTGCTTCAGCAGACTGAATTCTAGGGTTGCCCCCCCCCTTCCCACTTCAGACTTAGAAATAGATTGCTCATTGCACCAATTGTGAAACCTTATCTGGTCTGGTAAAAATGTGTGTCTGGAGCAGCTGAGCTCCATGTTTCAGCCAAGGGGGTGAGCTGGCTGCTGGATAGCTCGCCTGCAGCCCAGGGCTGGGGCAGCTGTGGGATGCGTAGAAGAGGACACAAACCAGAGGAAAGGATGGGTGTGAGGAGGTGGAAAGGGGAGGGGAATGAAGAAAGAGGATGGAGAATTGGGAATGCAGTAACTGGAAGCAGTTTCTGGAGTCACAGATTTGTGTTTAAATCTTGGCTTCACTAGTTCCTACCTCTGTGGGAAGTAACTTTATGCTCTGAGCCTTAATTTGCTCATCGAAAAATGGGCTTCATAATAATACACCCTATCTCATTGGTACTCCTCATTAGACAGAATATCTTCTTACTATTACTATCATTCTTATTCTTATTTCAGGATGATGCTGGTGTTAGGAGAAGGCCAAGCAGCTCTCTGGGGACCTTGCCAGGACTAGGGAAGCAACAGCCCTGTAGTCTCTTCTTGGGTTTCCAAGAAGGGCTCAGAGGAGTTGAACACTGGTAAGAAGCAGCAGCAAGGATGTACCAAATAAGGATAAAAGAATGGTTATTTGGCCTCAAGCTCAGCAGTTCCTGCAGTCAGTCCCTTTAGCTTTGGCCCAGAGACAGCCTCCTAAAGGGGGGCAGCCCAGCTTCTTCAACTGCACACCAAAGCTCACCCATCTTCAGGCCTAACTCTGGTGAGCCATGACCATGGCTTTACACAGAAACTTCTGGCCAGCTGTTTGCCACACACCACCTGGGTTTCAGGGTAGGGGGAGCTTCTGATTCCACAGGAGGGCAAGGAGCCCAGAAGAGCTCACCAGGCCTCACCCTCAACCCCTTGGCCCCATGGGCTGGACGCAGAGGCCAGTCCCTCTTTCAGGCCTTGTGCAGGCCATCCCTAGCTCTCCCTCCCCTGGACCCACAGAGTCCTGAGGAAACCCCAGCCCATGTCTGCCCCCTGTGCTGATGCCTATACTCCTGCCCCTAACCCCACCCTTCTGCCTTGTCAGGAGGTTTCAGCAAAAGGTGATTGAGTGCTGAGGTGGTCTTGATTGATGGAAAAGACTCCATCATGGCCCTGGGGTAGCAGGAAGTGGAGAAATCAGACACATTCTTCAGGTTAGGGGGTGCCACCTCCTCTTGACTGGCAGGGCAGGAAATTAGGGCCTGAACCAGCACAGAAGCCAAGCCAAGAGGTTACGGGGGCTTCTCCAGGGGTTGTGGGCCAGGAAACAACATTGGTAGATTGTCTAATCAAGCTTGTTATGACCTCTTGGGGCCCCCTCTTCTCCCCATGAACTGAGGACTTTGGGCTTAATCCTCACAAGTGGAGGAGAGAAAGGAGCCATGTGGGGATGATCATGGGGATGAGAAGTATGAAGACGGATGTCTGAGGAGATGGGAGACGCTAAAGGGACAGCTCCAGGAAAGCAGCCATTCTCCATTGACTCAGACTCAGAGCTTGGGGAGGACCAGTCTGGGAATCAGATGTTGGGGAGGAGCTCCCAGAGCCCCACTTCATGGGTTCCAAGTGCAGCTCTTGCTTGGAAAGGCCAGGACAGCAGCATGTGGCAAGATGGGTTTTAGATGGGTTCTGGTCCCTGCTTATAGCATCAGCTGGCTAAGCCAGGGAGCTGGCAAGGCATCTGGGTGGGGTCCCTCAGGACTCAGTGTTGGAAGACTGGGTCCTTATGGAAGCCCCTTTCAGGAAGTCTGCAGGACAGAGCAGGAAATGTGGAGTACACAACGCAGTGCAGGAGGACTGCGGACGGGCTGAAGCCCAGGTCCCATAAGGAGCTGATGAAGGAGCTGGAGCTTCCTGGCATTGAGCAGAGAAGGCAGGAATGGGATCTTTGTTGTCAAAGCGCTGAAGGGCGGTCATGGCCAGAGGGGGCAAATAATGTCAGTGTGGCCTCCAGGAGCAGAGACTCTGGGAGAAAGCCACAAGGAGCCAGAGCTCTTCACCTCAATACCAGAGGAAATATTCTCAAGATCTGTCCATGCTCAAAACTCGGGAGGAAGGAGGTAGTATCACACATCACTGGAGGTATGCGAGGAAGGACTAAATGACCACTTTGTGGAGAGTCAAAGAGTAGATGGGAGTGGTCCCTTGGCATCCACTGTCCACCCTGTCATGCCAATCTCTGGTTCTATGAACAGACCAATCACAAGCACTGAAATTGAAACTATGATCAAAAATCTTCCAATCAACAAAAGCCCAGGGCCAGATGGCTTCATAGGCAAATTCTATCAAACATTTAGAGAAGACCTAACACCTATCTTTCTCAAACTCTTCCAAAAAATTGCAGAGGGAGGAACAGTTCCAAACTCATTCGATGAGGCCACTATCACCCTGATACCAAAACCAGACAAGTATATTACAAAATAGAAAATTATAGGCCAATATCACTGATGAATGTAGATGTAAAATCCTAAACAAAATAGTAGCAAACAAATTCCAACAACACATTAAAAAGATCATACACAAAGATCAAGTGGGATTTATCCCAGGGATGCAAGGATTCTTTAGTATGTGCAAATCAGTCAATGTGATACACCATATTAACAAAATGAAAGACAAAAAGCATATGATCCATAGGGGAAGCCTGGGGATATAGAGAAAATTCAAGTTTTACCGGTAATATTTAAAATATCTATAAAATATGAGATCTCAAGCAAATATTAATATTTTAAATATAGATGGTAGATATTGATGATAGTTTTAAATGGTAATATTAATAGAACACTTTCTAAGTGGCTGGCAATATTTGAAGGCAGTGTTTCTCAAACCTGGCTGTATGTAAAGACTAGCAAGAACTTTATATGTAAAGATTCTAATTAGACTGATTTTAGGCTAAAGCTAGTGCATTGGCATATATTTAAAAATCCACAGGTAAATATATTAATTTATTAGAAATGAGAACCACTGGTATGACTGTGTATGTTTGATTTTAATTTTAAATCCAGCTAACATGGTCTGTCTAGCACTTGTAGAATGTTTATAAATAAAGGGAATTTCTAGAAAAAAAAACAAACAAACATATGATCATCCCAATAGATGCAGAGAAAGCTTTTGACAAAATTCAACGTTTATTTGTGATAAAAAAGCTCTGCAGAGTATGAGCATAGAAGGAAAATACCTCAACTTAATAAAGGCCATATATGATAAACCCACAGCAAACATTATTCTCAATGGTGAAAATCTGAAAACATATCCTCTAAGATCAGGAACAAGACAAGGATGTCCATTCTTGCTACTATTATTACTGAATTACCTTTGTGAGATGGAGTAGTACTCCATCTAGTACTCAAGGAACTAATACTCACTCCTCAAGTTCTCTGAGGGTCTGTGACTCGAGTTTGTACCTCCCAGAAACTTAGCTTGCTGCAGTAGCACCGTATGGCCATTTATTATGTAACCTTACTGGTCTCTCATTATCTGCCCCACCAGCAACGAGCCTCTCATGTCATCAGCATTTTCCCCACATGGAGTATAGTGGACATGTTTAATGATCCTTTTTTTTCATACCACATGGCTCCTAACAGCTTCACAGTTAGGGCTTAACTCATAAGTCCATCACTGGTTCCAACTTTATGGTCAATTGTAGGGATTCTCAAGGATAATTTTGACCATCTGCAATTGTGCCTTACATGCTGACTTGAGATGCTATGTCCATGTAGAGCACTGTTTCACAGACTGCTCAATAATGCTGAGAGGCACAAAGCAGTATGCTGGGGCAGGAATAGTTGGAAGCCTGGACATAAATGATCTCTCCCTGGACACGTGGGGTTTCCATCCCTCTTTTAACACAGGCCAAATCACCCTCCCAGATTGTCCCTACCCTTTAGCTAGAGATCCTATAGGCTCTGCTTTCTAAAAAATCCAGAATCCAATCATATTTTTATTTCCTCACAACTTCCACCTTGGTCCAAGCCACCATCACCTCTCACAAGACAATCCCCAGAGGCTCTTTACTTCCTCTTATGTATTCACTCCTGCCCTCCATGTATCTATTCACCTCAAAGGTGCCCTTGTGTTTCTCTTAAGACATAAGTCACTTATCTGCTCAAAACCCTCCAATGGTTCCATTCTCCTCAAAACAAAAACCAAATGACTTACAAGGATGCCCAATATCTGTCCCCCAAGCCACATCTCTGATTCCTCTCCCACTGCTTTCCTCGTTGTTCATCCCACTCTACCATCCATTTCCCAAACCCATGAGGCACACAATCGACTCTATGACTTTGCTCTTCCCTCTACTGGATGCTGATGCTGAAGCTGAAGCTCCAGTACTTTGGCCACCTGATGTGAAGAGCTGATTCATTAGAAAAGACCCTGATGCTGGGGAAGATTGAAGGCAGGGGCAGAAGGGGACGACAGAGGATGAGATGATTGGATAGCATCACCAACTTGATGGACATGAGTTTGAGCAAGCTCCAGGAGTTGGTGATGGACAGGGAAGCCTGGCATGCTGCAGTCCATGGGGTTTGAAAGAGCTGGACACAACTGAGTGACTGAACTGAACTGATTCACTGATGAGGGACTTCCATGGTGGCTCAGATGGTAAAAATCTGCCTGCAGTGTAGGAGACTTGGGTTTGATCCCAGGGTCTTGGACATGAGTTTGAGCAAGCTCCAGGAGTTGGTGATGGACAGGGAAGCCTGGCATGCTGCAGTCCATGGGGTTTGAAAGAGCTGGACACAACTGAGTGACTGAACTGAACTGATTCACTGATGAGGGACTTCCATGGTGGCTCAGATGGTAAAAATCTGCCTGCAGTGTAGGAGACTTGGGTTTGATCCCAGGGTCAGCAACATCCCCTAGAGAAGGAAATGGTCACCCACTCCAGTATTCTTGCCTGGAGAATCCCATGGACAGAGAAGCCTGGAGGGCTATAGTCCATGGGGTTGCAGAGTCAGACATGACTGAGTGACTAACAGTTTCACTTTTCATTCACTTCTGTGTTCACAGTACCTGGGAAAGGCCCCAGTATATAGTTTGTACTTAACAGGTAGCAAATGAATGAATTTGAGGCTCTCAATTTGAATGAATCTGGTTTTAACATGTGATCCAGTCCTGACTCTTATGCAGTTTATTCCAAAGGAAAAATTCCTTGTGATGTCCCTCTTCTAGTACTCAGGGTTTAAATATGAGCCTTTTTTTTTTCTTTTTATTTTTTTAAATTGAAGGATAATTGCTTTACAGAATTTTGTTGTTTTATGTCAAACCTGTACATGAATCAGCCATAGGTATATATATATATATATATCCCCTCCCTTTTGAACCTCCCTCCCATCTCCCTCCCCATCCTACCCCTCTAGGTTGATACAGAGCCCCTGTTTGAGTTTCCTGAGCCATACAGCAAATTCTCACTGGCCATCTATTTTATATATGGTAATGTAAGTTTCCATGTCACTCTCTCCATACATCTCACCCTCTCCTCCCTGCTCCCCATGTCCATAAGTCTATTCTCTATGTCTGTTTCTTCATTGCTGCCCTTTAGGTAAATTCTTCAGTACCATTTTTCTAAATTCTGTATATGTGCGTTAGAGTATGATATTTATATTTCTCTTTCTGACTCACTTCACTCTGTATAATAGGTTCTAGGTTCATCCACTTCATCAGAACTGACTCAAATGCATTCCTTTTTATGGCTGAGTAATATTCCATTGTGTATATGTACTGTAATTTCCTTATCCATTCATCTGTTAATGGTCATCTATGTTGCTTCCATGTTCTAGCTATTGTAAATAGTGCTGCAATGAACAGTGGGATACATATGGCTTTTTCAATTTTGGTTTCCTCAGGATATATGCCTATGAGTGGGATTGCTGGGTCATATGGTGGTTTTATTCCTAGTTTTTTAAGGAATCTCCATACCGTCTTCCATAGTGGCTGTACTGATTTACATTCCCACCAACAGTGCAAGAGCGTTCCCTTCTCTCCACACTCTCTGCAGCATTTATTGTTTGCAGACTCTTTGATGATGGCCATTCTGACTGGTGTGAGGTGATATCTCATTGTGGGTTTGATTTACATTTCTCTAATAATGAGCGATGTTGAGCAAATATGAACCATTTTTAAGACTCAGCTCAAAATGCCATTTTCTCAATGAAGACTCCCTTACACATCACAGCTGGCAACGTCCTCTCCTTCAACTCTCCATTGTTACTGACATCTCTCTCTTGGCTTAAACAACAGAAATTTATATTCTCATAGTTCTAGAGGCTGCAAGTCCAAATCAAGATGCCAGAGCTCACTTCCTGGTTTGCACAGCTGCCTCCTTGCTGTGCCCTCAGTGGTTGGAAGGGTGGGAACTAGAGAGACGGAGAAAGGGAGAGCTAGAGAGAGAGTTCTCTGGTGAGAACTTTCTTAAGACATCTGTCACTTTTTCTGATGTAGCAAGAGGAATCAAACAGACTTGGGATCAGATCTTTTTTCTATCATTTACTAATAGTGACCTTGAGAGCTCACTTACCTCTCTGAGCCTCAGTTCCTTCAACTGTAAATTCCCTCAACCTCACAGGGTTGTACAATGGATCAAACGAAACAGCTTAGTGCTAAGTGCACTCAATAAAAAATAATGTTATTAACAACAACAATGAAATTAAAAGCTGCTTGCTCCTTGGAAGAAAACCCATGACAAACTTAGACAGCATATTAAAAAGCAGAGACATCACTTTGCTGACAGTCAAAGCTATGATTTTTCCAGTAGTCATGTACAGATGTGAGAGCTGAACCATAAAGAAGGCCGAGCGCAGAATTGATGCTTTTGAATTGTGCTGAAGAAGACCTGGAGAATCCCTTGGACAACAAGGAGATCAAACCAATCAATCTTAAAGGAAATCAACCCTGAATATACATTGGAAGGAGTCGTGCTGAAACTGAAGCTCCAATACTTTGGCCACCTGATGAGAAGAGCCAACTCACTGAAAAAGATGCTGATGCTGGGAAGTTTGAGGGCATGAGGAGAAGGGGGTGACAGAGGATGAGATGGTTGCATGGCATTAACAACTCAATGGACATGAGTTTGAGCAAATACCAAGAGATAAGGAAGGACAGGGAAGCCTGGCGTGCTGCAGTCCACGGGGTCACAAAGAGTTGGACACAACTGAGTGACTGAACACCACCACCAATATTAATAGCAAAATGTGTCAGAGGGTTTTCTATGTGCCTGCACAACCAGCCTATGAGGCAGACACTATCATTGCTATGCCCTTTTTACAGATGAAGACAGGGACTCAGAGGTTTAGGAAGCTGCTCAGGGTCACACAGCTAGCAAGTGGTGAGGTCGTGATGGAGAAGCCCAGCAGTCTGCCTTGAGCTGGCCTTGGGCTCTCTTCCTTTCCCGTTCTCCCCCCAGAGCTTCCTCGGGACTGAGGCTCCCACCAGACAGCAGCTATGTCAGCTCCAGAGCCCAGCCCTGCCCGGACCCACCAAGAGGGACTGCATTTGTTCCGAATTACTGGTAGTTTGTTTTGAAACACAAATCGTTGGTAATCAGAGGGGCCAGGTAGACTGCAATGCTTCTCCTCCTCTAAACTAATGCCTTTGGCCCAGCTCACCCAAGGGATATTCTTTACCTCTTTCTTTTTCTTTGCCCTGAGGAGGGCATGGTAATAATGTGGTCTCAAGATCTAAATAAAAGCAAACATGGCTAATTCAAAACCGACTGCCTTGCCACCCACACCCTCCCTTTCAATGCCTCTCTGACTTCCCTTCCACAATGCTGGCCTTGGATTGGTGGCAGCCCAGTGATACTCCAGGGAGAATCTTAAGGGATGCCATGAAACCCTCCTCTAATTCTCTAAACAAAATGAATTTGATTTTAGCTGAAAAATTAATTGAAACCATATCATACTTAACTGAGAGGATCCAGGGGAGAGGTGCCCAGAAAGTCCCCAGAGAACCAGGAATTGTGGGACTGGGGGTGCAGAAGGCATGGAGAATTGAGGCAATTTTCTAGATTATGAACCTCCAAGCCACCTCCATCTCAGCTTGGCTGGGGACCAGAGTCACCAAACCACCATCTGCAAAGATTAATTTCTCGACTTCTCTTCCCCACCCCCATGCTTCCCTCCCCACTGAACACCAGGTGTAGATAAGGTCACTCACATAGGTTTTATTAAGAGGGCAAAGCTCTCTTCTTTCTGTAGGCCAGGTGAGAATGTAAGGGAGACCCAGAATCTAGTTTCATTTAGTTAATAATTCCCCTCCTCAGAGTTCCCTTCCTTACCCAGTCACAAGTTAGGGTTGGCTATGACAGGAAAGCAGAAATGTGACAGCAGCCATTGAGCTCTGCAGGTTGATATTGTTGAGGTGCTACTGAAGCTGGCTTACATCCTTCCCACTCTGCTGGCTCAGCTTACTGGCACAGGGTAGCAATCGGTCCTAGAGCTCTTTCAGCCCCCAAGATTTTCTTGAGCTTCAGTGGGTCCTGGGCCAGGAGGACGTGCAGTCAGCTTCTTCTGCAGGTCACTCACACAGTCAAGGCTGGAGGTGGTGAGAAGCCGATGTAGGTTCTGATTTGTCCTCACTCTCTCCCACTTCACATACCACCAGCAGATGCACAGGCCACAGTTTTCCACAGGCTTCTTCATCCTCTCCCAAAATGGTAGGCACACTAATCCTCATAATAAATGCCTTCTTTCAGATCACTCCCCTGATCAAACCTGAACAGATATAGTCCTCAATAAATGTTATTTTATTAGTATTATTAGATTGGAGGTTTCAGAGTCTGGGACCAGGTGTTCAACATCTGTGTGTGTACCAAGGGGCCACCAGTGAAGCTATGAGTTGCTCCCATGGTGTTTGCTGAATGGAAGGGAACTGAATCAAGGCTCTGGACAATTGGTCAGCATATGCTCTGATCCATCATGAGCTAAGTCCTAGAGAGGGCAGGATGGATATAAATTGGATGCAGCTAATGTGCTCCAGTACAGATGGATAGAAAACAGTAATAAACAAGCAATAGTGACTAATGTCCAATTATAATAAGAATAGGCAGCATTTACTGACTTATTGCATATGTTAGCCCGTTTATTGTTCACACTAACTTCTGAGGCAGGCAGGAGATACGAACTTTGGAAATAAGTAGCTAGCCCAAGTTCACACAGAAGACAATGTTGGGATTCCAACAGAAGAGCTCAGGCTCCAGAAGCTGTGTGGGGCTGTGAGTGCTGGCCCAGTCAGGGACTTCTGTAGTGAGGGAGCTCTGAAGAGTCAGAAGCAAGCGCTGCCCCAACACTACCAAGTGTGAAAGTTCCAAGGCTGATGAGGGAGAGCCCTGGATGAGAACTGGGGCCAAAGGAGGCTTCTTGGTGGGATCACAAGGCTTGGGCTTGGGCTTGAAAACTAAAGAGGACTAAAACCCAATTCCCTTTACCCTCTCTATCTCATCTGTCATCGAGGTGTACAGATGCTTCCGTTGGAAATACCTTTGATTATCTCCCCTCTCCCATTCCAACCCTCCTATCACTGCCAGACCACAGATCTTCCCCATCTCTGGCCTGGACCCTTGGCCCAGCCTCTTCCTCCCTGGCCTCCTGACGTACAGTCTTACCTGTTCAAATCCGTATTGGCTTCAAGAGTTATCTTTTACAAACTTAGGTCTGCTCATGGCATGCCTCCATGCTTCCACTGTCCATTAGGGTCCCATGGGACAAAACAAGAACTTGAAGATTGTAACATATAAAGCTACTGATGCTCAACTGTTCTTGATCTACAAAAATGGCACATTCTTGTCATTCTTCTAATATTGGTAATACTAATAGCCATAGTTTAGCTCGTAGAAGGCAATGGCAACCCACTCCAGTACTCTTGCCTGGAAAATCCCATGGACGGAGGATCCTAGTAGGCTGCAGTCCATGGGGTCGCTAGGAGTCAGACACAACTGAGCAACTTCATTTTCACTTTTCACTTTCCTGCATTGGAGAAGGAAATGGCAACCCACTCCAGGGTTCTTGCCTGGAGAATCCTAGGGATGGGGGAGCCTGGTGGGCTGCCGTCTATGGGGTCGCACAGTGTTGGACACGACTGAAGCGACTTAGCAGCAGCAGCAGCATAGTTTAGCTTAATAAAGCCCTGACATTGGGTTAAATCTAGACACATGCCCCCCAGATACATCATTCCCACAAGTTTCCCACTCTCTTCCCCACCCCCCACTACCGCTGTCTGCCTGCCTCTTTGTGCCTTTTTTATTTTGTCTTTATCTGTCTGCTTTGGTGTTTTCCTCTACACTTTGGTTTCATTCTGTTGCTACCTCTTACCACTTCCCATACTCTCTATCTCCCTCCTAAAGTTTTCTCTTTGTCTTTGTCTCTGCCTTGCTGATTCTCTATCATCTCTTTCTTTTCTGCCCGTCTTACTATCTCTCTCTTCTCCTTCACTCTCATTCTTGCCTTCCTCTGTCTGTATCTATGTTTGTTTGCCCCCTCCCTCTTTTCGTGTAGCATGCATGCCTGCACGTATATCTCCAGACCTGTTTCCTGACCTCCCAAGATGCTAGTATCTGTGAGGCCCACCTGAGGCTGAGGCCCAGGGCTCCCCTGACTGGGAGCTGGGAGGACAGAACAGATGGGAACTGGCATCTGGCTCAGGGGGCCCAGCCCTCAGGCTCAGGGCATTCTCGCAAAGGCAGTTCCAGGAGCCTGTGACCTCCCTTGGGGCTGCGGTCTCATCCTGCCTGCAGCCAGCAAGGCAATTGGTGGAGATGGCAACTGCCCAGATGTAAAACCCAGCTGTGCAAATTAGCCTGAGGCCTGTAAGAAATTAGACTAGATCTAAAAGAGATCAGGCTGTGGAAAAAGAAAAATGTTAGTTAAAAGAGAAAATTCCTACTCCCACCTCCAGGTCATAGATCACAGAAGAGAATCCTCAAGCCATGAGGGACTTCAAGGGGCCATCTGGCTTGGCTGCACCTCAGAATAGGTCAGGCTCCAGCCAGCCAAGATGATGTCTGTCTTTCCATCTTTTCAAGAACACAAGCCAGAGATTCTTCAGCATCATCACCCAGTATCTTATTCTGGGAATGAATCCCTGCACTGTGAAGAAGTGTGTGGAAGAGCCCAGATGCCTTGAGGCACTCACACTGGGACCCAAGTTTGCACCTTCACCCCAAGTTGCCCCCTCATCTCAGCACCACTTTTACGTGTCAGCACCCAGCACTACTATTCTCCCAGATGCTCAGGCTTTGGCATCCTCTTTTCTTTCTTGTCCCCCCTGTTCAGTTCATCAACAATCCCAATAGCTCTGACTCCTAGCTGAACACACCAAACTCATTCCCTCCTCAGGAACTTTGGCCCTACAATCCCCTCTGCTGAGAATGTCCCCCCACCCACCGATCTTCACATGCTGCCCTCCCCTACTTCATTGCAATCTTCAGTCAAAGGTCACTTTCTCTAAGAGGCCTGCTCTAACCATCCTGGCTAAAACAGCACCTGCCTCAGCTCTACCCCTGACAACACTTTCTAGTCCACAGCCTTCCTGTATTTTTGATTACAGTACTCATCACTGCTTGGCATTGTATTTATTTATTGTATTATATTTATTTGATGATTGACTGCCTCCATCACTATGTGCCCAGTGCCTAGAAACAGTGCCTAGCACTTGATAGGTACCCAATGGTGGTTTAATGGATGAAAGAAATCCTGTTGCTTAAAAGCTGTGTGACTTTAGGCAAACTAGGTAACTCTTCTGAGTTGTAATTTTCTCATCTTTTCACTTTCTTTCATCTTTAAGATGGGAAAAATTACACCTACCTTGTGAGCTGTTGTGAAGAGTAAATGAGGTAGATATAATGATCATAGTGCCTGGCACTTGAAATTAGTGATTATTAAAATTGCTCAGTCATGTCTGACTTTGTGACCTCATGGACTGCAGCCTGCCAGGCTCCTCTGTCCATGGGGTTTTCCAGGCAAGAATACTAGAGTGGGTAGCCATTCCCTTCTCCAGGGGATCTTCCTGACCCAGGGATNGATCATAGTGCCTGGCACTTGAAATTAGTGATTATTAAAATTGCTCAGTCATGTCTGACTTTGTGACCTCATGGACTGCAGCCTGCCAGGCTCCTCTGTCCATGGGGTTTTCCAGGCAAGAATACTAGAGTGGGTAGCCATTCCCTTCTCCAGGGGATCTTCCTGACCCAGGGATCAACCTCAAGTCTCCTGCATTGCAAACGCATTCTTTACAGTCGGAGCCATCAGGGAAGCCCTCAAAATATCCAGTACAGTTTCTACATGATTTTTCTGATTCTGTCCTCACTGGAAGCAGAGAACAGATACTTGTCCCATTTAGGCTGAATAATCCCAGTCTCTTCATTGTAGTGGTGTGGTGGTATAGGAGGCAAAGGATGAGTGAGAGGAGTAGCAAAGGATAAACTGCTTGCCTCTCAGAATTCACAAAGGGCAGGAGTGAGCCTCAGAGACTTTAAATCAACTCTTAACTATGGCAAAAGAGCTAAAAAGAAAATTATGGTTAAAGGATTAAAAGATACCAAGAAAACCATATGTGAATGAGAGTGTCAATGAAGAGAAGGAAATTATAAAAGTAGAGTTGAAAACTGGAACTGAAAACTACAATAACAAAAGTGAATGTAAGCCACAGAGGTCCCCTTTTCTCTACTGAGGGGGCCATAGGACAGGTGGCCAGGATCTCTGAGTTTGACTTGTAAATCCCATGAGTTTCCAGGAGGAGGCATTTCATTTCCATTAAGAGGCTTTGGAGTCAGACACACCTGGGTCCAATTCCAGCTTTAGTGCATAACTTTGGGCAGTGTCTTGCCCTCCTTGGCCTCAGCAACGATGATTCTAGTGGTCTACCAGGAGGAAGAAATGAGCTAGGGCATGCAAAGCAGTACTTAGCACATAACAGGCCAGTGCCTAGCATGTGCTCAGCACCCCCTAAATGATAGCTATTGTTACAATTATTATCATGATCTCATCCATTCCTATTCTCTAGGTAGCTCTGTATTCCAACCATTTTCTAGAATTCTGGTTCAAAATTTTTAAACTATCCCACTCACCTGCCAAAATAACCACTCCAGTTTCAGACTAATTCCAGCACATGGAAGTTTTGCCTTGCACAAAGCAAAAGGGCACCAGGTTTCCCTATGGTCAGGAATATCCAGGCTGGAGACACCGCCCCTACTGTCTGCTACCTATGGGCAGGAAGAAAAGAGTCAAGTGACACTTGTAAAATGGCAGAATAGGCAGCTCCTTTAACACCCATCCCTCCATAGTAGCATCAGAAAGCCAAGGAAAAGTCCACTTTTAAAATGCTTCTGGTTTTCAAGGAACACTCTGTCAAAACAGTAACTGAACATAGAGGAACAGAAATTTCAGTGACCACTCATGATAAGAAATATGATCTTTGAAAAAATAACTGGAAAAGCCACTTAACAAATGGGTAACTGCCAACCAATAATTAAGAACAGCAAGCACTGAGGAAGATGAAGGATCTGATTTCCAGGGTTACAACATTATCATTTTCAAATGTCCACTTTTCAGCAAAAGTCACAAAGTGCATAAAAAGAAAAGTATGGCTCATCCAAGGAAAACAAATGAGGATGCTCAGATATTGGACTTACTAGACAAAGACTTCGGGGAAGGCAATGGCACCCCACCCCAGTATTCTTGCCTGGAAAATCCAATGGATGGAGGAGCCTGGTGGGCTGCAGTCCATGGGGTCGCTAACAGTCAGACAGACTGAGCGACTTCACTTTCACTTTTCTCTTCCATGCATTGGAGAAGGAAATGGCAACTCACTCCAGTATTCTTGCCTGGAGAATCCCAGGGATGGGGGAGCCTGGTGGGCTGCCGTCTATGGGGTCACACAGAGTCGGACACGACTGAAGTGACTTAGCAGCAGCAGCAGACAAAGACTTTAATTCAATTGTTTTAAGTATGGCCAAAGTGCTAATGGAAATCATGAGCAAAGAACTAAAGGAAGCCAGGAAAATTCTTTGTGAACAAAATGAGAATATCAATAAAGAAATAGAAATTATAAAAAGAAACTAACAGAAATTCAGCACCTGAAAAGCATAATAATCAAAATTTCAAATTAACTGGGTGGGGGTGAGGGGGGGTTGAGCAACAGATTAAAGCAGGCAAAAAAAGAATAGTTAAATTGAAGACAGGACAATTAAAATTATCCAGTCTGAGTAGCAGAAAGAAGAAAAAATGAAGAAAGGTGAACAGAACCTAAGATGCTTGTGTGACACCATCAAGCAGAGCACAGCATAGCATAAACACCATGGGAGCCCCAGAAGAAGACAGAAAAAGGGACAGAAATAGTATTTGAGGAAATAATGGCTGAAAATATGCCAAATGATGAAACATTCAAGTTTACCAACCCAAGAAGCTCAAAGGACTCCAAACAGTTGAAGGCCTAAGACAAACATCTTGAAGGCAATGAGAGAAGTGAATCACAACATAAGAGATCCTCAATAAGATGATCAATTTCTTATTAGAAACCCTGGAGGCCAGAAGTCAGTGAAGTCACGCATTTAAAAAAAAGAATATTATGAACAACTGTACACCAACAAATTAGATACTCTAAAGGAAATGGACAAATTCCTAGAAACAAATTATAAAAATTCACCAAAGAAAAATTTTAAAATCTCAACAGCCCTATAACAAGTAAAGAGATAGAATCAGTCATTTGTTTTTGTTTTCTTGAAACCCTCCCAAAAAAGAAAGTACAAGACCATTTAGTTTCACTGGTAAATTCTACCAAACATTTAAAAAACATTTAACACCAACACTTCTAAAATTATTACTAAAACTTAAGAGAAAGGAACACTTACCAACTCATTCTGTGAGGCCAGCATTATTCCAATACCAAAGCCAGACCACAAGACAATGACATCACATTATATCATTGCATTGAGCTTACCAGATGGTGCAGTGGTAAAGAATCTGCTGCTGATACAGGAGACACAGGAGATGTGGGTTCAATCCCTGGGTCAGGAAGATTGCCTGGAGGAGGAAATGGTAACCCACTCCAGTATTCTTGCCTGCAGAGAGGCAAGAATTCTCCCATGGACAGAGGAGCCTGATGGGCTACAGTCCATGGGGTCACAAAGAGACATAATTGAACATGTACCCATGTATATCATTATATTAAATCACAAGATACCATTAATTACATTAAATCACAGACTCATACCATATATATATATATATATATATACACACATACATACAAATTCTCAGTAAACTACTAGCAAACTAAATCCTACAACATATGAAGATTCTAAACCATGACCAAGAGAGATTTGCCTAAGAAATGCAAAGATAATTCAACATAAGAAAATCANCAGATGTGTATAAGAGACAGTACCATATATATATATATATATATATACACACATACATACAAATTCTCAGTAAACTACTAGCAAACTAAATCCTACAACATATGAAGATTCTAAACCATGACCAAGAGAGATTTGCCTAAGAAATGCAAAGATAATTCAACATAAGAAAATCAACCAATGTAACACACTGTAATAATAGACTGAATCAAAAGAAAAAAAGGTAAATCTCAACTGATGCAGAAAAGGCCTTTGATGAAAGCCAACTCTTTTCATAAGAATGTTCAGAAAACTAGAATAAGAAGGGAATTTTCTCAATATGTTAAAATTTTCAGCATATGAAAAACCCACAGCTAACATCATACTCAGTGGTGAAAGACTGAAAACTTTCCCCCTGAGATCAGGAACAAGATAATTATCACTGTTAATCTACATTGTACTGGAAGTTCTAACCAGAGCAATTAGGCAAGAAAAGGAAGTAAAGACATCCAATGTGAAAGAAAGAAGTATACCTATTTATATTTATAGGTGACATAATCTTATATATAGAAAATTCCAAAGAATCCACAAAAAAGTAACTAAAGGTAGTAAACAAATTTAGCAAAATTGCAGAGTACAGTTTCAGCATTCCAAAAAATGGGTGTGTTATATATACCAGTAATGAATAATCTGAAAAAGAAATTAAAAAAAATAAGTCCACTTACAATAGCATCCCTAAGAATAAAATACCTAGAAATAAATTTGACAAAGGAAGCAAAAGACTTACACGCTGAAAATTATAAGACATTGCTGAAAGAAATTAAAGACCTAAATAAATGAAAAAACCAGCCTGTGTTCTTGCATTAGAAAACTTAATACTGTTAAGATACTGATACTACCCAAAGCAATCTATAGCTTCAAGGCACTTTTTAACAAGTTTCAACAATTTTGGGGCAAAAATCAAAAAGCCAATCCTCAAAAAATTCATATGGAATTGTGAGGGACCCCATGGGGCCAAACAATCTCAAAAAAGAACAAAGAGGATTCACATTTCCCAATTTTGAAACTTACTACAAAGCTACACTAATACCCAGGCTGAGATGACGATGTCTTGGACTTGGCAAGGACCGGGGTGATTCTCTCTTTCAGAGGGGCCTGCCAGCACCTTGACATTTTCTCACTTTTTCTATGCTGATGTTGGCATCAGCCTCGCCTTCACCTGGGAACATTTACTGTTCTACACTTTAATGAGGAAAGAATGAGATGGACACAGAGAAATTCAGAGAAGCAGGTTGGAGTCAGGGCTTGGCAAGGTGATGGAGAAGGGCAGGAATCTCTGCTCTGTGAGATTTTCCCCTCCTGCATTCCAAAGGCTATTGTTATGGAGTAGGGGGATGCAACAACCAGAAGGGCCCTTTAGGCACCAAAGTCCACTCAACTCCATTTTACAGATAGGGAGACTGAGGCCTGGAAATGGGAAGTGAGTCACTCAAATTCACACAGCAGTTAAACTCAGAGAATAATAGGACTACTCACCCAGAAGACTTCTTAAATGTACCCTAGCTATCCCAGGGATGGGGGAGCCTGGTGGGCTGCCGTCTATGGGGTCACACAGAGTCGGACACGACTGAAGNTGAGGCCTGGAAATGGGAAGTGAGTCACTCAAATTCACACAGCAGTTAAACTCAGAGAATAATAGGACTACTCACCCAGAAGACTTCTTAAATGTACCCTAGCTATCCCAGGGATGGGGGAGCCTGGTGGGCTGCCGTCTATGGGGTCACACAGAGTCGGACACGACTGAAGTGACTTAGCAGCAGCAGCAGCAGCAGCTTTCCCAGAAACCCACTATTTAATGAAGTCATGCTCTCAACAGCATTCCCAATGGCAGGTGATTGTCAAGATGAGGTTTAAGCACCTTCAAAATAGGGGGCCCCTACATCCCAAAGTTCACCTGTTTCTGGCCTCCTGAAGACAAGTGGGCTGATTGAGAAAAATCCCCCTGGTCAGCGAGTCCTGAGTGACCATGATAAGGCCCAGCTCATGTTAAGCCTCCAAGGATACCTGAAGAAGTCTTGTCTCCCAAAGTCCTCACCTTACTTCCCCCTCTCTCTGTCCTTTAAGCACCTCTGCATTTTACCTGTGCCTGGGATTTTGTTCCAGCAAAGTGGCAAAATGTGTCCATTTCCAGTAGCTGGCTCAACATACACTTTCTGAGTATCACTAGCCTCTAAATGCAGTTGATGTCTTTCCTCCCAAATCCACCTTTGGGTAAAGACCAAAAGTGGAAAATTTTCAGGGTCCTTTGGATACTTGAAAGGCCTTCATCCAGAGTGGCCTGAATGCAGTCAGTCTGAACTCACACACCCATACTTGAACTGGTAGGAAAAGGTGATTCAGAGTCCCTGGGACTCTGGAAATTGTCAGCACTTCCAGGCCCCACCTTTGCTTGGAGAAGAGTCCCTCTATACTCTCCCCCTGCCCCATCTCTGCCCCTCCACCCCATCCCCACTGACACTTCAACAAGAAGATCCATGTCTATGGTAGTTTCAAATTCTCCATTTTACAGGTTGGAAAATTGAGACTCCTAGCAGGGTTGGACTAATGCAGATTGAGGGCTTAGTACTTGGAGCCTCCCAAGGAGTCTGCAGATATGCTGTCTTCACTCAGCCCCACCCTTCTGAGCTTGGTCTGAACTGCTTGGACACTCCAGGCAGACCTTGTCTCACCTGACTCTGACATGTCCAAAGCTAGGGATGAGCCTGGCCTAGAGAATGCTCAAAACCTGGACCCCAGGGAGGCACTGCTAATGGCGGGCCTGGTGATTATCATCATTATTAGCAGTTGGCTTTCCTGCCCATGCACATTTGCAGAGAGCCCTAATATCCTCGCCTCTACTCATCTGCCAGCCCACTATGAGGGTGGCATCAGTACCAAGGGGCATACAGGGATCCAGCCCCAGGCCAGTCTAGCTTGCCCAAGCTACCATTTCCCCTGCAGGACCCCACTGATACTAAATCTGCCCCTGTGCTTGGCAGGAGGTGGCAGAGCAGCTGGCCTTTACCCTCAGCCCATTCCTCTTGCCCTGTCCTGTTCTTTCTCTTCCATCTCCCTTCTCTGCTCATGGAACTCGCTTATAAATTCTGAAAACCCCAGCCCCCATAAATTCTCAATTCATTCTGCAGATATTTCCTGTGTTGGGGTTTTCGGCAGCATCTGCTAGTTTGAAGTTCCCTCTTTATTTGTCCTGGGGGCACCATTACTCTCAACTTTAGCAGTTTTCCTGCTCTGTAGTCCTTGCCAGATTCCATCAGAGGAAGAGAAAATTGGTGAAAGAATAATTATTATTATTGTTATAAATATATATTTCATTTTGGTTTCTTTTTTTCCCTTCTAGAGCTTGATGAGAATCCCAGGCAGAGGCTGGCAAAGGGATGGCTTCTTTGTGAACCTCAGGGCAGTGGGCTTGCCCTGTCAGAGCCTGGCACTTTGCCCTCCCGATTAATGCTCTGCCAAAAGACCATTCTTTGCTATTCTACCCAAATTTACCCAGTTCTCCAGCAGCTTTCTTCCCACCAAAACTCCTGGCTCAAGTTCCCACGTCTCCATGAAGCCTCCTTAAGCCAGAAGCGGAGCACCTACCACATGTGATACACTTTCAAATGCATGGGCATGGTTATTTCTCACCATGTCCATATATGTGTGTGTGTTTAGTCACTCAGTCGTGTCTGACTCTTTGCGACCCTTTGGGCTGTAGCCCACCAGGCTCCTCTGTCCATGGGGTTTTTCAGGGAAGAATACTGGAGTGGGTTGCCATTTCCTCCTCCAGGAGATCTTCCTGACTCAGGGAATCGAACCTAGGTCTCCAGTGTCTCCTGCATCACAGGTGGATTCTTAACCCTCTGAGCCATCAGGGAAGCCCATGTCCATATAAGGCAGTCATTTTGGTCACATTTTACAGAAGAGGAAACTGAGGTTCCAAGAGGAGGAAACAGTGAGTGGTTCAAGGTGATCCAACTAGCAAGTAGAAAATCTGGGATAAATTCAGGTCTGGCTGGCCCCAAAGCCAATCAGTATTCATTCTACTGGACTATACTCCCTCTCCCCCTCCAAGCTCCTCAAAGACATCTTTTATGAACTACAGTATCTCACACTTGGAACCAAGTTGCCTTGGCTTACTCTATACTTGTTTTAGGAGACCATATGACTATAGAGAGTCTCAGAATTTGAGAACTTTAGAGATCAACTTGTTTAAGGATTTAATACTACAGAACGGAGAACTGAAGCCCAGAGGGGGCAAGTACCCAGCACACAGAATATTAGTGGTTTCCTTCACGAACTATAAGCCCTTGAGGACAGGAACCATACTTCCCCTTACATTTCTTATACATGTCTTCCTCTGCCCCTCAACACACACACAAATACCCTGGCACACAGTACTGGACACAGTATTCAGCACAGATAATACAAACTATGACTTGTTCAGTTACACTGATTTCTGGGTGCCAGTCACTCTTACTTAACTGTCAGAGTAACCTGTGTGGTCCAATATCTGGATGAAATCACTGAGGCCCAGAGAGAGGAAGTGGCTTCTTCCTGGTCACATAGTAAGAAAACGGCCAAGGCGGGATTAGAACTCATGGTCAGACAGTCTGTGAGTCAAGGCTCTTGCCGTCATTCTCCAGAGCCCAGCTTCAGCAACAGAACAACAACGGTGACAGCTAAGACTTATTGAATGAGTCCTGCATGTGGAGGCGTACAGTAGCTGCTTTATATGAGCAGCGTGTTTTCAGCTTTACAATAACTCCATGAAGCTTCCTCATTTTACAGATGAGAAAACTGGGGCCTACAAAAGCTGAGCAACTTGCCCCAAGCCAAAAAACTAGTGAGGAACTGAGCCAGACTGATTTGTTCCCAGAGTGCTCTTCACATTCTATAGGAAACCCTCTTGATCTGAAGATAATTGATACTGGGTGGGGGGGGCAGAATTACACTTAAATGGAACCAACAATTATGAAAAGCAGTTTATCTCGTGTTTCACAAATTGAGACTGAAATTGCAGTTCTGTTCTAGTTCTCAGGGCAAGCAAAGAATGAATGAATCAAGTATTAGCTGCTTCAGAGTGTGATTTTTCTGACAAAGTGGGATGACAGCACTTTGCTTTTTATGGCATGATCATAAAGAAGATCATTTTATTAAAAAATAACCTGAGGACTTTGGTTTCCCCAAAGACATCTCTTAATAATTTGAGAGTCAAATAATTATTCTTTGAAGCCTGTATCTTGTTCTCATCCTTGTTGCTTTGCTCTTCTTCAACTATTAGCTGATTGAATTCTGCCCAGTTCTCATGTATCCATGGCTTTTCTAAGACTTCGGTTGTTTTCCAATATCACTTTTGTTGACTTCACAAACTCCTGAATCTTTTCTCATATTTTCAGTTTCATTTTGAAAAATGCTTGGCATTGTGTTTGCTCTTTATAGTCTGATATTGATAACACTCAGAAAAGACTGAACTTAGATGTTGACATCAACCTGGGAAGGAGGCCAGAGCAATTTTATAATTGGCCAGTTCACTAGTGAATATCTTCATGGTCTCTTGCTTTGCTTCTAAGCCTTCTGACTCTAGGGATTTGGAAAATGAATACTTGGATGAAAAACACCCCTTGTACTACCTCAGTAAGCTTTTAACAATGAACAAGTAATTAGTAATCAGTAAGCACAACGAACAGGAAAGCGCTGGATTTATATCTTTGTTCTGCCTTTTCCTAGATGTGTTACTTTAGGCAAGTTACTCTGTTACTTCATCTCAGTTACCTTAGTCTTCTCTTCTGTACAGTGGAAATGTGGTAGTGTTTTAGTGCCCTTTCTTTGACCTCAAATAAGTAAGCTAATCCAATTATGGTTTTTCCATTCCCCCTGCTAGTGATTGGTTCAGGAATGAGCACGTGGCCCAATCCTGGCCAAGGAAACATCAGATGAAGTCTACCTGGGGCCTTCTGGGAAAGATATCCTTCCTCCTAAGGAGACAGAGAGTTTTTCTTTTCCTCCAGGTGATGGTATGCCTTGAAATGATGTTTCAAACTTCCTTAAGCATTTTTCTGAAGATGGCAGAACCAAGAGATGAACAGATCCTAGCTCTCTGAGGACATTGTTGAAACATTGATTTTGCCATGCGTGAAGCAAGCTCTACTCATGGACATCCTGTTATTTGAGATAATATACTTCTTAATTGTCTAAGCCAGTTTGAATCATTTCATTCCAATCCCAAAGAAGGACAATGTGAAAGAATGTTCAGACTACCATATAAGTACACTCATTTCACATGCTAGTAATGTGATGCTCAAAATCCTTCAAGCAAGGCTTCAGCAGTATGTGAACCAAGAACTTCCAGACGTATAAGTTGGGTTTAGAAGAAACAGAGGAAATTGCCAGCATTCATTGGATCATAGAGAAAGCAAGGAATTTCAGAAAATTTTCTGCTTCATTGACTACACTAAAGCTTTTGACTTTGAGGATCACAACAAACTGTGGAGAATTCCTAGAGTTGGACCACCTTTCCTGCCTTCTGAGAAACTTGTTTGCAGGCCAAGAAACAATAGTTAGAACTGGACATGTAACAATGGACTGGTTCAAACTTGGGAAAGAAGTATGTCAAGGCTATATATTGTCACCTTGTTTGTTTAACTTATATGCAGAGTACATCATGTAAAATGACAGGCTGGATGAATCATAAGATGGAATCAAGATTGCTGGGAGAAATAACAACTTCAGATATGCAGATGATATCACTCTAATGTCAGAAGGTGAAGAGGAACTAAAGAACTTCGGATGAAGGTGAAAGAGAAGAGTGAAAAGGCTGGCTTAAAACTCAGCATTCAAAAACCTCAGATCATGGCATTCAGTGCCATCACTTCAGGCAAATAGAAGGGGGAAAGGTGGAAGCAGTGACAGATTTTCTTTTCTTGGGCTCCAAAATCACTGCAGATGGTGACTGCAGCCATGAAATTAAAAGATGCTTGCTCCTTGGAAGGAAAGCTGTAACAAAAGTAGACAGTGTATTAAAAAGCAGAGACATCACTTTGCCAACAAAGATCTGTCTAGTCAAAGCTATGATTTTTCCAATAGTCATGTACGGATGTGAGAGTCAGACCATAAAGAAGGCTGAGCGCTGAAGAAATTGATGCCTGCAAACTGTGGTGCTGGAAGAGACTCTTGAGAGTCCCTTGGACTTCAAGGAGATCAAACCAGTCAACTCTAAAGGAAATCAACCCTGAATATTCATTGGATGGACTGATGCTGAAGCTCCAGTACTTCGGCCACTTGATGTGAAGTGCCAGCTCATTGTAAAGACCCTGATGTTAGTAATGATTGAAGACAAAAGGAGAAGGAGGTAGCAGAGAATGAGATGGTTAGATAGCATAACTGACTCAACTGGACATGAATTTGAGCAAACTCTAGGAGACAGTGAAGGACAGAGGAGCCTGGCATGCTACAGTTCAAGGGGCTGCAAATTGGACACAACTTAGCAACTGAACAACAATTGTCTAAGCCAGTTTGAATCATGGTTTATTTTACTTGCCAGTAAAAGAAATCCAAATTGGAAAAGAAGAAGTAACATTGTCACTGTTTGCAGATTATATGATACTATGTATACACAGAAAATTCTAAGGATGTTACCGGAAAACTACTAGAGCTCATCAATGAATGTGGTAAAATTTCAGGATACAAAGTTAACACACAGGAATTGTTTGCACTTCTATACACTAAAAACAAAATATCAGAAAGAGAAATTAAAGAAACAATCCCATTTATCATCACATCAAAAAAATAAAATAAAGTAAAATACCTAGGAATAAACCTACCTTAGAAGACAAAAGACTTGTATTCTGAAAACAATAAGATGCTGATGAAAGAAATCAAAGATAACACAAGCAGATGGAAAGATACAACATGTTCTTGGATTGGAATAATCAGTATTGACAAAATGACTCTACCACTCAAGGCAATCTATAGATCCATGCAATCCCTATCAAATTATCATTGGTATTTTCCACAGAACTAGAACAAAAAATCTTAAGATGTGTATGGTGACACAAAAGACCCCAAATAGCTAGAGCAATCTTGAGAATGAAAACCAGAGCTGGAGCAATCAGGCTCCCTGACTTCAGACAATACTATAATGCTACAGTCATCAAGACAGTATGGTACTGGCACAAAAACAGAAATATAGATAATTGGAACAAGATAGAAAGCCCAGAAATAAATCCACACACCTATAGTCAATTAATCTATGACAAAGGAGGCAAGAATATACAATGGAGGAAAGATAGTCTCTTCAATAAATGGTGCTGGGGAAACTAGACAGCTGCATGTGAAAAGATGAAATTCTTTAACATCATACACAAAAATAAATTCAAAATGGATTAGAGACCTAAATGTAGAGCAGGACACTATAAAACTCTTAAGAAGAAAGCATAGGCAGAACATCCTTTTACATAAACTGCAGCAATGTCTTTTGCAAGCCTTCTCCTAGAGTAAAAAATAAAAACAAAAATAAACAAATTGTACCTAATTAAACTTAAAATCTTTTTCACACCAAAGGAAACCATCAGTTCAGTTCAGTTCAGTCACTCAGTCATGTCTGACTCTTTGTGATCTCATGAATGGCAGCACGCCAGGCTTCCCTGCCCATCACCAACTCCTGGAGTTCACTCAGACTCACGTCCATCGAGTCTGTGATGCCATCCAGCCATCTCATCCTCGGTCGTCCCCTTCTCCTCCTGCCCCCAATCCCTCCCAGCATCAGAGTCTTTTCCAATGAGTCAACTCTTCGCATGAGGTGGCCAAAGTACTGGAGTTTCAGCTTTAGCATCATTCCTTCCAAAGAACACCCAGGACTGATCTCCTTCAGAATGGACTGATTGGATCTCTTTGCAGTCCAAGGGACTCTCAAGAGTCTTCTCCAACACCACAATTTAAAAGCATCAGTTCTTTGGTGCTCAGCTTTCTTCACAGCCAAATAATATAGCATCTGTGAAATGCTGGCAGGATGCCATAAGAAAGAAACAATCAGATAATAAAAAGAAATCTCAGAGATTAAGCCTAAAACACCATAAATTAAAAACTCAAAAGAAGGCACAGAGAATTTAAAAAAAAAAGGGGGGGGGGAGAGATAAAAATAAGATGCAAAATAGCTATTTTTAATAATACCAAATTAGTAAGGAAGCTTCTGTCCAAATAACAGAAATTCCAGAAAAAGAAAGCAGATAACTTGACTATAGAGGAGGGAAAAGTTATCAAATAATTGAAGAAAATCTCCCAAAACTGTAGAAATGGGTCCACTGGGTTCAGGATGAAAATAAAATTGTATCAAAAGAACATCATCATGAAATCACTAAAATATGGGATGAAAACAATCTGAAAATTGCCTGAGAAAAAAAATTGTGTAAAAAAATGAAAATTGGATTGGGTCAAACATCCCGATAACTTGATGGCAGCCTGAAGTCATTAGAGCAAAGCTATCAAGTTTCCTAAAGAAAATTATTTCCAACCTAAAAATTGAGACCCAGTCAAATGACCAATCAAAGATGTTGCTGTTGCCTGTTTTTCAGTCACTAAGTCATGTCTGAGTCTTTCTGACCGCATGAACTGCAGCACACCAGGCTTCCCTGCCCTCCACCATCTCTTGGAGTTTGCTCAAACCCACGTCCACTGAGTTGGTGAAGCCATCCAACCGTCTCATCTTCTGTCGTCCACTTCTCCTCCTGCCTTCAGTCTTTCCCAACATCAGATGGAATGAGGTGACGAATAATTTCCAGACCTGAAAAAAATCTCAAAAATCTTGTCTCCTGTGCATCCTTTCTCAGAAATATTCTGGAGGAAATAAAGCAAGAGCCATGAATCAAGATCTCAGATATGGAAGAGATAAAGGAAGAGCCCCCTCCACTCCCCAAGAGCTGGATGGAGAGAGATCCAGAAATAATGACTCTGTCATGGAAAGGAATTAGTCTGCATGCATGCAAAACAAAAGCTCCAAGAGAACTTTCAAAGCTCTGAAATTGACAGGGTACCTGTCATGTTTGAGGTATTGAGAGAAAATTCAGACTTCTGAAAGTTTAATGATAGATATGTGCCAAATACTTAGAAAACTAAACAAATAACACACATAAGGCAAAAATTAAGAATTTTAGTTTTTATATGGGTCTGTGATTGATTTGAATATTTTTGTATATGATGTGAGATAGGGATCTAAATTCCTCTCCTTGCATACAGATATATTCAGTTGTCCCAACATTATTTATTGAAAGGTCTATCCTTTCTCCCCATGGAATTGCCTTGACACCTTTGTTGAATATCAATTCACCATAAATGTAAAGATTTTGTTTAGGACTTTAATTTTTGTTTCATTTGATCTTATGCCCATACTAATGGTCTTGATTACTGTAGTCTGATACTACCTTTTGAAATCGAGAATTCTAGATTCTCTGGCTTTTTCTTTCTTTTTCAAAATTGTTCTAGCTATCCTGGTCTTTTGCATTTCCATATATATTTTAGAAACAGTCTGTCAATTTTTTCAAATTTTCTGCTAGGGAGAATTCAGAGAGAATGGCCATCTTATATCCATAAACATAAAATACCTCTCCATTTACATGTTACCAAATGTCTTCTGTAAATTTTAGCAGCCAAGTTTTATATTTTTTTCCTCTACTTGGTTTGCTCTTCTTTTATAAAGTTTATTACTAAGCATTTAATTTTATTACTAAGCATTTAATTTTATTGAATGAAATTATGTTCTTAATTTTATTTTCAGATCTTTGGTAGCCGTTGTTCAGTCACTAAGTCGTGTCCAGTTTTTTGCAACCCTATGGACTGCATCACGCCAGGCTCCTCTGTCCTCCACTCTCTCCTGGAGTTTGCTCAGATTCATGGTCAAATTGCTAACATCCGCTGGATCATGGAAAAAGCAAGAGAGTCCCAGAAAAACATATATTTCTGCTTTATTGACTATGCCAAAGCCTTTGACTCTGTGGATCACAATAAACTGTGGAAAATTCTGAAAGAGATGGGAATACCAGACCACCTGACCTGCCTCTTGAGAAATCTGTATGCAAGTCAGGAAGCAACAGTTAGAACTGGACATGGAAAAACGACTGGTTCCAAATAGGAAAAGGAGTACGTCAAGGCTGTATATTGTCACCCTGCTTATTTAACTTATATGCAGAGTACATCATGAGAAACGCTGGACTGGAAGAAACACAAGCTGGAATCAAGATTGCTGGGAGAAATATCGATAACCTCAGATATGCAGATGACACCACCCTTATGGCAGAAAGTGAAGAGAAGCTAAAAAGCCTCTTGATGAAAGTGAAGGAGGAGAGCGAAAAAGTTGGCTTAAAGCTCAACATTCAGGAAACGAAGATCATGGCATCTGGTCCCATCACTTC
>SJYX01015353.1:71086-107862 GCA_006410675.1 Oreotragus oreotragus | reverse complement strand
GTTGGCTTAAAGCTCAACATTCAGAAAACGAAGATCATGGCATCCGGTCCCATAACTTCATGGGAAATAGATGGAGAAACAGTAGAAACAGTGTCAGACTTTATTTTTTGGGGCTCCAAAATCACTGCAGATGGTGACTGCAGCCATGAAATTAAAAGACGCTTACTCCTTGGAAGAAAAGTTATGACCAACCTGGATAGTATATTCAAAAGCAGAGACATTACTTTGCCGACTAAGGTCCACCTAGTCAAGGCTATGGTTTTTCCTGTGATCATGTATGGATGTGAGAGTTGGACTGTGAAGAAAGCTGAGCGCCGAAGAATTGATGCTTTTGAACTGTGGTGTTGGAGAAGACTCTTGAGAGTCCCTTGGACTGCAAGGAGATCAGCCCTGGGATTTCTTTGGAAGGAATGATGCTAAAGCTGGAAGTCCAGTACTTTGGCCACCTCATGTGAAGAGTTGACTCATTGGAAAAGACTCTGATGCTGGGAGGGATTGGGGGCAGGAGGAGAAGGGAACGACCGAGGATGAGATGGCTGGATGCATCACAGACTCGATGGATGTGAGTCTGAGTGAACTCCGAGAGATGATGATGAGCAGGGAGGCCTGGCGTGCTCTGATTCATGGGGTTGCAAAGAGTCGGACATGACTGAGCGACGGAACTGAACTGAACTGAACTGAGTTAGTGATGCCACTTAACCACCTCATCCTCTGTTATCCCCTTCTACTCTTGCCTTCAGTCTTTCCCAGTATCAGGGTCTTTTCCAAGGAGTCAGCTCTTTGCTTCAGGTGGTAGAAGTATTGGAGCTTCAGCTTTAGTATCAGTCCTTCCAATGAGTATTCAGCAAAGTAAAACTGATTTTTATATATTGATCTTCTACAATCTTGCTGAACATGTTTATTAGCTCTAATGGAATCTCTGGGTTTTCAGAATACAGGATCGTGTCACCTGTATAAATAAAATTTTACTTCTTTTCAAACTCGATGCCTTTTATTTCTTGTTAGAACCCCCAAACACAATGTTGAATAGAAGTAATAAAAAATGGCTATCTTTGCCTTGTTCTTGATGACAGGGAAAAAACATTTTACTCTTTCATCATGAAGTACAATCTTAGCTATAGGTTTTTCAACAAATGCCCTTTATTAAGGTGAGAAAGTTTCCTTCTGTTTCTAATTTGTTGAGATATTTTTATCCTAAACAGTATTGATTTTGCCAAATATTTTTTCTATACCTATTGTGATGGCTATATGGTATTTTCCTCAGCTTTATGGTTGCTTTTTGGGGAGAGGATTTATTTATCGATTATTCTGATGGGCTACAAGTAGGAGATCCCAATGACGTTATAATTTTGAGCATCATATTATTTATTCTAATGTAATTCATGATTGTTGTTTTCCTCATTTTTTAAATTGATTGATCCATTTATGTTTATGTTTATTTATTTTACTATTTAAAATGTTTTAATATATTTCATTGTAATTAAAACATATTAGACTTTTAATTTCATAATCCTTTAATCCAAACTCCTAGGTGTTCTGTTCTATAGCTTATTATTTTTTTGAATCTCACTCATAATGGTTTATTTGTGTGCTTTATAATTTTGTAATATATGCTTATATTTATTAAGCATACATTACATGGGAATCATGGTTTGAAGACATCTTTCTCCAGAGAGGATTTATAATTAATTCTGCCAGACACCTCAAGGCTACCAACTCTAGACCATGTTCTGTGAATTTTTTTAGTTTGAGACTCTTGGTTCCAAGAAGTATAAATCCAAACCTGAAGCCATGTGAGGGTCCAACAGTGGTTACAAATTCTTCGTAAACAGTATTTTTCCACCAGAACTCAGGCCAGTTAGGATGACTCTTGTTTTCCTTTCCGGTGGGCAGATTTTTCTAGTCTCCCTTTGCTAAGGGTGTAACACTCACAGGGATACAGTTATACTGTTAGTTTTCATTCCAAATTCCCCTCTTCCTGCATCTAAGCCTTAGTTATTAATAACTGCTGTGCTTAGAAGATTATGCCTCAGATCCAGGAAGATGGAGACTGGAAAATCCCTTGGGAATAACTACTAACTCAGTGCTGTTTAGTGCAAATGTTTTTAGCTCCTTGTACCTGCTTTTCCTTATTTCTTCAGCGTACATCTGTGTGTATGCAGTGGTGCTTACCTAGTTTCCAAGACAGCCTTCAAGGATCTTTACTTTCTGCTCTTCATATCCTTGGTAGTTCCCTCCCACAATGAATCATGGTTGACCGACGTGCCCATTAGGATAATGTGGAAATAACCATGTGTGCCTTCTTAAAAAAGCCATAAAAACAATGCAGCTTCCATCTTGGCTCCTCTCATGGATTGCTTGCTCCTGGGCAAACTGGCGTCTTGTTGTAGGAATATTCAAGCACACCGTGGAGAGGCCCCCATGGGGATGAACTGAGGCCTCCCACCAACAACCAGCATCTGCTTTCCAACTATGTGAGGGAACCACTTTGGGAGTGGTTCCCAGCTTGACTGCTCCTAAAATCTTGATTTAAAAAACTTGTGAGATGATGTGGGTTGGGAGGTGGGAGGGGGGTTCATGTTTGGGAGTTCGTGTAAAAAAATAAATAAACACACACACACAAAAAAAAAAACTTGTGAGAGATAATGAATGTTTACTGTTGCTGTAAGCCATTAAGTAATTTGTTACACAGTTATAGAAATCCAATATTATACCATATCCAGCTTTTGAAGATGTCTTATAAAGATGTTCATATTTTTTAGTCCATCATATTCCCAGATACAGAGTATTGGTCATGAAAAAAGAAAAATGCTCTAGTCTCAAGGCTTTTTCACTTGCTCATCCCTTCGCTAGTCATCTGATCTAAAATCTCACCCCTGCACACTTTCTATGCTCCTTCCTTGCTTTTCCCCCTCTCCTTAGCATTTATCACTGTTAAACATAGTACTAATTTATTTTCTAAAAATAGCTACTACATAGTCTGAGTAGCTAAAATGATATGCCAATAAAATGGAAAACATAGAAGAAATAAATTCCAAGAAACATACAATTTCCTGAGACTAACTCAGAAAGTAATAAAAAATATGAACAGACTGATTACCAGTAATGAGATTTAAACAGTAAAAAACAAAAGCAAACAAGTTGAAAAACTCCCCCCAAACAAAACTTCAGGACCAGACAGATTCACAAGTGAACTATACCAAACATTTTAGAAAGAGTTAACATCTCTTCTCAAACTATTCGAAAAAATTGAAAAGGAAATTTTTATAGTGACAGTAACTAGACTTATTGTGGTGATCATTTTATAATGTATATAAATACTAAATCACTATGTTGTACACCTGAAACTAACATAGATCAATTATACTTCAGTTTAAAAAACTGTCTATATTCCAACTAGAACATGTATTCTATTAAGAGTTAGGATGTTGTTCTGACTAGTTCACTGCTGTGTCTTGTGATCCAAGGACTGTTCCTGGCGAACAGTCAATGTCTAATAAATGTTTCTTCTCAACCCAGGGACCAAACCTGAGTCTCTCACATTGCAGGCAAATTCTTTACCATCTGAGCCATTACTTTCATCAAAAAGTGAAAAATTCCTCCTAGTTGGCTTGCTGAAGTCCCCAGTAGAGATCCTCAAGTGGAGGTGCAGGGATTGAACCTGGGGCCTCAGGCGTGCTAAGCACACACTCTACCACTGAGTTACATCCCCCTCCTTCTGACAATAAATATTTCTAGAATTAGTAAAGGAGTAGATGAAATTTTAGCCTGAGCTTCAGCTATATCATCTTGATAAAAGCTTACTCTACTAATTCCCAGTAGAATGAAGTCCCAGTTCCCCAGATTTGTAGGTGTAATGTGCCAAGTTTCTATCCATACTATTTGTTTCTATTCATTTCAAAATCTACACCATTCATCTAATCATTACAATTTTTTTTTTTTGGTTAGTGAAATTTCCTGAGTTTCCTATTTTCCTAGGAAGAGTTTGTTTTGGCCTAAGTTTGATATCTTTTATCTATGTAAAACTTAACAAGACCTCTATATTGGAACTAACACTTTTCCGGTCTCTGAAACCAGAAAAGGGGTAGAAATTTCACAAGTTCACCCATTTATTTGGGCTCGGCATTTCCTCCATCATTTCACCTAATTATTAAACTTAGGCATTGTAAACTCTGTTTCTTATAATGCTAAATTTGAAAAACCAAGTTCCTACACAGTCACTTTAGAAAACTCTAACAGGAAAACTGAATACAATAGTTTAAAATTTTTTTTGTTTCTCCATGCATATTTAATTAAAATGCTTTTTAAATGTAAGTTCCACAAAAAGATTATGTTTATTTGGTTATTCTTTATCAGAAAAAAAAAGTGTTTGTGACATCAAGTATTCAAGTGGAGAAGAATGCCCATTTTTCAAAAAGCAAGAATGTGACCTAATTAGACTTGTTTATTCCTTGCTTTCATCTTACAGATTTTTGTTATGCCAGAGAACACCAAAGCATGTCCATTTTTTGTATTAAAAATTTAGAATACAAACAACAGTTGATTTTTAACTTAAGCAAGATTGCCTTAATATTGGGAAATATTTACCTGACTAGAGCATGGAGAAGAGGGTTATTTCTGTGCCTGGGACATACGGATGTTTTAAATATGTCATGAGACTGTTATTTGGCTGATTAAAGTCAGATCTTCACATGGCAAATGAATCAAGCCAATTACTCTAGAAATTCTTGTTGGTGTTAGACTAATTCAGCTGTCAGTGTGGTGGAAAGATGCAACAGAGAATCAAAAATCACTTGGAATCAATAGTATGCTTACCAAAATACAATATATTTTTAGTTCTGAAGGGTTTTTATGATAATATAGAAAATTTAAAAAGAATATATGGATCAATTGCCCACAGTGTATTCTAATGATTAAGATATTATTATTGTTATTGTCACCTCTGGTGGAACAGTTAATAAGATTCAAAATTACATGTAAAACACCCCAAATTCTCCTTTCTTTGAGATAGTCATATGTTGTTGTATTGAAACCAACTTACCCCTTCTGAAATGAGTTTAAACTGTTACGAGTTCACAGAGAGGGTTTTCAAGTGCACACAGGGGCAAACAGAAACACACATGTGAACATACGTGGAGCGGGGTAGGTGAAAGGGAGTAGAGGAGCACACCTTTCATTCATCTGTCTACCAGCAGCCCTGAGATCAAGCTGGCATGCTGGTATCTTTCCAGCACATAGAGCACTTTTCACCAAATTGGTATAAAAGGTAAGTGTATGTAATTTTCCTGGAAGAAAGCTCTTCAGTACACCTGTGCCTGCAGATGCCATTCCAGTTGGTTCTCAGGCTATTGTCATGTGGGAAATATGAACTGAATTCATCTTACATAAGCTAATGCAAGACATACAGAAACTAGAGTAACTGGCAACAGAGTGATACCACTCTAATGGCAGAAAGTGAAAAGGAACTAAAGAGCCTCTTGATGAGGGTTAAGGAGGACAGTGAAAAAGCTGGCTTAAAACTCAATATTAAAAATCTAAGATCATGGGATTTGGTCCCATCACTTCATGGCAAACAGAAGGGGAAAAGATGGAAGCAGTCACAGATTTCCTCTTCTTGGGCTCTAAAATCACTGTGAAGAGTGACTTCAGCCATGAAATTAGAAGACAATTATTTCCTGGCAGGAAAGATGTCACTTTGCTGACAAAGGTCCATCTAGTCAAGGCTATGGTCTTTCCAATAGTCATGTACAGATGTGAGAGTTGGACCATGAAGAAGGCAGAGCATCGAAGAATTGATGCTTTCAAACTGTGGTGCTGGAGAAGGCTCTTGAGAGTCCCTTGGAAAGCAAGGAGATCAAACCAGTCAATCTTAAAGTATATCAATCTTGATTATCTTTGGAAGGACTGATGCTGAAACAGAAGCTCCAGTACTTTGGCCACCTGATGCAAACAGCTGACTCATTAGAAAAGACCCTGATGCTGGGAAAGATTGAAAGCAGAAGAAGAGGATGGTTGGTTGGCATCACCGATTCAGTGGAAGTGAACTTGGGCAGATTCCAGGACAGGGAAGCCTGTCGTGCTACAATCCACGGGGTCACAAAGAGTTGAACACAACTTGGTGACTGAAGAGGTCAACCGCCACTGAAAAGACAAGAGACTCAGGTCTCAATAGAAGTTGATCTTTAGAGAATCCCTCCGGGAGTTGGTGATGGACAGGGAGGCCTGGCGTGCTGCGATTCATGGGGTCGCAAAGAGTCGGACACGACTGAGCGACTGCACTGAACTGAACTGAAACTTGAAGGAGGAAGATGAACTTGGGTTGGTTCTCTTTACTTGTTCATTTAATATGTATGTACCTATCTATGGCATATAATTAGAGATAGCAAGGTTCTTTAAGGAAGGGAATATTGCAACTGAAAAGGGAAAAGGCTGAAGACAAGGTCAGAGACAAAGATTGCAAGCCTTTTCACGGAGATATCTGAGCATTTAGGTCTCTGGGCTCATGCCTCCAAGTCTGAGGGAAGCTCAAGGTGTTGTTTCTTAGGCTATCTTTTGAAATCCAAGAGAAAGGAATTAATTTCCTGATCGAAAGGGTATAGTCTCTTACTCCTGCTCACACTTGTGCCCCATAAATCTTACTCCTAGCTCTGTCCGTTCTTCTAAACTGGGAGTCCTGGAAATGCTTCTTCATTAAGTATACTCACTCGACTGGTATCTATATATCTCCAAACTGAAAATGAGAAACATGAATCAACTGACTACACGTTGGTCACTCAATGAAAGTTTTGGGGGTAAAGAGTAAAGGATAAAAATACAAACATAAAACTCAGTCCCTAACTGAACAACTTCATTTTGTTTTATAATTCCACGGTCAACTGGTAAAACATCGAAAGCCATACTGTATTCTGTTGTGTATAAGGTTTAATATCATATTCTGTATTAGAAAGCCAATAGATTAACTGGCTAAAAATATTTTTCTATGTTTCTTTTTTTGTATATTCTGGACACAAATTCACAATAATTAGTTTCTTTATTCATAACTTGCTTCCTAATTATGAACCTACCAACTCTTTCACCTTTTGTTAGCTTTTTATTTTTACTTATTAAAAAAAAAACAATTATTTATTTGTCTGTTCTTGGCTGTGCTGGGTCTCTGTTGCTGCACGGGATTTTCTCTAGCTGCGGCAAACGGGGAGTGCTCTCCAGACACGATGCTCTCTTCTCATCGTGCTGGCTTCTCCTGTGGAGCATGGGGTCTGCAGCACACAGGCTTTATCAGCTGCAGCACATGGGCTCAATAGTTGTGGTCTCAGGCACTAGAACACAGGCTTCATAGTTGTGGCACCCAGGTTTAGTTGCTCCGGGGCCATGTGGGATCTTCTCAGACCAGGGATTAAATCTGTCTCCTGCACTGGCAGGCAGATTCTTTACCACCCCACCACCAGGGAAGCCCTAGTTTTTAAACCAGTTTTAACTGGGGATATGTTTTGAACTCAAGTATAATGTAAAATAATGATAATTGGCGACCGTTCTGGACACATGGATTAGAGGGTTTATAGTTGTTAAACTTTAAGAAAAATATAATTGAAGGGAAGTAATATGAACATAAAGTTTACATGAGTGTTTGTGAATCTCTAAATTTATTAAAAACCACCTACAGTGAATTTTTTCAAATGTAAACAGTGTTGATTTTCAAATGTCAAAAGTTGCTCATTCAATCATGTGCTTTCTTCAAATGGAGACAAATGGTGCAGTAATCAACATCATGTAATATTATTTTAAACAAAATCTAAGGCTGCAAACAGAAAATGTCTTATTATTTCTATTTCTTTAAACAACTCTTAACTCTGTCATTTATTGATTTAAAGTATGCTTTTCAATATTTAGATTTATTATTTCTTGGACTAGTTAATTGACTTTTTTCTGTGAAATCTCTTATGTATCATCAACTGAGTCAAATTAGGTATTAAACAACATGGCCTGAAAAATTTAAAAAAGACATATAAGTCTGAGTATTACTTTTCCTAGGGATAAACAAACAAGCATTTCATTTCATGTTTGAAATTCTGCTTTAGAGAAAGAGCATGTTATTTGAAACTAAAATATGCATTAATTCTGTTAGGCTTACTCCATTCATCCTATGTAAGTTTGACTTTTAAACATAAATATGTATAAGAGCAATAATATCAACAAATATCCTCAAAATTATAAACTTAAAACAAGTTTTTCAATCTATCAGTGCTCAAAGATTTAAATGAGTCTCTGTAAGCATGGCCAAATATACCCACAGACATATACCTCTACAGAAGCCAAAAAGCATACCTCAAAGGGATTTAAAATGAAGGCCAGGGGTGGAACAGTGGGGAGGGAGGTTAAAGAGGGAGGGGATATATATGACTGATCCACGTTGATGACNGGACCAGATGCCATGATCTTAGTTTTCTGAATGTTGAGCTTTAAGCCAACTTTTTCACTCTCCTCTTTAGACAAAGCAAAAAGACAACCCACAGAATGGGAGAGAATATTTGCAAAATGATGCAACTGATAAGGGATTAGTCTCCAAAATTTATAAACAGCTCATGCAGCTCAATATTAAAAAAACCCATCAACCCAATCGAAAAATGGGCAGAAGGTGGGATGCTCTGAGAGAATAGCATTGAAACATGTACATTACCGTATGTAAAATAGATGATCAGGGCAAGTTCGATGCATGAAGCAGGGCACCCAAAGCCAGTGCTCTGGGACAACCCAGAGGGACAGGATGGAGGAAGAGGTAGGAGGGGGATTCAGGATGGGGGAGATACATGTATACCTGTGGGCAACTGATGTTGATGTATTGCAAAAGCCATCACAATATGTAAAGTAAGTATCCTCCAATTAAAATAAATTAATTTAAAAAATTTAAAAACAACAAAAAAGATTAAAGATCCCACATGCCACAGCTAAGACCCAGTGCAGCAAATAAATAAACATTTTTTTAAAAAATCTTGAGTAAAAATAAATGGGCAGAAGACCTAAACAGACATTTTCCCAAAGAAGACATGCAGATGGCCAACAGATACATGAAAAGATGCTCAACATCACTAATTATTGTTGTTGTTGTTTAGTTGTTAAGTCATGTCTGACTCTTTGCAACCCCATGGACTATAGCCTGCCAGGCTCCTCTGTCCATGGGATTTTCCAGGCAAAATGCAAATCAAAACTACAATGAGGTATCACCTCACAACAGTCAGAGTCAAAAAAATCTACAGACAATAAATGCTGGAGAGGAGGTGGAGAAAAGGGAACCCTGTTACCCCGTTGGTGGGAATGCAAACTGGTACAGCCACTATGGAGAACAGTGTGGAGATTCCTTAAAAAATGGAACAGAACTGCCATTAATGCAAATCAAAACTACAATGAGGTATCACCTCACAACAGTCAGAGTCAAAAAAATCTACAGACAATAAATGCTGGAGAGGAGGTGGAGAAAAGGGAACCCTGTTACCCCGTTGGTGGGAATGCAAACTGGTACAGCCACTATGGAGAACAGTGTGGAGATTCCTTAAAAAATGGAACAGAACTGCCATGCGACCCAGCAATCCCACTGCTGGGCATAAACCTAGAGAAAACCATAATTCAAAAAGATACATGCACCGCAATGTTCATTGCAACACTATTAATATTTCCAATAGCCAGGTCTGTGGTAGTAAGTCAGACAGAGGAAAAACAAATATGATATTCCTTATATATGGAATCTTAAAAAATTATACAAATGAACTTACTTACAAAACAGAAACAGACACACAGACTTAGAGAACAAACTACGGTTCCTAGGGGGAACGCGGTAGGGATAGACTGGGAGTTTGGGACTGACATGCACACACAGCTATATTTGAAACAAATAGCCAACAACAACCTACTGTGTAGAACAGGGAACACTTGCTCACTATTCTGTAATACCCTAAATGGGAAAAGAATTTGAAAAAGGATAGATACATGCATCTGTATAACTTAATCACTTTGCTGTACACTTGAAACGAACACAGTCAACTATGCTCCAATATATTAAAAAAAATTTTTTTTAAAGCATCCTAGTGGACACAAGTATCTGTTTCACACAGATTTCAGAATTAAATAAGATAATCCATGGAAAGGGCTTAGTTTATCAGAAAGTACATATTACTTTAAGTCCATAGAAATTTAAAAGTGCTAATTTACAGCTAAAAATGGGGTTTTCTTGTGACTCTTTCTTAGGGAAGGGACAAGGTAGCAAAGGTACATCTTCCTACACATACTCACGGTTAGAATTTTGCTGAGGTTGGGATAAAAGGCGAGAGCCTTGATTCTGTCTGAATACAATCAAGGGTTGATGTGCATCTGAGGAATCAGATTGGTTGAATGGAACTTGGTTGTTTTGACACACTGGCTATGTCAGTAAAGAAAGACTAAAGAAATAAAGAAATGCACACCAGCTGCAATACAGAAACTTCCCAGTTGAGACCTAATGCATCTCTAAGAAGTTCGAGAGTTTTCAAAACATACCTCACAAGGGAGCATTTACCGAAACTGAAGTTTTTCAGCCTAAAAAGAGAGAACTGAGGCCAGAGTAGAGTTCCTTCTCTAGTATTCATCTCAGATGATGGCACCACTATCTATTCAGAAACCATCCTCCCTCATACACAGTCCAACCACAAGTCCTATTAGTAAAACCCAGTGAACTAGTGAAACTAGTAAAACTAGTAAAATTTACTAGTAAAACTAGTAAACTAGTACAGTTAGTAAAACTCAGTGAAAGAAAGTGCTCAGTAGGTACTTGATACATATTAAGTACTTAATAGGTGGAAGCTATCATTCTCAGGCAACATACCAGCCCCAGGATGGGCACCAAGATATTCCCTTGGTTCCCTTGAACATATTGGTGCTGCCTGACATTTTTACAAGGAAAATGAACAAGAAGAAAAAGGAAATACTGTCATTTACAAAACTACATACAGCATAAACACAATCTGTGTGGATTAATTCCAGTTTAATCCTGATGTAGAAGCTAATGAGCTTAGTGGATCTCCAAACCCTGTCTCTTGAAGTAGTAACATTACACTTCTGATGCTCTGACACAACCCTAGAGGTCCTGATGACCTGTCTTACCCCCTAGCTCCCTGCCTGTTTTAGCCAGGTGACTTCCCCAACCCAGAAGCTTAGACTCTTGTTTCATTTTTGCACAAGTGACGACTTCTAACCCTTCCATTTCTAAGCCCTCAGTAGCTCTGATCAGCAAGACATAGCTACCTCACAGCTGACTGGCAGAGCTGTGGTGATCGGTGTCATTGTGACTCCTAGAAGGAGGAAGCCTTTAAAAACCTAGGATAGCAGCCCTGCTACAGTAGAAGATTTTGGTGCCAAAGCCAGATCCCCCTTTCCAGCTGGTACATATATCCCCTGCCACTGTGAGTGCTGTGGCTAATGGCAAGACCTCAGTGATATGCCCTGGGCTGACGGAAGCCACGTAATCCAGTTTCATGGGAGGTTATACCTGCTCCCAATGGGAGATGGGGTTGGGGAGGGGGACAGTAAGTAACTGATAAAAGATTATAAAACTCTAGTCCCTCCCCTCAAGATGGTATAACTCTGTGGTGTGATTTATGCTTCAAAGCCTCTACATCTACTCTAAATCAGGTCAAGGCTATAATTTACCATGGACCAAATCCTTTCTTGGCCACCTCTTCCCTATCCTGCTCTCTTGCCTTGCTTTTGGGCTTTTCCATAAGGGCATGACAAAAACATTCCCTGATCCCTACTTCAGGTTCCACTTCTCAACAATCTGACCTAAGACACTCCCTCATAGATGGAATTTGTATAAACATTCACCATCAGTTCAGTTCAGTTCAGTCGCTCAGTCATGTCCGACTCTTTGCGACCCCATGAATCGCAGCACGCCAGGCCTCCCTGTCCATCACCATCTCCCGGAGTTCACTCAGACTCATGTCCATCGAGTCCGTGATGCCATCCAGCCATCTCAGCCTCTGTCGTCCCCTTCTCCTCCTGCCCCCAATCCCTCTCAGCATCAGAGTCTTTTCCAGTGAGTCAACTCTTCGCATGAGGTGGCCAAAGTACTGGAGTTTCAGCTTTAGCATCATTCCTTCCAAAGAAATCCCAGGGTTGATCTCCTTCAGAATGGACTGGTTGGATCTCCTTGCAGTCCAAGGGACTCTCAAGANAAGGGGTGGGATGGGGTGGGACTTGGGAGGGAGGTTCCAGAGGGAGGGGACATATGTGTACCTACGGCTGATTCATGTTGATGTATTGTAGAAACCAACACAATATTATAAAGCAATTATCCTTCAATTAAAAATGAATTTTAAAAGCATATAAAAAAAAATGAAGGCAGGCCATCATGACACATAGGCTGTTGAACTGACTTCATCAGGTAGTATTTTGGACTGAAAGGTGAGTCATTGTATTCACTAAAGTTTTCCACTGAAACAAGCACCTGTTGAATTCCTGAGAAATCCTTTACTGAAGCTAAGAAGAGAAAGCAATCCCTTTCTAGGCTGAACACACTGGGGAAAGCACAGTCCATGGAAGAAACTCCAGGTTTGAAGTTTTGAAGTCAAGAAAAGAAAACAAAACAAAAGCTGGAGCTATCGGCAGGCATGAAGAGGAGGCAACAAAGCAAGATACAATTGAGTTTAGCCTAGAATCCAGAGCTAGAGGAATCAACAACCACTATATTAGTATCTTTCCCAGGAATTGATGAAACCGCTGAAGGAAATGCTAGATTTCCCCAAACTACCTAGGATGGGGACTCAAACTATTTAGAAAACTTTCTGGAAGGATGTAAGCCAAACGTTTAAACACTTTTTATTGGAAAGAGGGATAACTGGAAACCTTGTCTTTTACCTTCTATATTTTAATATCATTTAAAAATAAACATGAATTATCTTTATAATTCAGTAAAGATGTTTTCACAATCATTATTTTTATGTATTGGTTTAAAGTTATTCCACAGTGAAAAATTCAGCTAATAGTGTTATTCAGAAGGTATAAACTTTGTCGTTCTTACTCCCTCTGCTGGCTGGTCAACAGGACCTATGAAGGAACCTTCCTCCCGGTCACCTAGTCTAGGAGACTCTGACGGGGAGCAGAACAGTAGCAGCTCTTCTTTAGAAACTCTCAGTTGCAGAGGCAGGACCACATGGCTTGGTCGTTTCTCGGTCTGGAGGGAGTCAGTTGACTCTTAGAAAAGATGGTTCTTCTTTTAGAATTCTTAGTGTGAAAGCACTCAGAATTTGTCACCCTTTAAAAAGGAGCTTCCTTGGTGGCTCAGTGGTAAAGAATTTTCCTGCTAATCAGGAGGTGTGGGTTCAATCTCTGGGCCAGGAAGATACCCTGGACAGGGAAATGGCAACCCACTCTAGTATTCTTGCCTATTAAATCCAATGGACAGAGGAGCCTGGTGGACTATAGTCCATGGGGTTTGCAAAAAAGAGTTGGACACAACTTAGCGACTAAAAACAACAGTAATTCCCTTAAGACCTACCAATGGTATCTTATGTGTGGTTATTTTTAACCTTAAATTTGACAAATGGATTAAGAGCCTCAGTTTACCAAATGACAGTCTTTCCTTCTTGTGTCTGTCTGGAATTTTCCAGGAAGCAGAAAAAGTGCATTGCTTGCAGTCAGAGCAAAATCATCAGTCACTTTATACCTGCAGGTACTCGGCCTTCAGGAAAGCCATCCACCCCTTCCACCCATATCCACAGTCATGCTAGGAGACACACAGGTGCTAATGACTCCAATGTGAGCTCCTGGGGGCACACTTTCTCCTCCAGATGCAAGAGCTCTTCCTTTCCGCCTCTTGGGCTGTAGACTTTTCAATGGTGCTGGCTGCCTCAGCTAAGGGATGTCCCCAGCTGTGCAGATGAGGACCTGGCCTCTGCTATCCTGAGACACCATTCATGCTCCCATTTCTTCTGTCTTCTCTCTGAGGTCCTCACTCCCTGCAGCATGCCTTTTGATTCCCATGCTGACTGCTTTCTCTCCTTGTGTCCAGCTCTTTCAAAGACAAGTTTTCACAGCCGAAAAATAGCCCCAGTGGCAATTCATTCTGTTCTTTTTTCATCCCTACTGCAGCCTGTAGAATCTGTTAGTACGATGAATTTTTTTTTTTAAGTTTAAATCATAAAATAAACCACTCAGGTACTGAGTCTAACTGACAGACAGTTTACTACTGGGTATTCCTCCCCAAAGGCTTCTCTTGTGCCTTCCTACTATCTGTCCTCATTTCCACACTCATCGTCCCTCTCACCCTACGCTGTCTGTCCACTGGCATATCTCCCCTCGGCTAAACTCAAACTCTGAACTAATTTCAAGGTCTTTGGTAGGGGTGTTATGCTAATGAAAGCATGTGGCTAATTGCCTTCTAGCATGCTGTGACAGAGACGCTTTGAGTATCTGTTTGGAAATGTACAAACACACCCTCCAGAGAGATGTCAGCTGTGGTCAGAGGTAGATTTATAGATTTACCAAGTTGTTAATGAATCTTAATGTTTGGGCCTCCCATTGGACCGGTTCTAAGGCCTCCTGTGTTCTCTGGTTAACTGGAGGAGGAGTGGCCCTAGCTAGCCATGAGCAGGAAGCAGGGAGCAGTGCCCAGCTTGGTAGTCACCCTCTGCAACCTGATCAGGGTACTGGGATTCCAAATATAACCTCAGGCCTCCAGATCACATCTGTGAGAAGGGTTAAGGAGATGTCTCCCTGCTTATGGGCAACTATGGCCAGCATTCAGGAATATCTTCTGTTGATCAGCTCGGGTACCACCCACTCAGAAGAGGGAGCAGAAAAGACCTAATCAAAGTGGACCATCCGCTGTGGCAGGAGGTTATCAGGGTCCATACCCAGTGACATCAACAGGCTGGAGTTTTCTTATCATTTTCCTGACCACTGCTTGAGAAAGAAATTCTGATGAGGCATTACCAATAATGAATGAAGAAACTGCAAGAAAGCTTTCTGATCACTCAATCTCCATATATCATGAGAGATGAAAGACTGAATTTCCATTCTTTCTAGAGAAAACATTGCAAAAACTTTCATATGAAGAGATACAGTGTATGCAGCCCAAAAATGTAGGAAGAAAATTGTTACAGAACTGTCAGACATATTATCATCTTTTTTAAAAATTTTGTGGTATTGGTGCTATTTGTCTGTTTTAAAAATAGTATTTCTGTGATTTATTTTCTCATTCTAAATACTTTCATAGTTTATTTTTGTATTTGCAATTTGTTCAATTATGAATACACAAGAACAATTTGTGTTCTTGTTCTTAAAGAAGGCCCACCCACCTGGCACTAGTCTGTCCAACACAAACTGTTGTCTGGTTCCCATTTGGGCTGTGACTTAGCAAGGACTAACCATGCAGGGACAGATGCAAAAGAAAGAAGTGTTTTTAATTTTCATGCAGTTTAATTAAATCAATTAACCACAGATGTAATAATTTATATTAGGACTCTCAAGTTTCTTCCACTGATCTATATGTTCCTTCTTGTGTCAATATCTCATTGTCTTGATTACTACTCATTTATAGTAAGCTTTGAGGGCAATATTTATTTTTGCTTTAAGATCCTGATATGACAAATGTTTTCCAGTGAATGATTCACCCCCACCCCCCAAAAAGGAATCAATATCTCTTTGCTCTTTTTCATAGAGCTTGAGGTTTTTAGACGAAAAAAAAAAAAAGAATACAAATGTCATATTGAAATTATTAAATGGGAGATTTGGTCTCTTCATTTTCTCTTAATACAATGTTCTTTTTAAAAAAAGGTTAAACATACTACTTTACAAATCATAAATAGCTTTGGGGAATTAGGAAAAAGTAGACCTTTGCGCATTCTTTAGTTAAAAATTATTGGCTAACCTTACCCTAGTTCTCTGAGATACATTACCACCAAGTCCTAGAAAAGCAAATCAGCAAAAAGCCTGACCCATTAATCTCAGTGACCCTTACACACCTAAGTGTCTCCTCCAACCATGTTTAATTTAAACCAAACTTTGCACAGCACCAAAATAAGACCTGCTTTATCTTTAAAAAAAAAAAAGGATTTTTGTTTTGTCAGTGTGTGATATATTTGGGATTAAAATCTGTTTCTTACTAGAATTATTTAGGAAAAAATTAAGTCTAGAGTACCCCATGGGTTTCCCTGATGGCTCAATGGTAAGGAATCTGCCTGCAATGCAGGAGACCCAGGTTCAATCCCCAGGTGGGGAAGATCCCCTGGAGAAGTAAATGGCCCTCCAGTATTCTTGCCTGGGAAGTCCCATGGACAGGGAAGCCAGGCAGCAGTCCATGGAGGTGCAAAATAGTCGGATACAACTTAGCAACTAAAACAACAGAGTACCCCAAATCAAAGCATATTGTTTGCCATGAATGATCAAACCCCTCCCTGAAATAACTCTTCCCCTTTGTTTACATTTTTCAAATTACAGAAAAATTATGACATTTATAATGCAATTGATGCTGAATTATTAACCAGCAGACTAAGTAAGTGCTTAAGATGCCAAAAAAGCAGATGAACCAGAAATTACTAATAAAGTTTAAATGTGATGAACTTAGGCAGCATTTCAAAGTAAGGAAATCTAGAAAAAGCCATTTTAATTACAGTATTTAGGTGAGGCTTATGATTTTTTGAAAAAAATAAATTAAAAAAAAATTACATCTGGGGTTGCCATCATAGTCTTTTTAGTATCTGGAGCTTCTAAAATTCTCATTCCAGGCCCGGATTAAAAAAACAAACAAACAAAACTCTAAACACAGAGGGTTAAGGCATCAAAGATGAAAGCTAGTACACTCACAACTATTTATATTGCAAAAGCTTTGCCTTTCTGCAAGAACATGCAGTTTCCCAAACACTAACCTCTCTTTACAAGGTTATGCTTATTAGCTGGGATTTGAAACTCAATAGCAACACTGTTCGTCCTTGGTTCAATTCAGATTGTAATTTCTTTTTAAACTACCTGACCCTTATAATCATATGGTGAGTAGGTCTGATCATTCATCTTCCCGAAGCCAAAGTACTTGGTCTGAACACAGAGTCACTTGTGTTTCTGAAGTCTCTCAGCATCATGACTGGGGTAAAAACTGTTGATTGAGGAAAGTTTGAAAGAAACTTTTCATACAACATTTTCATTGTCCGTTTTTTCTTTCCTTCTGAAACTAAAATTCGTGATTGGAAAAGTGAAAGTCTTCCTAGATACAAGGATGAAGTTTTAAGAGATGTTTCTAATGAACTGTGGAAGCTATGAACCATTTCATTGTCCCCAGTGCCAGAATTTGCTAATTAAGATTTTGCTTTTTCTTAGAGCCCAGTATTTATTAAGCATTCAGGAAATTCTTACTGAATAAATAAATGAATGATTCTACCCAACTTCATGTCTTTGTCTTGAAGCTATGTCATCCCTCGTAGTATTAAAATGTTGTGTTGCTGTCCAACTTCACGTGTGGTGCACCAGAGCCCACAAGTTGCCCAGATATGATTAGTTTGCAGGAGAGTAATCCTGGAGCTGCTTGTTTGGATTGTGTTTCTGCTCATCCCTGAACCAACTGCCAAGGCAAAAGGAATGGGACAGGATGATCAATTTATATAAAGTAGTGCCCACCACCTCTGAAGTCAGGTTGGAGTCAGTTCCACCCAAAGCATGTGGCTGCTACCCGACAGAGGAAAAAGAATATTCCAAAGGAAAGTCTGAGACCATTCAGAATGGGCAAGAGTTGCATGGATTCTGGGTAGGCAATTAAGGTATACCAACAATGTAATTTCTACTTTCAGTATGACTCAATGAAAAACTGATAAATGTAACATATGTGTTAGAAATCATTCTTTCTCTCTTAAGAGTTAAGGAAAACCTGCTTTAGATTGGTTGGGGAAAATTTTTTTAGTTCCATTGGACACTATGGTCTTTTTCCTAGGGAAGGGATGCTAAGATAGGGATGCCATGCACTGAATAGAGGACAGATTTTTTTAACTAGACATTGTTTAGGTGATTGGTCTTGGGGATTTCTTAAACAGTTGACAGTGCTATTTACAAAGACATTTTAAACAAAAATTGGTTTCTAAGAAAAATTTCCCTAATTAGAGGTCATAGAAACATTCTTTAATATTTTCCTTCTTAGTACATCAGTCCTTCCTGCATCTCAGACCTTTCTTCATTTTCCCCTACTTTAAATTCATCCTTATTCTTTAAATGAATATTTATTGGTCATAAATTCTTTAAAAAAAAACAAACAAACAAAACTGTCTTTACTTTTACCCTTGTTCTTGAAAGATAATTTCATTGGGAATTCATTTTAGATTGACAGTTATTTTCACTTTGTACCTGGAAGATGTTATTCTACTGTCTTTTGGCTTCAATTTCTGGCACTGAAAGTGGGCTGTTTCAACGTCCTTTCTATGTGACGTTTATTTATTCTGGCTGCTTTTAAGATCGCTTTGTCTTTGTTGTTCTTAAGTTTCCTTGTAAGGAAACTACATTGGTTTCCTTTTACTTAGCCTGTTTGATATACATTTTTTTTCTTGTATTTGTGGAGTCATGTTTTTGACTAATTCTGGCAATTTCTCAGCAATCATCTCTTCCATGTTTTTCTATTCTCTACCTTTCAGACTCTGATTAGACACATATTAGATCTTCTCATTTAATCCTTCAGGTCTCATCACCTGTCATTCATATTTTCTATCTCCTTGTCTGTCCTTTCTACAGTTATGCCTTACTTTTCAGTTAGCTACTCATGAAAGCTTTTCATGATTAGGTCTTCAGCTATGCAAGTTACCCTTACTCTTGGGCTAAATCTCTAGTTTCTGAAGATGTAAATATGGTTCCTTTTATCCTGGTCTGATTTCAGTATTTCAGATGTACCATTCAACATTGACATGGAACTTCCAGAAAGCACTAGAAACTGAAACTAGTATCAGTAAATCTTTGTTGAGGCTAAATACTGCATTTCTAAGTTTCCACCAATTCTAAGAGATATTGGAGTTAGTAACTACTGTCTAACGGTACTTACAGTAAACACTTAAAAATTTGTACTTTGGGTTTGCCAAAGTGGGAATTAATGCCCTTTCAAGTTTATTTAAAGACTCAGTTGAGTTCTAGCAGATTCCCTCTAAAACAAGTAAGGGTGTTGTGCATGTAACGACTGCACAGGAAATCTGGTTTTGCCTTCTACCACTTACATTTTAAGCAGGAATGCCATCACTACACAAAACCTACAGGAATCCCACTCTGAGTAATTAAGTGACCAACCTCTTAAAAACCTGCCAGAAGCAACAGGGTCTATAAAAATCTATTTAGTGTGTCAGTTATTTAGCTCTATTTCTGCATTTAAAATTAGATTTGGAGAAAAATAAAATTTCATAATTTTGTTGTTCAGTTGCCAAGTCTTGTCCAACATTCATGATTTTACTGTTAACCAAAGGATTGCCAAGACAAAGGATTAAAACTGACAAGTTGAAACTGTGTTTAATTTAGAAGAAAATGGGTTAAACATGAGCCACTGAGGCTGTTCTTTATTCCCATTCCCCTCCCACCCTCCCCCCAGCCAAAAATGTCAAGGGATATGGCAGGGTTAAATTAAAAATATTTTAAGGGACATTTTACAAGGAGCATGCATAATGCATTGGCTTTGAATGTATTCTGAAGAAATATAGATTCCAAAATCCTTTTCATTTTCCTTCCTTTCCAATATTGGGAGCAATAATTTTGCAGAACTCCTATAAATGTCAGTCCTGACTATCAGGATGCACTAGCTTTAAATTCAGATGCTGCCATCAAAAGATGGAAGTTTCTTTTACTAGAGACAAGACATACAGATCAATTTTCAAACTAGTAGTTACTCTACAGACACTTTTCTAGTAGTCTGTTAACTAAGAAAAATGAATGAAATTCAGATACTTGGTAATGAAGGAACATGAAACACAGGAAGCCAGTCCTCAAGAATGAGTGGTCCCCGACTATAGGTGGTTCAAAGAATGACAAACCCATTCTCATTCCCTTACCTCTTCCCTCTCCCACCCACCATTTCCCCCCTAACATCAAGTGCTAAATGTAAGCTCCTTAAAGGCAGGGGCCACATTCTTTTGGTTCACTCTAATAGCCTCTGTGCTCAGGCATGTAGCAGCCTGACACAAAATAAATGCCAAATTAAGCACTCAAATATTTATTGAGCAATGAGACAGCAAGGGAGGGAAGAAACTGCTCAGTCCTCTGGCTCCCAGACCTCTTCAGTAACACCATAAGATCTGAGCAGCTTATTTCTCAGCGAGAAATTATACTTAACAAGATTGGCACTCACAATCAGTGACGATAAACCCATTTTCTCCACTTTTAGGAATCTGTGTTTTTAAAAATACTATCACAGGAGAAATAAATTGCCTGCATATAAATCTGCAGGTTCATCTTTCTTCATTTCAGCTGGATTTAACAAAGTCAATAGGCTCAGTGAAGCAGCATGTCTTTCACTATGACAAGACATGTAGAAAACCTGTTTTCCCTTCATGCTGAATTAAGCTATTTCAACCTCTATACCTTGGTTCAGTTAGAATCATCACATGATGATGTAAGCCCAAAGGGTTTCAGTGTGGTGAATTAGAAATATCAGAAGGGAGGATAGGGAAGGTGTGTCTGCGGCTCCACCCCGGGCGGGTCTCAGGAGCTCATCCCTGAGACCCTGTGAATCTGGAAGCCTTCCCGAGACTCTTGTCACCCCAGCCTGCACCACTGACGCCAGCTGAGTCTCAAGGAGCTGTCAGTGGCTGTCTTGGCTGTTGACAGCGCCAGAGCAGATGACCTGTGAGAAATCTCGAAGATGCTGTGACGCCCATGTCCATCGCCTGCACACACTTCTGCCTGGAGGGTGTCTGAGGGCGGGCGAACTTGCCCTTCTCTGCCTCCTCGAAGTGAAGTGAAGTCGCTTAGTCGTGTCTGACTCTTTGCGACCCCATGGACTGTAGCCTACTAGGCTCTTCTGTCCATGGGATTTTCCAGGCAATAGTCCTGGAGTGGATTGCCATTTCCTTCTCCAGTGGATCTTCCCAACCCAGGGATCGAACCCGGGTCTCCTGCATTGTAGACAGACGCTTTACCATCTGAGCCACCAGGGAAGTCTGGAAATGCCTCTCATTGGACCATTCTTAGAACCAGAAAACAAAGGGGGTTCTGGTTCTAGGAAATGTACCTTCTGGCTTCTCTGCACTGCAAAGAACACCACACAGAGGAGACGGTGATACTGCGGTGACAGACAGCCCAGCGAAGCGGTGAAGCACTGACAGATGGAAAGAGTCAACTATGTCAAGGAGAAAGCCTCGGAGTTTTCTTCTCTTCTGTTAGAGTTGGCAGTTCTGTTTCTCTATTGGTGAACAAGTCCATTTTCCTAACCAGAACAAAGTGCAGAACGAGAAGCCTTCAAAATAAAAAAGTCTTTTTTTTTTCATTGTAAATCTGTCTAAATCAGTACTCAAAACAAATTTTTTTTGTAAGATTTTACTTTTTTAAATTTTAATTTTTTTAATTGAAGCATGTAATTGCTTTACAGAATTGGGCTGGTTTCTGCCAACATCCAACATGAATCAGCCATAAGTATACACAGAATCCCCTCCCTCTTGAATTTACTATTTTTTAACAAAAGCAGTGACGACACCGAAGAAGACCCCGTTTCAGCCTCTTCAAGGTGCAGTGCTCTCAGTGGACAACACCAACACAACTGCTGGGCACCCAGTGTGCTCAGGGGGCCTGACTCCAGAGGCTGTCTCTACGGTTTGCTGTCTGAGATCAAGCTCCATCTGTGTCCACATCTGTATTTTTTAGGGTTGATCCCATGCCTACTAAGAACAAGCTGCATTTTGTTGGAATGGCACCAGACAGTCCTCTACCACTAATCACTGTGCAAAACCAAAACATTTCCCTAATATTTAATGACTGATACAGTGGTCAAACCCTTCCTGCGACACTGTCATTCAGTTTAAGCAAAGAGGCTGGTTAATTAGAGTCGGCGTCATGCAAGTATGTCTTCAAAGCACACTAAAAGGAATGATGTGTCATTTGATAAGGAAACTTCTTCAGCTTGAGACTCGGTTCGCCTCAGATATGTTGACAGTCATGAAAGTAGGCACTGCCTTTCAAAGAGATTCTAAAATTCACCTAAAGGAAAACTTTGTTAAGAATTTAAAATATTTGAATACTGTACCATTTTTCATTTTATTTTTTCTCTCTTTGTATTCCAAATATTTTGTGTAAAATTTTCTCTTAAGTTAATAAATTTCTTAAAAAGAGTACAAATCACTTGGGCTCCTGCTTTCAATGATCTGTGTCCCAGTCAAAATAATTTATAAAATATTATATTTTAAATTAAGGTGCTTAAACTTATGTCTACTGAAGTAAGTGCTTTTGCTGTTATTGGGAACTCAGTAAGAAATAAACAGAAGTAGATGCATTTGCCTGTATGAGAATAAACACTTTATTCAGTATAATCACGGTAGAAAATTGAGCTGATTTGTGGCAGCCATAAATAGTCCTAAGAGACTGGCTTATTATACTTCTCTGTGCACTTACAGAGAAGGGTCACATTCCAGCAGGCCTGATGGGCTTGCACTGCCTTCAGAATAGGCAGAATTTGTAAGAATTCTCCTGCCTCCATCACCCAATCTGTTCAATAAAGCAATCTCATGTAGGTGAACACAGTCTTGACATTCCTAATCATTCACTCACAAAACAGTTTCCTACAGGCTCTTCCTGTGTTTTGGTAACAAGCAAAACAGCTTCTACCTATTAGCAGCAAAAGAGGACCAAAATAAAAACTCTGAGTGAGTTGGTACTCCAGCAAGATGCAAAATGGTACCCACATGGTTACACTTCTGTTGAGATTTCAGGCAGTACAGTGGCAAAAGTGTGAGGTAAGTATCAAGTCCCGCAGAAGAGGAACTCTCTTGAAATAAAACTCTCCAGGCACTTTTAAAATCATCTTTATTTTGCTTGCAAAGATACAATTTACTTAGTTACTTAATATTTTATTTGTTCCCATCTGAAGTCTCATAGCTTGCCATGTAAAACATTGCCTTCACTATCAAACTGCTATGTAAGAACATTATAAAATACAAACTATAAAGATGATCTTCTTTATAGTATTCAGATTAGTGCATTAAAACAACATTGATTTAAAAAGGCAAGTGAGTTAATTGGCAAACATCCAATTCATTTGCTAATGCAGGATGGTACAAAATTATATGCAAAGGAAACCCAGAATTTTAAGTGTTAGGTGCCCAAAAACAATAACTGTGGGAAAGTTACTTCCCCAAAGTAATCTTGACCCAAGGACACAAATGTAATCATTATTCTATAGGACAAAAGGGAATGTAATTAATTTTCCATCATAACAGCTGTGGAGATACACAGCAGAGTAAGTTTGGGGTCTTTAGAATTCTAACACAATAGGTACTGATTTGTCATCCTCTTCCTCCAGATCACATTGAACATTTATACTGACAACACAGTTCCTTGTAAAGGAACATCAGGCTCAACAGAACCTATATAAAAACAACCTATCCTTAGCATTTTACTAGGCAGTCTACAACAAATGCTTACTATCTACACATCAGGAGTGAAAGATACACTAGGAAGTTATTCACTGACTTCACTGAGAGTCAACAGGGGTCTTAAGAGAAAAACAAAGATAAAAGTTAAATAGGCAACTTATGCTGCTGTGAACCAGGAAAACAACAAGATACCAAACACAGACACATATGTTACTTTTTAAAGTTACTGACAATGTTTCCTCTGCTGGCACAAATCAAAATTAAATTGTAAATTTAATCTGTAATCAAAGTAACAAAGACATAGGTGCATGTTACACTGTGATGGGAAGGTGCACACAGAAAACACACACACACACACACACACACACACCTTTAAATTTACTAATTTCCAAAAGCTAAGTCAACAGGATAAATAAATTATAGATGAAAGGCAAATACAATGTGGGCAGAACAGTTATTAGATTGAAAAGCATGCCAGCAGTGATATATAGGAAAACTTTCAGCATTAGAAAATATAAGATTTAATCCAAAGAAAACTTTCTTCCAAATAAAAATAACAGAGTACGGGAACCATCCTTTAGGCAACTGCTTTAAAAGAATATAATAAAAAAAACCCACCATGATTAAAGGAATCTTCCTACATAATTTACATAATGTAGTGCAGTCGTGTGCTCCTTTATCATCTTAGCCTTTCACTCCCCATATGATGAGACCGATAATTACAACTCCAATAACAAGGATAAAAATGATGATGCAGAGGGTTTTTCTGGATTTGCGCTGCAGATGCAAAAAAACAAAAAACATGTTTACATATGTAGTGGAGCATCTCGATGGCAAGTGAAAATCATTTGGTTCATTTCTAGAGTAAAATCAGTGGTAATTTCTCACCCCCAAATTTGGGGCTATATTTTTTTGCTTTTCAATACATATAGTACTATGCTTTCAAAATATATTCTTGAATTAATGGTATTAATTCAGGGGGTAATTATTCAACTTTTGTTGGTGCTTTTTCTAGATGTGTGGTTGGGAAAGATACAGAGAAAATTTAAGAGACAGAGTTTACCAACATGTGAAAACAAAAAACAGCTTAAAGACATCAATTTTTAAACTTTTATCAAAAAACTGCTCTTCAAAATGAGTTCTCTGACCATATCAGCAAATATCTGACAATGTTTCCTAAAGTTAAGTTTCCCAAATCATTCTCAACCCTAAATATGAATGGAAACTGCATTCAGAATTTCAACATGCAAATAAATTTTTTAAAAGAGCTAAAAAAAATTTAAAAACACTCATTTAAATTATAAAGGTTGAGCTTTGCTCCATTCCTCATTCCTGGCCCAGCTATAGATTTCTGTATTTCTCTAATGGCTTGTCCATCTCAGGACAACATCCAGGAATCATTTTTCTTACAAAGTAGAAAAGTCTGTAAATTTGCCTTGGGTCAACCAGAAGTAACGTTAAAATTTACCAAAAAGATATGTTTCTGACTCAATTTTTCTTGAAAACTATTAGTACTGTTTAGTATTCCATGTTGCCATCTAATTTTTCAACAAAATACTAATTAAACACAGTTCATTTCAATTTCATCATGCCCATGTATTTTCCCCAGACTCTATCTGGTTATCGCAGACTCATGTGTAATGTGCCTTCATCAACAATGACAACTGTGTCACTAGAGAATTTCATTTTCCCTGGGGTACCATCTCCAGGGGTGGCAAGACTCTGGGGTGCTATGGTGATGAGAGCATTTCCCACCCTGTTTTATATTCTTAATCCATCCATACTATTTAGAAGCACCACACTGTATCTTGCAGAGGCATCATTTAATATCAAGGCTGCCAAGTGGGACCACTGGGAAACTGCTCTCTTCCCAGCCCCTGTGCTGCATGACTCTTTTCTCATCTCTCCAGGTCCTGTGTGAGCCCCTTGGACAGTCAGGAGATCAAACCAGTGAATCCTAAGGGGAATCAACCCTGAATATTCACTGGGACACAGCTCCAGTACTTTGGCCACCTGATGCAAAGAACCAGCTTACTGCAAAAGACCCTGATGGTGGCAAAGACGGAAGGCAGGAGAAAGAGGTGACAGAGGATGAGATGGTTGGATGGCATCATTGATTTAAGCAAACACTGGGAGATAGTGAAAGACAGGGAAACTTGGCGTGTGCAGTCCGTGGGTCGCAAAGAGTCAGACACAACTGAGCGAACGAACAACGATAACAACCAGGTCCTGTGGGATTAAGGTGGTAGGGGAGCGGTCAGTTCTAGCTCTGAAGGTTTAGCTTGGGAGGATGTGTTCCTTTTTCCCCAGAGCAGCTGTAGGTTTTCCTTCCACAAGGAAGAGGAAAAGTAAAATTTGGGGATATATCTACATCTCCCTAAAATTCAAAAGCAAAATAAAATGACATGGATCCTAGTCACTGATGAATCTTGCTGAACTCTCTATCTGAGCAGATTTAACAGCGGGTGGTCACAGATTACCCTAGGGGTGTGTGTGTGTGTTCAACTATCCATGAATGATACCTTCAGTCTACGATGTGGTGACATTAACTCTGCTGAGCTGCATGTACAGTGGAAGTGAGAAATAGATTAAGGGACTAGATTTGATAGATAGAGTGCCTGATGAACTATGGACGGAGGTTCGCAACACTGTACAGGAGACAGGGATCAAGACCATCTCCATGGAAAAGAAATGCAATAAAGCAAAATTGCTGGGGAGGTCTGGGGAGGCTATACAAATAGCTGTGAAAAGAAAAGAAGTGAAAAGCAAAGGAGAAAAAGGAAAGATATAAGCATCTGAATGCAGAGTTCCAAAGAATGGCAAGAAGAGATAAGAAAGCTTTCCTCAGCGATCAGTGCAAAGAAATAGAGGAAAACAACAGAATGGGAAAGACTAGAGATCTCTTCAAGAAAATTAGAGATACCAAGGGAACATTTCATGCAAAGATGGGCTCGATAAAGGACAGAAATGGTATGGACCTAACAGAAGCAGATGATATTAAGAGGTGGCAAGAATACACAAAAGAACTGTACAAAAAAGATCTTCATGACCAAGATAATCATGATGGTGTAATCACTCACCTAGAGCCAGACATACTGGAATGTGAAGTCAAGGGGCCTTAGAAAGCATCACTATGAACAAAGCTAGTGGAGGTGATGGAATTCCAGTTGAGTTATTTCAAATCCTGAAAGATGATGCTGTGAAAGTGCTGCACTCAATATGCCAGCAAATTTGGAAAACTCAGCCATGGCCACAGGACTGGGAAAGGTCAGTTTTCATTCCAATCCCAAAGAAAGGCAATGCCAAAGAATGCTCAAACTACCACATAACTGTACTCATCTCACATGTTAGTAAAGTAATGCTCAAAATTCTCCAAGCCAGGCTTCAGCAATACGTGAACCGTGAACTCCCTGATATTCAAGCTGGTTTTAGAAAAGGCAGAGGAACCAGAGATCAAATTGCCAACATCTGCTGGATCATGGAAAAAGCAAGAGAGTTCCAGAAAAACATCTATTTCTGCTTTATTGACTATGCCAAAGCCTTTGTGTGGATCACAATAAACTGTGGAAAATTCTGAAAGAGATGGGAATGCCAGACCACTTGACCTACCTCTTGAGAAACCTATATGCAGGTCAGGAAGCAACCGTTAGAACTGGACATAAAACCACAGACTGGTTCCAAATTGGAAAAGGAATATGTCAAGGTTGTATATTGTCACCCTGCTTACTTAACTTATATGTAGAGTACATCATGAGAAACGTTGGGCTGGAAAAAGCACAAGCTGGAATCAAGATCGCCGGGAGAAGTATCAATAACCTCAGATATGCAGACGACACCACCCTTATGGCAGAAAGTGAAGAAGAATTAAAGAGCCTCTTGATGAAAGTGAAAGAGGAGAGTGAAAAAGTTGGCTTAAGGCTCAACATTCAGAAAACAAAGATCATGGCATCCGGTCCCATCACTTCATGGCAGATAGATGGGGAAACAGTGTCAGACTTTATTTTTGGGGGCTCCAAAATCACTGCAAATGGTGACTACAGCCATGAAATTAAAAGACACTTACTCCTTGGAAGGAAAGTTATGACCAACCTAGACAGCATATTCAAAAGCAGAGACATTACTTTGCCAACAAGGTCCATCTAGTCAAGGCTATGGTTTTTCTAGTAGTCACATATGGATGTGAGAGTTGGACTGTGAAGAAAGCTGAGTGCCAAAGAATTGATGCTTTTGAACTGTGGTGTTGGAGAAGACTTTTGAGAGTCCCTTGGACTGTAAGGAGATCCAACCAGTCCACTCTAAAGGAGATCAGTCCTGGGTGTTCTTTGGAAAGAATGATGCTGAAGCTGAAACTCTAGTACTTTGGCCACCTCATGCAAAGAGTTGACTCATTGGAAAAGACTCTGATGCTGGGAGGGATTGCTGGCAGGAGGAGAAGGGGACGACAGAGGATGAGATGGCTGGATGGCATCATCGACTTGATGGACGTGAGCTTGAGTGAACTCCGGGAGTTGGTGATGGACAGAGAGGCCTGGAGTGACGCAATTCATGGTGTCACAAGGAATGGGACATGACTGAGCGACTGAACTGAACTGAACTGACCTGAGCTGCATGTCTGAATCTCATGCACAAAGACAGTAAACATGAGTCACTCTGCTGGTGAGCGGAACTGGCTGTAAAACTCCGCATCCTCTATCCAGCTTCATTGTTTCTGGCATGCTACAGAATGTGTACTGATTCGTCCACTAAAACTAAAGGGAACTTCTAAGATCAGTGAGAGAAGGGAAAAGTGATTAAAAAGGCCTAGGATGGTGACAGTATCTTAGAAATTTTATAGGAAGGTGACAATTTCTGAGGAAATAATTATGAACAACTACATCAACAAATAACGAAGCTTTAAAAGGGAAGTAAAACGCTAGGGTGGTATTTAGGGGTTCCCAAAGAACCCCTTATCTCTGTTAAACATCAAAGATTTACATACTAAATGATTATATAGTTCATGGTACTAATATTTGTAGTCTTCTGTATGTATTTATATTTGACCCATATGTATGGATTTCCTATACTAACCTGATTCACTTTAGGGATCACTTCATTCCTGGTGAAGGGTCTGCTCAATGTTGACCAAATACCCACTGGTCAAGGACACTCCAAGCTAATAAAATTGCCGCAGAACCTGAGACGTCTTTCTGGGACAAGGGTCTTAGTCTCTTTAGTTCAAAGTATCACAGACCAAAAAGAAAGGCAGAAAGGAGCTGCAAGAAATGGAGGGAAATCGCTATCAAACAGGTTTCTGGTTTGCAATGTGAAAATGACATTGGAGACCAGAAGCCGCCAGAAAAGACTGGAGTTGTCCACCGTTTCTCTCAAGACTCTAAATGCTAAACTGCCCGTTCCTGTGGGCACAACGCTTTTTCAATCCTGAGAACAGACAGGCTAAATCCAGTTTTAATGGACTGGAATATTTCTGGCCTGTCTTCCGTGGGATTTTAACATCTCCAGCCACCTGATTACACTCACACTCACACCCACACACACTTAAGAGCCTAAGTTATAGGCCCGTTTAGCACAGTTGCTATCACCTGATAGTCTGCCGCCCTTGACAGCTGCTGGTTTGCTTGCTGGACGTGCACCTCGGCATTTTCCACATTGGCTTCTATGCTATCTTTAAAATAAAACACACACACACAAATGTTAAACAGGTGCTGATGTGCTAGTAATAGAGCTGCACTAATCACCTAATTTTATTCATGGTTAAAATTAAATACACTGATTATTCAAAGGTTTATATGCGTACGGCTGAATTTTCTTTTAGCACTTGTATTTCTCAGGTGCCTCAAACAATGCAGAAACAATGTGAAGAAAATGAACTTGATTATCTTCATTACAGCGTACTCCAGTTCTACCTGGTAAACCCCAAAAGTGCTGTCACTGAGTTTGCATTCTGTGATGGCCAACTCAGTACCCAAGCAAAGCATTCTGAACTTTGGTTCAGGGGAAACAGGGAGACCTGAAAACCGTCACCTGCTCAGTGGCCAGCATCAACCTCCTTCTGTGCTTGAAACCTAGGCTCCCTGAGAGTCCCCATAGCCTTCTCAAGTGGTGACAGGTTTCCTTCCTCTCCTCTACTGAACTGGGGGTAGAACAGCCTACATCTGTAGGATGGATGCTGCTGTCTCCTCCTCCTCCCTGCCAACTTTCAGAGCTCACGCCTACCTCTTTCACTCTGCAGTGCAGCAGGCATCCCGAGATGTCTTTTCTTCTTTTTCCTTGAATGTTTTAGTCCCTGCTCCACTGATGTTCTCTTCAGTGCTTCTACTACTATCCATATTGGTGATCTCAGTGTCCAACTGCTGACCCTCAAATACCCAGGCCTCTCAATTCTTTGAACACACGTTTTTTTCATCAACTTTGCCTGTGACACTTTCTGAGCCATCTGTTTCCATGGTCACGTTCCAAACCTGTCATTACCAGCAACTGCAGCTTCTCTATAATCTCCGTTCCAGGTCTCACTCTCTGATCCTTGAGAGTTCTCTCCTTCTGAGACCCCAACTTTAGCGATTCTACCCCTTTTTCATGGCCCCTTACATACTTCATGTCCTTACTTCCCTCTTCCTTACCTTTGACTCCATGGACAGTCATTTGCCACTGCTTTCTTGCACTCATCGTCAGCCCTCTTCCCCGCTACTGCAGTCACACTTAGGTGACAAAACCCCAACCTATCCTGTGCAGTTGTATGTGGGTTCAAAAAAGTCATCGGGGCTGACTTATTTCACTTTAAATTCTTGACTGCAGAGCACTCTTGCCCCATCTCCCCAACTCCTGGAAGATAAGTCACACTTTCTCCTCTAACTTCCCATGGCTCCTCACTCACTGTCATTCTCCACCAGGGGCCTTACTTCTAGATCACGGAGACAACAGGAACAATCAGAAGACACTTCCACCATCTCCTCTGACCCTACCCACTACCACATGCAACCACCTCTGTGCTCAGACTTCTCTCCCATGGTTGTGGGGGACCCATCTGTGCTCAGTGAGAGCTAACCCCTCCGTGTGTGCATTTTATCCCAATTCCTCCTGCCTAGCTCAACGACCTCAGGCCAGCAACTGCTTCCGTCTCACTATGAACACTTCTTCCTCATCAACCCTATTGCGGCCATCCTAAACACAGACCAACCCTCAAGTCTCTCACTGATGCCACATCCTCTGGCAATTAGGACCTCACCGATAGAAAAAGCTATCTCCATTTGCTATCTCTGGTCACTCTCCTCCCAGCCTCTCTGGAACCTACATTATCATGCCTTTACCTGCACTATTTCACCAGCACAGCTCTCGTTGAGGTCATCTACGCCCTACATGTTGCTGAATTCAGCAGTCAACTCTTAATCCTCAGCTTACCTAGCCCAACAGCTGCATCAGAGCAGATGGGTCATCACCCTGATATGCTTCCCCCACACCATCCTAAAACTGTACACTCACATGGTTTTCTTCTGCATCACTGGTTATTTTTTGTTGGTCATTTTTATTGGTTCCTCCTTGGTTCTCTAGCCTCTAAATCAGAGACTGACAAACTTTTTCTTTGTGCCAGATAATAAATACTTTAAGCTTTGCAGTTCATTCTGATGGTTTCTGTCATAAATACTCAACTATGCCTCTGTTGTACAAAATCTGCTGTAGATACATAAATGAATAGATGCAATTTGCTGACTGTGCTCTAAATATTTATAACTCCTTAGAACCTCCTCTTGCTCAGTCATGTCACACTCTTTGTGACCCCACGGACTGCAGCCTGCCAGGCTCCTTTGTCCATGGAATTCTCTAGGCAAGAATACTGGAGTGGGTTGTCATTCCCTTCTCCAGGGGATCTTCCCAACCCAGGGATCGAACCCAGGTCTCCTACACTGCAGGCAGACTCTTTACTGAACCACCAGGGAAGTCCCTCTCTTCTCTATCTAAACTTATTTCCCAGGTGATCTTACCTAATCTCATGGCTTTAAATATCATCTATGTGCAGATGATACCCAGATTTAAGACCCCAGTTCAGACACTTCCCCTTTACCTCATGTTCTCAACCTCTGTTCTCAACCTGACAGTCCAAGTGAGTCTCTTAAAACCTAAGTCAGATGATTACGCCCTTCTGCTCACATCTTCCTGTGGCTTCTCCTCTATTAATACAAAAACTGTTCATATGATGGCTCAGCGGCCTATGTGATCTGGTCCCTTGTGACTTCGGACACTGTCTCCATCCTCCTTGTGCTCACTCCATTCACTTAAAATGTCAGGCATGCTTCTGCCCAAAGGCCAGGGCACCTGCTATCCCCTCTGCCTGGAACCTCTTCTCCCGCTGGCTTCCTTACTTCCGTGAAGTCCTCACTAAAATGTCACCTTGAAAAGCAGCACCTTACCCAGTACCTTCAGTCCCACCCCAATCTGGCCTTATTTTCCCCATAAACACTTATCACCACTTACTTTTCTTTCTGTTGTAATTGTCTCTCTCCTCCAATTAGATTATAATATCTTTTATTTGTTGTTTAATTTCAGCTGAATCCTCAATGCCTAGATTTATGCCTTAAAGTAGTCGGCACTCAATAAATATTTACTGGATGAATGAATGGTTTCTTAAGTTTTACCCTGTGATCTACTGGGACTACAGAAGAGAGTAAGAATAGAAAAATGATAATTAAACTATAGGTCCAAGTATTTAAACTACACCAGATTCAGAAAACATATTAAATATACCTTTAGTTTACTCACAAATATCTTCATACTTTAAAATGATAAAGAAGATCAGAATCTTGATCAATGCTGATAATTATATCCTATATGAATTATGACTACATTTAAAATTTAAAGGAAGTCTTCGAGTTTTTAAAAAAGAATTAAAACATGCTCAGTAACTAAGTAATACTACTAAATTAATATGCTAAAAAAGTTATGAGAATGAATGTTTAGGCAAATGGCTACTTATTCCCTCTACTTGAGAAGACAGGACAGTGTGCACATTATGAAAAGACATTTTCTCCAAAGTCTTGGTGTGATGAGAATTAAACTGGGATAAGACAGAAACCAGAGGTCCTGGGAATGAGCTAGGATGATGTTACATGGAACCTTCCATGATCTCAGTAGCAGCAGACCCTGATTAAATTTGGGACTTCTTAAATACATGAAATTGGTCATTTCAACCAGTAGGAGCCAAAAATGAGATCTGTTTTAGATAATGCCAAGGGTGGTGCTTTGTCTGTTGCAGACACGGTAGTTTTGACTCCAGGACCCAACAAGAGAAAAGGAGGTCAGTTACTCTGAGAAGTTACCACAGGGAAACTGCATGTGGCCTGCTCCCACCTCATGAAATTTCACACGTAGGGCTTACCTATTACATCTCCTTGCTCATGAATCATCATTCCCAAATCTTTAAATATTTCATTAATATCCATAATATCAGCCTAAGAGGAAAAAAAGTACATATTATTGTAATCGGAAATTCAGTCCCCAATCCACAAAGGGGGAAAATTTTTTAAAAGCCCAAACCACTACTCTTACCTAGGTGAGCATGCATCTGGACTTAATAACATGCATTTTGGGCATGTGAGAAAACTATTTGACTACAGGCGATCCCAAGTAAGTAGACTCTGAATAACAGTAACCATTTCTCTAAAACAAGTTTGTAATGTTAAAAATATCAAGTGATTTGAAATGGAAATGAATGATCTATGTAATAGAGAAGGGTGGTGCATTACTGATTTTACACCATTCAATCTGATTAGTCTTGTTATCACAAGCAGTATTTCCTCAAAAACACTGAAAATATTCCAGTAAAAATTTATATGTCAATTTGACACTTAAGACTGTGCTGGGTCTTTGTTGTGGCAAGTGGGCTTAATCTCCTCACAGTATGTGAGGTCTAAGTTTAAATCCCATGGACAGAGGAGCCTGGTAGGCTGCAGTCCATGGGGTCGCAAAGAGTCGGACACGACTGAGGGACTTCACTATATTCACTATATATTACTATATATTAGAATAGCATATGCCAAATATATAGTATATGTATATATAGTAAACACACATATATACAAACATGTATATGGTACCTGTATGAGTTACACACATATGTGCACATTATTATTTTTTTTTTCAATATCAACTTCTCACTTAAGATTGTAAAACAATTCTTCACTGCTAAGGAGTATAAATTGATTAGTGAGTCTGGCTTTGAAGATCTTACAAACAGAAAACCCAGCTGCTCAAGATCATCCTTCACCTCTCTGACTTTTCCTCCATATCGGAATCTATAAGAATTTCTCTTTCTCTCATGTTTTGCTGTACTTGTAACATGCCCTACATAGGATTTTTTCCTGTTATATATTACTCTTTTTTATGTGTCGTCTCCTCACAAAGACTGAAACATCCTGGAGACAGGGAACTCGTTTATACTTCTTTACAGACCTCCTTGTACCTGATACGATAGCTCTTAAGATACTATTTTCAAGTCATATGTCAGTTCTCCATTGAAATAGAGACACCTGCAATTGCTGAGATCCACTTAGGCTCCTGAGTNATGTGTCATCTCCTCACAAAGACTGAAATGTCCTGGAGACAGGGAACTGGTTTATACTTCTTTACAGACCTCCTTGTACCTGATACGATAGCGCTTAAGATACTATTTTCAAGTCATATGTCAGTTCTCCATTGAAATAGAGACACCTGCAATTGCTGAGATCCACTTAGGCTCCTGAGTTATGATAATACCAGTTTCCATCCAATTAACATTTCCCTGAACACTCAAGGAATAGCAGCCTCAAGAAACTTGTATTTTAACACAGGTTTCCAGTCACTGACAGGGCAATAAACCATTTTTACCTCCCACTAAGATATGATACTTTATAAATCTCCTAGGCAAATAAATGGACTGTATAGTCCATGGAGTTGCAAAGAGATACCCAACTCCAAGAACAAATATCTCCAGTAAAAACAATTCCAACTTATATTTATTTAAATGTGAGTTTATGTAACCACCCAAGGGTGGCTTGTTGGGAGAACAGGACCTGCCTGAATTAAGTTAATCCATCATGATACTGACTAAAGCCCTGAATCATGTTCCACAGAAGCAGGAAAAGACTTCCAGGAAGATTTTAGACAAAGGTATCTTCATATTTTATTTGAAATTGTTTTTCTTCACTTTTCCCAGAGAGAACATAATTCTCCAGCATTTATTTTAGTGTTGGAGATGATTTTCTAAAAAGTCAAAACAAGGCTTTGGAGCTTTCCAGCTGTTGGTTGCTAAGACTTATTATTTAAGATTTGATATTCAAGTGTTCCTAAATCTAGTGTCAGACCCTGGAAGTTGTCCTAGGTGGAATTATCCATGTACAATATAATTTTCTCCATTCTGTGGCTGTCAAAACAAATCCAGACATGTGTCCCAGAGAGAAAGGTCATCATTGTGTTTCTTGGATATTGGAGTTTTGGTTATCAGGTTCTTTAGGAAAAAGAACTAAGCAATCCTTTGCTTAGAATTTGTTTCAACTCAGAAAGTGAAATTAGTTTCAAACCAAAATGTTTCAATCAAAAAGGGAAATTGGAATTATTTTTATTCCCAGGGAAACCAAATACTTTCATTACTGTTATTATTTAGCAGAGTTACCAACCTAGATAGCATATTAAAAAGCAGAGACATTACTTTGCCAACAAAGTTGCGTCTAGTCAAGGCTATGGTTTCTCCAGTGGTTGTGTATGGATGTAAGAGTTGGACTGTGAAGAAAGCTGAGTGCCGAAGAATTGATGCTTTTGAACTGTGGTGTTGGAGAAGACTCTTTGAGAGTCCCTTGGACTGTGAGGAGATCCAACCAGTCCATTCTGAAGGAGATCAGCCCTGGGTGTTCATTGAAAAGACTGATGCTAAAGCTGAAACTCCCAATACTTTGGCCACCTCATGCAAAGAGTTGACTCACTGGAAAAGACTCTGATGCTGGGAGGGATTGGGGGCAGGAGGAGAAGGGGACGACCGAGGATGACATGGCTGGATGGCATCACTGACTAGATGGACATGAGTTTGAGCGAACTCCAGGAGTTGGTGATGGACAGGGAGGCCTGGCGTGCTGCGATTCATGGGGTCGCAAAGAGTCAGACACAACTGAGCGACTGAACTGAACTGAACTGAATCAACTTCTTTAGTGAAATCTTTCAACAAAGAGCCTTAGGGGATAGAGGAATAGACAAACATAGGAAGAAAAGAAAGCCAAATACGGGTCAAATAACCAAGGTAAGAAGTTTTGGGGCAAGGTTTGCTAAGATACCTTGTCTTTTTATCTTATGTAAGTGATAGCTGTTCTTTGGAAACCTTTTTCTCCCATGGTAAAAACATCAGGACCCATAACTGCCAGAGCAGAAGTGTACCGATCAGATGAAGTGTGTATGTGCCGACTGGAATATAACTGGACTATGAACAGATACATCGCCTGCATTTATTTTCTTTCCTCCAGCCTGATGCAAGCTGTTGCAAAGAAAAGAGGATGAAGTATGCTGTTGTTTACTTGCTAAGTCATGTGTCACCTTTTCGTGACCCCATGGACTGTAGCCCACCAGGCGCCTCTGTCCATGGGATTTCCTAGGCAGGAATGCTGGAATTTGTTGCTATTTTCTTCTCCAGGGGATATTCCCAACCCAGGGATCAAACCCACATCTCCTCCATTGGCAAGCAGGTTCTTTACAACTGAGCCGCCAGAGAAGCAGGAAGAAATGTCTAGAAGTATTTAAAAATAAGACTTCTGTGATGGCTTTTTCCCTCCACTGCAGTTCTAGTATGGAGAAATAAAAATTATAAAAATTTCTATTCAAGTTGTCTTATTTTCCTATTATTTTCTCTGATCCACCAAAATTCACTAATAAATCTTTTAGGGAAGGCCGGATTACTCATCCAATGAAGAACACTTGTACTCCGAAGGATGTTCTTTCTACTGTCTTTGACAAGCAGTTTTTTCATTATCAGCATGACTTTGCCTTAGTCATTTGATATCTTGAATTTCAATTTCATCATCTGAAATGTGATAACAATGTTACTTTGACCCACCTCACAATGTGTTTGATATCATCATATTTTGTGCATATCTCTGTAATTACACTTAGCATATTATAGTATGTAAATATGTTTGCCTCTGTATGTCATGCTTTGAGAACAAATACCATAATTTAATCTTCAAGCAAAATCTATAGTACCTAGCCTAGCAT
>SJYX01015353.1:0-59144 GCA_006410675.1 Oreotragus oreotragus | reverse complement strand
ATAGTCCAGTTAGGAAACAGTGAGAGCCACATTTAAGGTGGTGGCTGTGAGAAGAAGAAAGAGACAGATTTTAGATGTTTAGAAGGTAGGGGTGAATGAACTCAGTGACTGATGGGGTAAGGACTGATACAGACCCCGGGCACTGTATCTTTCTGCACAGCTACTCCTGAAACTGTGGGTGTATTTGGGACTGTGTTGAGCACTATAGGAAGTGCAGCATTCAGGGCCTCAGCCTACCAAGTGCCTGCAGTGCCTCCAATCACTGTGACAACCTCCAACACCCCTGCTGCTGCTGCTGCTGCTAAGTCGCTTCAGTCGTGTCCGACTCTGTGTGACCCCACAGATGGCAGCCCACCAGGCTCCCCTATCCCTGGGATTCTCCAGGCAAGAATACTGGAGTGGGTTGCCATTTCCTTCTCCAATGCATGAAAGAGAAAAGTGAAAGTGAAGTCGCTCAGTCTGTCTGACTGTTAGCGACCCCATGGACTGCAGCCCACCAGGCTACTCCATCCATTGGATTTTCCAGGCAAGAGTACTGGGGTGGGGTGCCATTGCCTTCCCTGCCAACACCCCTACCCATTCCAAACAGTCTTTAGGAAGTGGACTCCAGCTCCCCTACCTCCAGCCTCCTGCCTAGTAGAGAATCAGGAGATAGAGATAAGAGTTAAAGATAACTAATGCAAATCACTGCATCAAACGCAATTCACCGTTTTGATTGTCTTAAAACTACTCTTGACCATTTCGACAATACTACTGTCCTCCTGCTGCCCTCAACCACCTTTTTTCCCTCCGTACCACGATTCCCGGAGTTCAGATCTTGGTCTTCTGAATAACACATTCTTTCAGGATGGTCTCTTGGATCTCAACTCCAGATGTTTATCCAAACTCCAAGTATCTACACCTATACCTATTTCTACACATCTCCCTGACCTTTACTTTGATATCTCAAAGCTATGTCAAACTCATTAAGTTCAAAATGGAAACAAATCATCATCGTTTCTGCCAAACTACTGTAAATGGTACTCAAGCCCAAAGCCAGCGAAGTCATCTGGTATTTCCTTTTCTTTCATATTCAGTCATCCAACCCCGGTCTCTAAAGGCTTGCCCCTTCCTACCTAAGGGAGAGTAACTCACTGCGCTGGTCAAGAATGTTATTTTACTAATTGTCTCCTGAAAATCTCTACAAGTGATCAGATTTGAAATTACTATGATTTTTCTAGTTATGATTTGAAATTACTATGATTTTTCAACTTACTTGAAGAAATATAGCTGTATAATGTACATGGTAATATTCCTACCAAATGCCTAAATCAAACAACTACTAAAATATTACATTCAATCCCCCAAAGACGGGTTTCCATTGCTTAGCATGGAATTACATAAAAAGTATAAAAGCTACTCTTTAGATTGTTTTGTGAATATTTTGACTTAATTAATGAGGACTAGCTAACTCTCTCTTAGAAACAGTTTGTAGATTTAAGCCTGAATTCTAAAGTTTTATTTTCTCTCCTTCTCACATAAATACATTTAAATGCAATAGTAAGAAATCTAATATATAAATGTTATCTGCTGTAAGTGCTTTGCTTTAGTCCTAAAAAATACTTGAAAATTATTTATCTGTAATTAGAATAAGTGATATAGGGTAGATCTCAGGAAAATAAACTTAGTAGTTTAGTCCAAGTTCTTTTATTGGGAAAAATTATCTGCCACTCCCAAAATATTTAGAAGGAAAATGGAATACAAAGATATAATATGATACTTTTAAAAAGGTATGCTCAACAACCAAAATAAAACCTAGTGAGAAAAAGCTAATTCATCCTCCATAACTGGATGAGCAGTTCACATATAAAAGTATCACTACTGTACTTATAAACTAATTGACTCTGTCTCTCAGAAGTTGTAACTTGCTTAAGCCTCTAAACCATGCTTAGTCTCAGTTTCAGCATCTCTAAAACGAGAAGGTCAGAACAGATGATCTCAAAGCAGTCATCCAGACCTGAATTTCTGTGATTCTATGACAATGAACAGGGCTTCCCAGATGGCTCTGGGGTAAAGAATCCACGCGACAATGCAGAAGATGCGGGTTCGATCCCTGGATCAAGATCATCTCCTGGAGAAGGAAATGGTAACCACTCCTGTATTCTTGCCTAGGAAATCACATGGGCAGAGGAGCCTTGCAGGATACAGTCCATGGGGTCACAAAGAATCAGACACGACTTAGTGACTAAACAACAATGAACATTTTGCAGCTGAAGCACAGTTATCTAAATCCACTGTCATTTTCATCTCCAAAATTCTTATAATTTGAAAAGATGTCACTTGAAGTCAATACCTATTTGTAACCATAAGGCTTGCCTTCTTGTTCCCAGGAATAGCACAGTGATATCGGTAAGTCTCTCCTTCTAACTTTTTGACATGATTCTGAAAAGAAAAGAAGACTGTAACATGCATCTGAACAGTATTTCCAGTACTCTGTATTAGTGCCAGTTAGGAAAAAAATTATAAAAACCAAAAGCACAATTCTACAGATTGGCACATGAAGCTAGAAAAACGTTCACAGTATTTCTATAAACTTTCACTAAGCCTTAAAAGTCAAGTAACTATTAAATGCTTACTAAGCAATCTTCTAATGAAATACACTTTGTTGTGTGATAATTCCGAAGCTTTTAAATAGTTTTACCAGAAATAATCACAAATTTCATTTTTATGAACCAACATAAGCATAAAACTGGACATTAACATTCCAGAGGTCCTTAACCTGGGGTCCTTGGAAGGACTTTGGAAGGCCTATGAAATACCATAAAAAAATACAAATTTTGAATATGTGTTTCTGAACTTGTTTCCAGAGGACAGTTCATATTTTTCATCAGATTTTTAAAGAGGTCTGTTATCCTTCTCAAAAGTTAAGAACCACTGATCTACAATAATAAAAATAATAAAATTTCAAGATAATATTGCTGAATATTTGGTCTTATATATTAAACATGCATGAGGAGTACAAGTATGTACTAGCATTATATTCCTGGTAGAAAAGAAAACTTAATGGCAATCTTAATACAAACATGAAGAATTTCTAAGATTTCAAACAGCTGGCACAATTTATTACTGAATACAATTACAAGCATAAAATAATTCAAGTATAAATAGTAGCACATTAAAATACATTTTTTAACTATCTCAAAACTATTGTGACCTCAATCAACAAACATTAAATATCAATAAATTTACATTTACAATTAATGCTAATGAAATATTGACATTATATATAATGCATAATTAGAAGAGAAAATATATGAAAATATAAAACATAAACATACCCAACAAATAAAATAATAACAATTTATAACCAAGAATACATCAATATTATCAAAAGGATAATATAATCAATAATAATCACAAGCAGAGAAAGCATACTTGTTTATTATTTCAATAGTAAAATACACAATTTTTTTTTTAAAGATCCTTGGTTCCCAGTCATTCTTTGACCAATTACGAAAAGCCATGAACAACAAAGATGAATCCCTAAAGAATGGGAGTCTCAACCTCAGAATGGACATCTCAACTTCAGAATGAATCTCAGAGAGAAGTGAAGTTTAACAGTTACTTGTTTCACATCTTCCTTGTGTGAATTAACTAATGTCTTTGAATATTTATACCTTAATTCCTTTAAAAGGAATATAAATGAATATAGCAATTTAGTACATTTTCAGCCTTGAAATTTAATATGTTAAAATATTTAGATTTGAGATGAAACGTACAATACTACTCAATTCCATCTTCTACCATCTTGTATGCATTTTCATTAGTTATAAGCTTTGCACTTTAAAAAACTAAAGCTTTTAAAGTATATTTTACCACCATAACACATTACAGATGCCTGGAAAATCCAATGGATGGAGTAGCCTGGTAGGCTGCAGTCCATGGGGTCGCTAACAGTTGGACAGACTGAGCGACTTCACTTTCACTTTTCTCTTTCATGCATTGGAGAAGGAAATGGCAACCCACTCCAGNAGTATATCCTATGAAAACACAGAATATAATTCAGTAACTTTCAAAGCTCACTCTTAAAGAATGCAGAGCAATACTCAGGAGAAAAGAAAAGGGGGTAAATCCAAAGATTCCCAAATTATCCAAATTATTTAGAATGTACCCATATTATAATAAGCACTAAGGGGGATATAATTTTACCCTCTAATGCTCTTCAATATTTACACATTTTGTTATACTTGAACCCTTAAGGCCAGAAGTCTCATTTCATTTGGATATCCAGCACAGTGTAGATAATCAAATACTTTGTTCCTAACTAACTGATTACAGCAAGATAGTAAGGGATGAAACAGCCTAAATTTCTTAACTATCCATGCCTATCCCTGCTACCCATGGAAAAGTTACCAAGCTCTTTTAATGTACAATCATTCTATTTCTTCCAGTTCTCATATCTTAACGAAAACTACTGAATCACACACGATGACTATATTTAGCTAAAATAATAAAGTTTCTTGAAGTTTTGTGCTTACTGACATGCAGTTGGAAAAAAAGGGAAATCATGAGGAAAAGAACACTGTAAAGAGCTACACAATCAAAAAGTAAACAATGAAGGAAAAATTATCCAGAAGTCTCATTAAGATTGTATTAGTCATATTTCCAGGAAAATTGAAAAATATTACTTTTACCTAAGAAGAAAGAATAATTATTAGTGATGATTTAAGACAGAATCTTGAATTAGTTCCTGTGCTTGATTCTCATAGAAACTGTATATGAGGCACAATTTCTGCCAACCCTCAATTATCTAGGCACAAGAAAAGTTTGTCAGCTACAATTCTAGGCTAGTCTTTGGATGTCATTCTTCTATTTTAAAGTGCTTGTTTCAAATAGGAAGCTTCCCTGGTGGTTCAGACGGTAAAGAATCATCTGCCTGCAATGCAGAAGACCTGGATTCAAACCCTGGGTCAGGAATACCCCCTGGAGAAGGAATGGCAACCCACTCCAGTATTCTTGCCTGGAGAATTCCATGGACAGAGGAGCCTGGTGGGGTACAGTTCGTGGGGCCACAAATTCTTCTTTAAAGTGCTTGCTTCAAATATGAAGCATTTACTTTATTATTTTGTTAACTATAGTTTTAAAATATATAACGCAACTGAACAGTTGTATGTTAACAGCTTTATTCTCTTTAAATATAAAACACAATAAATCTAAGTTCACAATTTGTTTCCAATTTTGGGAGGAAACACGAAAATTGCTAGATAAGATACTGCTAAATCTAACATTTTTATCAATTACAGAAAAAAGAGAAATCAAAATATAACATGTTGAAAATTTACTCTGGGGTCGCTAATTTCAAAATCATAGTTTATATTTTTAAAATTTCCATTAGGATTATGCATCCTCTTGAAGGATTTAAAAGCAAAAGAGATTGGTTTTTAAATATAAAGACATCTATCAATTCAAAAGCCACATAAGTAATCTGCTTAATTACATGTTCAACTTCTATTTTTATAACTAATAATTGTGAAATAAGCATAACCAATAAGGAGACTTAATTTTTAAAAAGTATAAATACGAAGAGCAAAGACTGTACATAACATATAATTAGAAAATGATTGCGATTTATCTAGCAAGAGTATAGAGAAGTTAAAATAGAAAAAGAGGCAAGGGAATAAATTCTCAAAACTGATGCGCCAATACTTATTTGAGGTTGAGGGACTGATCCAAAGTGACTGACTGCTGTTTAGTTGTTCCGTTGTGTCTGACTCTTTGTGACCCCACAAACTGTGGCCCGCCAAGCTCCTCTGTCCACAGGATTTCCCAGACAAGAATACTGGAGTGTGTTGCCATTTCCTTCTCCAGGGGATCTTCCCAACCCAGGGATTGAACCTGAGCCTCCTGCACTGGCAGGCAAATTCTTTACCACGGAGCCACCAAGGAAGCCCAGAGCAAGTGATTCTTCATTTCTTAAAATATACGCCCCAATCAATAGTTTCATAACTTGAGTATATTTATGGTGATTTATGAAACAGTTATGTAATTCTATCAGCAGGACTCATATATAAAGAACACACAGATTGGACATAGGAATTGTTCCTTTTTTTTGCAACTTTACCAGAAATGCATATGAATACCATAAGAAAAGGTGAAATTCTCAGGATGATAGTAAAAGTTCAATAAAGTATCCCTCCAACTAAATGTAAAACAAAGTTGATTTCCTGCATCTTTTTATCTTTTATATTGACCTCTTATTCCTGTACAATATTAACAGGAATATCACAGTTTTTATCTGTAGCCAAGCCACTACAATAAAAAGTTCAGAGAGAGGTAAGAAATGTAAAGATAATTTCATCAGAATGGACTCTCACTCTAAATAAATCAGGACAGTCAATTAATACCACAGTTTGTTTTGATTTTTAAGGATGAAATCAAGTAGTAGTATACAAAACATTTACTCCTGTATTTCCAGTTCTTGCTGTGTAGGCAGAAAAAAGAAAGAAAATAAAGTTAGAAGCATGCAGAAAGATAAAATGTAATCACATACTATAAAAACCAAAGGCTAAGAACAATGAAGAGTCATTTTATTTTAAAGTCACAGTAGAAAAATATTAAAAATTTTATTTTGGAGGAAAGCTAGTCATGAGAGAATAGCATTTTACATATGTGTATATTGTTTACATTACAAAATTAAAACTAAAATATAAACCAAAAATATTTCCAAAAAAGTTTCAAGGTTTTAACAAAAGATTATAACTGTACATAATCTTTTTTTTCTCTCCTCCAGCTTCTGTTTACCTGAATAAATCTAGATTTACAATACAGGCCAAATAAATTAATTTGGTTGAGAGAAAAGGAAGCAGCGAAATTCCAATAATTAGCTATAAGCAGAGGACTGAAGTTTAACAACATAAATGAAAGGTGCTCAATACAAACAGTAATAAAGCCTATGACTACTTTCAACATTATCCTTTCTACACTAAAAAGCTTTGATCCTGTGCAGAAAAGAAAAAAATGATGTTACTCCCATTTAATACACTATGCTAATAAAACAAATAATCAAATTTTACCCTGCATACCATTATTTCCTGTGTAATCTTTAAAGAAGTTCAGGAATCAGGAACTTTAGGCACGAGCTATGAAGCTCTGATCGTAGAAATCTTTAAAACTCAATTTCACTCATGATGGTAAAGAACAGAATTTATACCTCAAATATGTCATAGCCCTCAGACTCCTGTCGGTCATAAGGGCGAATGATGCCGTCTTCATGTATCAGGCGAGGGGAACGGAGCCTGGACACGTCCTCTGTTGATTCTGCCACCCTGTGTAAGTACATATAAGAAAACACATGAGAATCTCTCAAAGTAACATAAATGTATTATTGTATTGATTCAACCACTATACCGTGTAACACATGAACCATGAATACTGTGCTGAATGTTATCAGACTCTTGTGACCCAGCGACTATAGCTAGCCAGGCTCCTCTGTCCATGGGAATTCCCAGGCAAGAATACCGGAGTGGGTTGCCATTTCCTTCTCCAGTGAAGTGAAGTTGCTCAGTCGTGTCCGACTCTTCACGACCCCATGGACTGTAGCCTATCAGGGCTCCTCAGTCCATGGGAATTCCCAGGCAAGAGTACTGGAGTAGGTTGCCATTTACTTCTCCAGGGATCTTCCCCACCCAGGGATCGAACCCAGGTCTCCCGCATTGTAAGCAGATGCTTTTACCATCCAAACCCAGGGATCTTCCAAACCCAGGGATCGAACCTGCATCTCCTCCATTGCAGGCAGATTCTTTACAACTGAGCTACAAAGGAAGCTCCACTATGTAACAAAATAGATCAATATTTGATAAACAGTAATTTTAAATAACTTGCCAAAATAATGTGACAAGTATTAAAACCAGGTCAGTTTGACTTCATGTTCCCCCACCTTTTCTTAATAATTAAGGCAGGGAGTAGGCCATCCACTCTTGGTATCCATGATGTCTAGCACAGTGCCTGGCATATAGTAAGGACCAATAACCATTTGCCAAATAAAACAGAAACTGAGCCATAAAAAAAAAAGCCTCTTCTTACACCTCGCTGGGGGAGCTCTACCTTGTGGACCAGTAAGAGCTCTCAATCAGACTTTAAGGTTCTTAAGAGAAGGCGGAGTATTTAGTATACTTAGGTACTCCTAGCAACAATCAGCACATAGACACATGGCCTGTACATGGTGTACATTTAATTACCTCTGAATCCCCTGGAAGGTGCTACTGGCCATATCTATGATTCCACCAGTTGGACGAGCCACAGCACCCACAAGCCCTTTTCCAATCCCTTTGAAGAATCCAGCAGCTCCTTCCTTTTTGGCACCTTCATAAAACCAGACAATGAAAGAATAAAGATTTTAAAATCAGCAACTTCAAACTCAACGAACGTCTAAGTCAAATACTGAATGGTTTTACCCAGGAAGCTCCTAGAATTTGATGCTCTAAAGAGGTTAAATTTAGTCCTAACCTGTGATAAACCAGTGGTTTTCAAAGTATATTAAAAATGCAAAATTATAAGGCCCCACTCCCAGCCAGTAATCTGCATTTTTACAAACCCCCAAGGTAATCCCAAGGCATACTTAAGTTTTACAGCTAGTGATCCAGGAGTTTAGTTAGTAACTATGCCTGGAGGATCTAAGAACTGACCAGAAAATATTATTATTATTATTGTTATTGCCAACCATCAGGAGATTTTTCAAGAAGTGTACTTTTTAAAAAATATAATAACTTTATAAAAATATAATTCACATTCCATATAATTCACCCATTAAAGTATACAAATAAAACGTTTTTATAGTATATTCACAGCTGTGCAACTATCACCATAATCAATTTTAGAAAAATTGCATTATTTCAAAAAGAAAGCCCATGCCTATTAGCAACCATTTCTCATTTTTCCCCAAACCCTCTTCCCAATTCTATGCAGTTTACCTCCTTCCTCCCTACGCTGCAGATCTAGGCAATCACTAACCTAATTTTTATCTGTATGGATTTGCCTATTCTAGTCAAATAGAATCATACAATATGTGGCCTTTTGTGACTGGCTTTTCTTCACTTAGAATCATGCTTTCAAGGTTCATTCATCTTGTGCTTGTGTCAATACCTGACTTTTTATAGACGGATGTTAACCCATTTGTATGGTGTATACCACATTTTGTTTGTCCGTGCATTAGTAGATGGACATTTGGCTTGCTATTACATTCTGGTTATTATGAGTAACATTTTTATAAACATTTCTGTACAAGGTTTTGAGCAAACAGAGGCTTTCAATTCCCTTGGGTATATACCTAAGAATGGAATTGCTGGGTCACATTTATAAGCTCTATCTTTATATCCAGTTGTCCCAGTACCGTTTGTTGCAAAGACTATTCTTTTTCTATGGAATTATCTTGGCCCCCTGTCAAAACAAAATCGGCCATAACAATAAACATATATTTTGTACTCCATTGATCTATATGTGTATCTGTATGCCAGCAACACCTGTCATAGCTACTTTAACTTTACAGTAAGTTTTAAAATTGGACAATATAAGTCCTCCAACTTCATTATTTTTTTCCCCAGATGTTTTTGCTATTCAGGGTTCCCCTGAATTCCCATACAGATTTTAGAATCAGTTCATCAATCTCTGAAAAAAAGAAGCTACTGGGATTTTGATAGGGATTGTACTGAATAAAGAATGTGCTTTTTTAACTAGGATTAAAAAAAAGTCAGTTGCTATTGAGAGTCCAGCAGAATCTAGTCTAACAATAACATGTATTACTTTTACCATGTATCAGCTCTTCAGACTTTGTACAGAAAGGAAACATTCTCAAACCTACCTTCCACAGGTTTTGTTATTATTCCAGTCACGCCACCAACAACTCCCTAAGAGAGAAATCATAGATCAAGTCAAGCATGAATGGAAGGTGCTTAATTTTAAACTAACCACTAGAGGTCTCTACTGACATATTATTACAGGAACAACTTAAAACAAAAACAAAAACAAGGACTTGACAGAGAATATGAGCATATAAGTGAATTCTCTGATTTTTAAAACATTACCTCATAGCACATATTAAATGAAGCACTTTACAGAAGCAGAACTTTATAACAGAAGAGTAAAGCAGGTGAAATTTTTTACATCTGACCCTGACACCAATCACCAGCTGATGTGTGTGCGTGCATACCAAGCCGCTTCAGTCACGTCCAACTCACTGTGACCCAGCGGACATTAGCCCACTAGGCTCCTCTGTCCATGGGGTTCTCTAGTTGATGCAATCTTTTTAGGCCTCAGTTTCCATATCAGTAAAATTAATGAGTTGAGAAAATTAGAGATCTAATTATAAATTCCAATGAAGTTACTCCATAATTTAGTGCAAGTGTGGAAAACTGAAAATGAAGGGACCTCTCATGGACAGCAAATAACCTGACAAAAAAAGCGCTTTAGAGGAGATGATACACATTCCAAATCACAGGCACAAACACAGCAGTTAATAGTCTACTGAATTATTTCAAAATTTAAAAAGTAGTATTCGTGCATTCTTTACATAACTTTCAAGTAGTGTTAGTAACTAAAAATAGCTGTATATCACACAGAAAAAGAACTGAAGGATGTATGCTAAACTGAAAAGATCAGAGGAGAAGAGAGGAAGAGGAGAGGGATAATCAAAGAGAACTTATAGCCTTACCTAGGTTCCCATTATTCACTTAAAAAAATAACTTAGAAGTTCTTATAATTACTTGTAAGGAAGATAGTCATGTTTTACCTGTATAATTGAATGGTATGGTCCTGAAAAGTAATGAAAGGTAGTTCCCGGTTTATAACACGTAACCTGTGCAGCCTCTATAGAAACGGTTGACTGATGATGACCTGAAGGCGACTCCCTCCCTCCAGTTACCTCCACATTCCTCTGCTCCACTTCCCCACCTTCCACACTAGGGCTAATCTGCCATCATTATAGTCTTCACTCCAGCCCAAGTGCCAAAGTCTAGGAATTGGAGAGGAGGTGGGCGGTTAGGGTAGACTGATGGTGATAGAGGGAAAGGAGAACAAGAAAGGAAACAGAAAGTGTGCAATTTATCACTACTGTTGCTCTGACAGGCTTGCTTACAAGCAGTGTTCCACGTGCCACACAACCAGTACATATGCTAAAGTGTATCTGTAAGTTAGTATTTCTTGAAGATTACGCAGGAGACTTACAAGCAGCAAGCCCTTTCCCCCTCTGGCCAGGCTGTCACCAAAATCTTTAGGCTGCCGACCCATCTCTTCTCTTCTTTTTTGCTGATATTCTTTGTCCATTGTAATTGCGGCCAAACCTTTTCCAACAGAGCCGGTGATTCGAGATACAACTCCTGCTGCACCACCTATCAACAGGCCCAGAGAAATAAATTTTGAAGAGCATTATCGCAATACAGAGCATGTGGCTGTCTGAAACCAACAGGTGCTTAAAATTCTGTCTCCTATACAAAAAGGCAGACATTGATTGTATTCAGTTCCCATTTAGCAAGAAGAGGAATAAAACTATTACAAGTACACTGATGAACAAATCTATGACATTAAAAAAAACCCTCAGCAGGTCAGTGTCAAATTATTTTCCGTTTAAGAACAAGTGAACATGTCTTTTAGAAGGATTATTATACAGTGAAACCTTCTTTTCTTAAACATAGTCATTTATTTTTATAAACAGTGAATTTAATAATAAAAATTCTTATATTTATACATATACACACACAAATATGTAATACATACCTACTGTGTGTCCAAAGAGACTTTTTACTCCAATTACTAACCCCTCAGCAAATTCTTCAGGGCCTTGAACAGCACCCTGGTCAAAAATTTAAAAAAAGTTTGCTACTTAAAATTTAAATACGTTTAAGATAAGATTTTGAATCTAGTATTTCAGAATTTCCATGAAGATACAGAATCACAAAGATACGTCAACACTGTGCTGACAGCTTTCACCTTCTAATCCCAAAACTGATGGAACACCTATTGTGTCTGAAGATACTTTTAACCCACATGATCTTAACAACCCTTTAAGATGACAAAAATTGGAGAGGAATAAATCATTGGCTTCAATCAAAATTGGAAATTGGCCTTCCAGGACCAAGTGCCATCAGACTGTTAAAGCAAGCCACACTGACAGCAAGACTAACAGCCCATACAGTTTGGGCTCTCTTGTTTTTCCATTTATTCTTTTTGCTTTGTCCTTCTGAAACCCTCACCACACTGGGATCCTGCATCTTTTAAATGGAGGAGAACAGGTTAGAGGAAAGCTTGACTATGAAACAAAGTCAGCTTTCAATGCCCATTAGTTCTTTACACAGTGGTGACAGTCTATTTAGCACTCTTCCTAACAACTACATGAAATCCTAGAAAATGTAGGCATGCTTTATTACCCAGATACTAGAAGTGCTCAGTTAGTTCTAAAACAATCTTTTGATGTTATCTCTAGTAATTTATATTTGAACATTATTCAGTTCCAAGATACAATTAAAATATGAATTATCTGTCATAAAAAGTAGAACATCCATTTTTCTATACTACACTTAAAATAAATAAAAGACCAATACCTGGAAGGGTTCATAGAAAAGAGCTTCAAAGCCTTCAGATAGACCTCTAATTAATCCAAACGGGTTTCCAAGTACATCTAAGCCCAATACAAGGACATACATCTGTTTCAAGAACTACAGGAAAATAAATAAATAAATGAAGTTCTTTGCAACCATTATAAGAACATACATCATGAACCAATGTGCAAAAAGTGGGATACTGACTAAATTAGGTTGTTAAAGGAAAACTCTGCAGTGACGTTTTACTGTGTTCCAGGCATTATGCTCCTACTTTACATGGGACTTTCAAATGGGATAGAACTCAGGTTTGAGGCAAAGTCGGTCTTTAGTCAGCTGCATAACCTTGGACAAGTCGCGTAGTCTCTATAGGCCCTGCTCTTTTCATCTGTAAACTGGGAGGTCTATTATACTGACCTTGCATTATTGAACATATATTTCAATAATTGGTAGTCATTTTTGTTACATTATTATCAGTATTGCTACGAACTAAACGGGTTGATAACCAAAACAAAAAGACAAATGAAAAAAATATCCTTATTTGAACATGTAAAAATCAAGTTTAAACACCGTAAGAGCAAAGACCTTTCAGCAGAGGCAGGCAAGAGCAATGTCACCCACAGCAATGGTACTCGTGCGCGGCAATGGTACTCGTGCGTGCGTACTCAGCTGCTTCAGTCATGTCTGCTTCTTTGCAACCCCATGGACTGTAGCCCACCAGGTTCCTCTGCCCATGGAATTTTCCAGGCAAGAATACTGGAGTGAGTTGCCATGCCTTCCTCCAGGGAATCTTCCCGACTTGGGGATAGAACCTGTGTCTCATATCTATGGCACTGGCAGGTGTGTTCCTTACCACTACGCCACCTGGGAAGCCCAATGGCACTCTAGTGCCCCCAAACAGCTACTGTGTCTCTGTGCACAGACTTCAAAGCATGGAATAACAGTCATCAGTAAGAGGAACTTGGTTTCCCCGCAATGCTACTACACTATGCTTAGAAACTATAGTCACTGAAGGAATAAAATGTAACGACCCTTAAATCACTATTCTTTCCCAAAGTGGTACATGTATAACTGCAAAAGGAAAACACACTAAAGGAAACTTTAAGGTTTATATAGTTGGTGGGGCGGGAGGGGGGTGGAATTAAAGAAATAGAAGTTAATCATTCCAGAAAACTACTAAGTAATGAGACTGTGAATTGCAGTAAGTTAGGTAAAGGTCACCCACTATAATCACACATAAATGCTTTGCTTTGATATTATGAAGTATCTTCCGTATGAGCTATTGTTAATATGACAGGAAGTTACCTGTTCACTGTAATGTCTAACAACACTCCACATGAGCTGATCTCTGTTGTAAAACTGATACCGAATTTCATAATAAGCAAGTCTGGGAGGAGAAAGAGTCAAAAGTACTAAGATTATTCTTTTGGGGGGAAAAAAAGAAAGACTTAAAACTTCAGTGATAAATTAATCATTTCTAAGTTACAATTAGGTTTGTACATATAATTTGAGATATTAAATATTAGGATGCCAAAACTATGATAAAAATAGTACATTGTCATGCAAATCTTTCTTAAACACATAGAGTAAAAAGTTGACCATAATCCCACTACACAGTGAATTTTTTTCTTAAACTTTTTCTTTTCCTCATTTTCCACTTCAAATTCTTTCTTTTCTTTTCTATGCAACTGAAAAATATTAAAACACTCTATGCATTTTTATACTCAACATTTTAGATAAATATTCTTTTAGGCTTTCAAATTTTGATGTAACCATTTTTAATAACATAGCATTCCATCATGTGGATAGGTCAAACAATTCTTTCATGATCAGATATTTCTAAATTTTGACATAATAATCAGAGTTGCCATGTGTACTCTGAATATAACTTTGGTTGCATTTCAATATTATTTTCTGACTGAATTCCTACCCAAAATAATTACTGAGTGAAAGACTACAAAAACATTTAAGACTCTTGATATATATCCCTTTCTACTTATACATATGATTAAAAAAAAAAATGTCCACTTCTTAGATGCACTTCTCTCTAGTACTAGGATTTCTCACATTTTGAAATCTTTGATAATTTGCTTTAATTTGCATATATTCTTTGATAAACAATAAAGCTAAATATTTCTAATATCTATTAGCCACTGTATCTTCCCTTTTATGAATTAGTTCATGTTGTTCTCTAGTACCTATGGCATTTGAATTTTTAGGTTAAAAATTAAATTTTTAATCTTTTGCTATGCTTGTCATATCATCCCAGTTCTTTGTTTTTTTAATTATTTTCATTGATTTTAAGATTCTAATTTTTATGTAGTCAAATTAATTTTTATTTTTCCATCAGGATTTTTTCCATTGCTTTTAAACATAGGAAGGTTTCCTTTTATCTAGAGATTTGATAGCAACTAACTTCTATTTTTCCTTAGTCTTTTTCTTTCAATTTGAATTTAATATTTAAGCCTTTGATTCCTATAAAATTTGATAGTGTACAAGGTAAAAATAGTATTAATGAATTTTTTTCTCTAATACCACTGTTGAATATTAATTCAATAAATATTCATTGAATTTATATGTATCTGGCACACACAAATATTCTTATATTAAAGGTAGCAAGGAGCTATTATCTATACTTTGCCACAAATTATACTGAAATCTAATCCTACTGCTATATATTTCTAAATATAATTTCACTTAAAACATGGTCCATTTATAACATACTACTAAAATAATTAAATGTTTATACTATATTCATGTATTATCTAGATGCTGATAACTGAAAAAAATATTAGACTCTTTACCTTGTCTTTGTGAGTCCAAACTAGAATGGGTCCAAACTATTAAAAGTGTAAGTAGTAAGAATTACCACTTTTCGAAGGTAACTTCTGGCACAAATGAAAAGAATGAACATCCAGAAACAGCATCCTGGTACAAAAACCTCCTAATACACTTCAGCAGAGCTCTTACTTGAATATAAGGTCATCCACATCAGTCAGAGTAGCGCCGATGCTTTTCAGTAGCAGGTTGACAGAATGAATTGGAATCAATTCCTGCTTCTCTTGGTTTGATTCCTCACCACCAGAACCCAAAGACAAACTCAAGTGCAACTAAAAGGAAAATAATGTTCAATAAATGAAAACTAAGAACAAAAATATTTACATACATGGACACCAAATTGTCCAGACACAAACAAATGTACCTTTCAATTAGAACCCTAAAGACTATTATTTGTTACTCTGTATATTACACAGAACAGCTCTGATCCTCATATTTACTTTCTAATAAAATACAAATCAATTTGTCCCCAAAACTGAACCATAATTTTAATCAAACTTTATGAATAACATAATGTTTTTATATGGAGGAAACCAAAAAACACTTTGCAAAAACAGCATAATCATTTTAAGAGGAAAAAAATGTCAACTGGCCTACCAGCAGTCTAACTCAAAATAACGGATAATCATTCTACAAGACAGATAACTTTTAGTAACAATTAAGAATAACTGCAGTATAATTACTCGATAACAAGTAACAACAGCATGACAATTATGGCAATGCTTTAGCAAGTTCCAAATAAACGGTTAAAAGAATAAGAAGGTTTTCAGCTTCCACAACCCCTTCAACTCAGGACTTAGCCATGAGATTTTCACATTCCCATTTAGCTTCTTCTGCTTTGTGCTGCACTAACATTAGTGAGATAGTGCCAGAAGATACAGGCAGGTAATTCAATGTGTGTTAAGTAAAGCAGATAACTCTGCCTCCTCATTCTGCCAATTCTCTAGGCATTCTCCCTCATCAACAGAGAGCTCAACAGAGGGAACTTGTGGAAAAGCTAGGAAACCCTGGTTGTTGAATTTTTTCTGTCAGGTAGACTTTTGTCCCTCTGCAGACTTAGAGAGGGCTGGGATCCATGAAAGGCAATCTTAGGTGAAAAGAGATCCAGCCTTTTCCTACAGAGTAAGAAAATGACCATGATAGTCATGATTTTAGTTATTCAACATTATGGGACAATTCCCAGTGCGCCTAAAAACGTTATTTAGTCGCTCAGTCAAGTCCAACTCTTTGTGACTGAACAGACTGTAACCTGCCTCAGTCCATGGGATTCCCCAGGCAAGAATACTGGAGTGGGTTGCCATTTGCTTCTCCAGGGGACCTTCCAGACACAGGGAGTGAATCCGTGTCTCCTGCTTGGCAGGAGGATTTTTACCACTGAGTCACAATATGTATATGTAAATTATAAACCTGTAATACCCCATGGAGATTATAAAACCCATGAAGTCATTTTATATCTTCAACAGCAACTTCAATAGCAGGTCTTCAGTTAATAATTTGCTGAAGGTATTGTCCAATCTCATAAATAACAGATTTTCATTTAATAATGAAAAAGAAATTGTGTATAACTCACCACATAAAACAATATCAATTTTGAACCTAACACCTATCAATATGTTTGATATCACCAAACTAATATATCTATTTAAAATAAATAAATAAATAAATAAAATAATAATTTCATTTTATAAATCCATTCACTTAGCTGAATGGATTGGTGAATGCAACTGACAATAATGTGCTGTTAACAGTTTTTGAGAATGTAAAGGATCATCACTATTTTTAAAGAGTTACTTAATTGTAAATCTGGCCCATTACACAAGTTTAGAGCTTTATGGTTGATAGCATTTGTGGATTCTCTAAGCAGTTACCTTTCCTTAGAAAAGCTAAAAAGAATAACAAAAGGAGACAAGGAAATGGGTTCATAAAGGACAAAATCAGGCAAGTGAAAGGTATCCAATTTTCCACTTCCCTAGTTACAATCAAATTTTGGAAGGGTGAAAAATACCACATCAACACTGTAACAGCAACTTCAGCGTTTTCACATTCTGGTTAGGACACCCATTATAGCTTTCTATTCAGACAGTGAGGAGTTACAAAGCGCAACCACAACATTAAATGTTGGTGAGCACTTCTTTGCTTAATTAAGAAATGCTTTTGTCAGCCTCTTCCTTGAAGAAAGGGGTTATTAATTCAAGACTAGAGATCATGCTCTGGTGGTTTCTCTGTGGGAATTGTGGCTGTACATATGTTACAGAGAACTGTCTTAATTATTTCAATTAATCAAACAAAATTCCCCTCCAAATATTAGATACAACAAATTAAAACTCACATTTGTATACAAATCCTTTAAAAGTTCTACAATACTTCTGTCAAATTTTCAAAGCAATAATTACAACAAACCTTTATAGGAGAAATATGGAAATGTTCAAAGAAACTAAGAATGGATGTATCCGTCACTGAGGTCCCCACTAATTCTGTGTTTATAGCATCAGAGTCTTCCCGGATTAACTCTGTCTGAAAAAAATTAATCAAGATTTTCTATTTTAATTTTTTTCTACAACAATTATTGAAAAGAATGGTTGATCTTTCATAATATTCCCAAGAAATAAAAATTATTACCCATTTTCTTTCAGCTTCAGGGTCAGTTGTTGGGGTAAACAGTGCAGTAATAGCTCCTAGAAATCCCTGATCAACTTTTAAGGCCATTTCCTGAATGAGAACCATAAAATACCTAAGGAAAAAAATTTTTTTTAATAGAAAAAGCTTTTTTAAGGATGAAAAAAGCATTTTATCAAACATTGTAATTTTCCATGTTAAAAGTTTGATTTTGCCCAAAAACCACAGCAAGATCTTGTTCCGTGATCTCTAAAACAAGGGTTATGTTAGCAAGATCGAAGTTTATTTAGACTGAGATCTTTTTTTTTTTTAATTAAAGTAAAAGTTTCACTAGGGGTAATACTGCTATATTAACACTTAGCATTTAAAGTTCCAAATGCTCTATTTACCATGTTATGGAAGATATAAGAACAATGATGATGTAGCATATATTATCTAATTTTTAAAGTCCACAGGAATTAAACAACACATCTCTCAAACACATCGTTTATATTTCACTTCTAATGGAAGTTACAAAGGGAGGTGGTTGAAGGAATTTACACTTTAAAATATATAGAAGCTATTATTAAAATAAGTTTCAACATATAAAATCACTTGGCCATAAAGCAGATTGATACGTTCGGGTGGAAATAATTTTCATACAAAATTCACTTCCAAAACATAATGTATTTTCAAAGTAAATTCTCATTTTAAATTCCTTTAGATGAACAAGGGTATCTTTACTTACTTGAACTGTAAGACTTTACTGTACTCATTAAATCTTGTGATGACACTCACATCAATGAAAGGTTTGGGCTCTAAAAGGAAGAAAGAAAACAGGAAAAAGGCAATCAAGCTTTCTAGTAGGTCAAATGATATCTATTCAACTTTTATATATAGGGTATATCTCAACATAAATTTTTCTTACCTGAATCCAAAGCAATAGATTTTGGAGGGGCCACAGGATGAAATACAACAGGGAACACTGTACCTGGTAACTGACTATCAACCTAAAGAAAAGAAAACTGATTCAGCCGTACTTAAACTTTTGTTTCAGAGATGTATTACAGAAGATGCCACTAATTGCATCATAAATAATATCTGTATTTGTATGTGCTGGTATTAAAAGTTTCACTTTAAATCTAAATTTCTTATATATCTCACCAAGGGCAAGTTTCCACATACAGGAATACATAAACATTCTCATAATTGCACTAGAACTGTGGAGCATGAACACCATTGATGGAAATATTTGTATCAATGGATCATGTGAGATTTCAACTATCTATAATTTAAATAAAAATGTAAGTGAAGACTGCATATGAAATTAAAGGTTAGGTATTAAGAGAAAGAGAACAAAAATGTCCTAAAAAGTAGTAATCTGTAGTTAAAAACAAGAGATGGTGGCAGGCAGGAAGGGAGCAAGCAAACAAACAGCCTCCAATAAAGCCCTAATCATTCCCATATAGAAGAATAAAAGAAAATCTTAATTTGGGATTCGATGACAAATTCAAAGAAATATTAAAAATAACTATCTGTGTAAGAAAACATGGCCAAATTAAAGTCTCAATGGGTCATTTAGCCTTGGATAATTAGTATGGTGAATCTACAGGATATGTGGAAGGAGAATAACTTATAAACAAAAAGAAAGATATCAATTCTGATGCATGGTTTTTGTGTTGTTCAGTTGCTAAGTCACGTCCAACTCTTTTCGATGCCATAGACTGTAGCATATCAGACTTCCCTGACCTTCACCATCTCCCAGAGCTTCCTCAAACTCATGTCCATCAAGGCAGTGATGCCATCCAGCCATCTCGTCCTCTGTCGTCCCCTTCTCGTCTTCAATCTTTCCCAGCATCAGGTTCTTTTCCAATGAGTCAGCTCTTTGCATCAGGTGGCCAAAGTACTGGAGCTTCAGCTTCAGCATCAGTCCTTCCAATGAAAATTCAGGACTGATTTCCTTTAGGATTGACTGGTTTGATCTCCTTGCAGTCCAAGGGACACTCAAGAGTCTTCTCCAACACCACAGTTCAGTACCATCAGCTCTTCAGCACTCAGCTTCCTTTATAGTCCAACTGTCACATCCATACGTGACTACTGGAAAAACCATAGCTTTGACTATATGGACCTTTGTCAGTAAAGTAATGTCTCTGCTTTAACATGCTGTCTGTTTGTCATAGATTTTCTTCCAAGGAGTAAGCGTCTTTTAATTTCAGGGCTGTTGTCACCATCTAGTGATTTTGGAGCCCAAGAAAATAAAGGCTGTTACTGTTTGCATTGTTTCCCCATCTATTTGCCATGAGGTGATGGGACCAGATGCCATGATGTCAGTTTCCTGAAGGCTGACTTTTAAGCCAGGTTTTATACTCTCCTCTTTCACCTTCATCAAGAGGCTCCTTAGTTTCTCTTTGCTTTCTGCCGTAAGGGTTGTGCCATCTGCATATCTGAGGTTATTGATATTTCTCCCGGCAATCTGGATTCCAGCTTGTGCTTCATCCAGCTCGGCATTTCACATGACGTACTCTACATATAACTTAAATAAGCAGGGTGACAATATATAGCCTTGACATACTCCTTTCCCAATTTGGAACCAGTCCATTGTACCATGTCCGGTTCTAACTGTTGCTTCTTGACCTGCATACAGATTTCTCAGGAGCTAGGTCATGTGGTCTGGTATTCCTATCTCTTTCAGAATTTTCCACATTTTGTTGTTATCCACACAGTCAAAGGCTTTGGCATAATCAATAAAGCAGATGTTTTTCTGGAACTCTCTTGCTTTTTCCATGATCCAACGGATGTTGGCAATTTAATCTCTGGTTCCTCTGCCTTTTCTAAATCCAGCTTGAACATCTGGGAATTCTGGGTTCATGTACTGTAGAAGCCTGGCTTGGAGAATTCTGAGCATTACTCTGCTAGCATGTGAAATCAGTGCAATTGTGTGGTAGTTTGAGCATTCTTTGGCATTTCTCTTCTTTGGGATTGGAATGAAAACTGACCTTTTCCAGTCCTATGGCCATTGCTGAGTTTTCCCAATTTGCTGGCATATTGAGTGCAGCACTTTCACAGCATCATCTTTCAGGACTTGAAACAGCTCAACTGGAATTCTATCACCTTCACTAGCTTTGTTCGTAGTGATGCTCCCTAAGACCCAGTTGACTTTGGAATCCAGGATGTCTGGCTCTAGGTGAGTGATCACACCATCATGGTTATCTGAGTCATGGAGATCTTTTTTGTATACTTCTGTGTATTCTTGTATTCCACCTTTTCTTAATATCTTCTGCTTCTGTTAGGTCCATACCATTTCTGTCCTTTACTGTGCCCATCTTTGCATGAAATGTTCCCTTCAGTTCAGTTCAGTTCAGTCGCTCAGTCCTGTTCAATTCTTTGTGATTCCATGGACTGCATGCAAGCTAAGCCTTCTTATCTATCACCAACTCCTGGAGCTTACTCAAATTCATGTCCACTGAGTCAGTGATGCTATCCAACCATCTCATCCTCTGCCGTCCCCTTCTCCTCCCACCTCCAATCTTTCCCACCATCAGGGTCTTTTCAAATTAGTCAGTTCTTCACATCAGGTGGCCAAAGTATTGGAGTTTCAGCTTCAGCATCATTCCTTCCAATGAATATTCAGGATCGATTTCCTTTAGTATGGACGGGTTTGATCTCCTTGCAGTCCAAGGGACTCTCAAGAGTCTTCTCCAACACCATAGTTCAAAAGCATCAATTCTTTGGTGCTTAGCTTTCTTTATAGTCCAACTCTCACATCCATATATGACTACTGGAAAAACCATAGCTTTGACTAGATAGAGCTTTGTTCCCTTGGTATCTCTAATTTTCTTGAAGAGATCTCTAGTCTTTCCCATTCTGTTATTTTTCCTCTGTATTTTTGCCCATTTAGGAAAGCTTTCTTATCTCTCCTTGCCATTCTTTGGAATTCTACATTCAGCTGTGTGTATCTTTCCTTTTCTCCTTTGCCTTTCGCTTCTCTTCTCAGCTATTTGCAAGGGCTCCTCAGACAACCATTTGGCCTTTATGCATTTCTTTTTCTTGGGTATGGTTTTGATCACCACCTCCTATACAATGTTATGAACCTCCATTCATCATTCTTCAGGCACTCTGTCTATCAGATCTAATCCCCTGAGAGAACCTTGTGAAAAAAAAAAATTCAGACCCAAGATTCCAAAACTGATTGAATAGGATGACAATGTTACCTGAAGCCAATACAATCTGGCCCTTAAACTTCTTTGGTGAGGGGATTGCTTATATTCAACTTGAATTCCTGATAAAAAATGTCGCCTTATAGAGCACCGAGAAGGGAGGCGCATTTCCATTGGGTCCTTGCCAAAATTCACCTGGGAAAAAAGCAGATGTGCTTGTGATGAACTGGTATTAGCAGTGTAGACCATTTTAAACATCCACTTATTCACAAACTGAAAAAGAAAAATACTCATTTCTATGTCTAATCAAAACATCTACCTTAAGATGATCTACAGCTGAGATGTTTGAAGCAGAATCATCACATAACTAAGGTTATGTGGAAAATATATTTTCAGTGATATAAACTGTACTTAAAGAACATAAGCCATACTTTTTATTTTTTNTCCAATTTTCCACTTCCCTAGTTACAATCAAATTTTGGAAGGGTGAAAAATACCACATCAACACTGTAACAGCAACTTCAGCGTTTTCACATTCTGGTTAGGACACCCATTATAGCTTTCTATTCAGACAGTGAGGAGTTACAAAGCGCAACCACAACATTAAATGTTGGTGAGCACTTCTTTGCTTAATTAAGAAATGCTTTTGTCAGCCTCTTCCTTGAAGAAAGGGGTTATTAATTCAAGACTAGAGATCATGCTCTGGTGGTTTCTCTGTGGGAATTGTGGCTGTACATATGTTACAGAGAACTGTCTTAATTATTTCAATTAATCAAACAAAATTCCCCTCCAAATATTAGATACAACAAATTAAAACTCACATTTGTATACAAATCCTTTAAAAGTTCTACAATACTTCTGTCAAATTTTCAAAGCAATAATTACAACAAACCTTTATAGGAGAAATATGGAAATGTTCAAAGAAACTAAGAATGGATGTATCCGTCACTGAGGTCCCCACTAATTCTGTGTTTATAGCATCAGAGTCTTCCCGGATTAACTCTGTCTGAAAAAAATTAATCAAGATTTTCTATTTTAATTTTTTTCTACAACAATTATTGAAAAGAATGGTTGATCTTTCATAATATTCCCAAGAAATAAAAATTATTACCCATTTTCTTTCAGCTTCAGGGTCAGTTGTTGGGGTAAACAGTGCAGTAATAGCTCCTAGAAATCCCTGATCAACTTTTAAGGCCATTTCCTGAATGAGAACCATAAAATACCTAAGGAAAAAAATTTTTTTTAATAGAAAAAGCTTTTTTAAGGATGAAAAAAGCATTTTATCAAACATTGTAATTTTCCATGTTAAAAGTTTGATTTTGCCCAAAAACCACAGCAAGATCTTGTTCCGTGATCTCTAAAACAAGGGTTATGTTAGCAAGATCGAAGTTTATTTAGACTGAGATCTTTTTTTTTTTTTAATTAAAGTAAAAGTTTCACTAGGGGTAATACTGCTATATTAACACTTAGCATTTAAAGTTCCAAATGCTCTATTTACCATGTTATGGAAGATATAAGAACAATGATGATGTAGCATATATTATCTAATTTTTAAAGTCCACAGGAATTAAACAACACATCTCTCAAACACATCGTTTATATTTCACTTCTAATGGAAGTTACAAAGGGAGGTGGTTGAAGGAATTTTACACTTTAAAATATATAGAAGCTATTATTAAAATAAGTTTCAACATATAAAATCACTTGGCCATAAAGCAGATTGATACGTTCGGGTGGAAATAATTTTCATACAAAATTCACTTCCAAAACATAATGTATTTTCAAAGTAAATTCTCATTTTAAATTCCTTTAGATGAACAAGGGTATCTTTACTTACTTGAACTGTAAGACTTTACTGTACTCATTAAATCTTGTGATGACACTCACATCAATGAAAGGTTTGGGCTCTAAAAGGAAGAAAGAAAACAGGAAAAAGGCAATCAAGCTTTCTAGTAGGTCAAATGATATCTATTCAACTTTTATATATAGGGTATATCTCAACATAAATTTTTCTTACCTGAATCCAAAGCAATAGATTTTGGAGGGGCCACAGGATGAAATACAACAGGGAACACTGTACCTGGTAACTGACTATCAACCTAAAGAAAAGAAAACTGATTCAGCCGTACTTAAACTTTTGTTTCAGAGATGTATTACAGAAGATGCCACTAATTGCATCATAAATAATATCTGTATTTGTATGTGCTGGTATTAAAAGTTTCACTTTAAATCTAAATTTCTTATATATCTCACCAAGGGCAAGTTTCCACATACAGGAATACATAAACATTCTCATAATTGCACTAGAACTGTGGAGCATGAACACCATTGATGGAAATATTTGTATCAATGGATCATGTGAGATTTCAACTATCTATAATTTAAATAAAAATGTAAGTGAAGACTGCATATGAAATTAAAGGTTAGGTATTAAGAGAAAGAGAACAAAAATGTCCTAAAAAGTAGTAATCTGTAGTTAAAAACAAGAGATGGTGGCAGGCAGGAAGGGAGCAAGCAAACAAACAGCCTCCAATAAAGCCCTAATCATTCCCATATAGAAGAATAAAAGAAAATCTTAATTTGGGATTCGATGACAAATTCAAAGAAATATTAAAAATAACTATCTGTGTAAGAAAACATGGCCAAATTAAAGTCTCAATGGGTCATTTAGCCTTGGATAATTAGTATGGTGAATCTACAGGATATGTGGAAGGAGAATAACTTATAAACAAAAAGAAAGATATCAATTCTGATGCATGGTTTTTGTGTTGTTCAGTTGCTAAGTCACGTCCAACTCTTTTCGATGCCATAGACTGTAGCATATCAGACTTCCCTGACCTTCACCATCTCCCAGAGCTTCCTCAAACTCATGTCCATCAAGGCAGTGATGCCATCCAACCATCTCGTCCTCTGTCGTCCCCTTCTCGTCTTCAATCTTTCCCAGCATCAGGTTCTTTTCCAATGAGTCAGCTCTTTGCATCAGGTGGCCAAAGTACTGGAGCTTCAGCTTCAGCATCAGTCCTTCCAATGAAAATTCAGGACTGATTTCCTTTAGGATTGACTGGTTTGATCTCCTTGCAGTCCAAGGGACACTCAAGAGTCTTCTCCAACACCACAGTTCAGTACCATCAGCTCTTCAGCACTCAGCTTCCTTTATAGTCCAACTGTCACATCCATACGTGACTACTGGAAAAACCATAGCTTTGACTATATGGACCTTTGTCAGTAAAGTAATGTCTCTGCTTTAACATGCTGTCTGTTTGTCATAGATTTTCTTCCAAGGAGTAAGCGTCTTTTAATTTCAGGGCTGTTGTCACCATCTAGTGATTTTGGAGCCCAAGAAAATAAAGGCTGTTACTGTTTGCATTGTTTCCCCATCTATTTGCCATGAGGTGATGGGACCAGATGCCATGATGTCAGTTTCCTGAAGGCTGACTTTTAAGCCAGGTTTTATACTCTCCTCTTTCACCTTCATCAAGAGGCTCCTTAGTTTCTCTTTGCTTTCTGCCGTAAGGGTTGTGCCATCTGCATATCTGAGGTTATTGATATTTCTCCCGGCAATCTGGATTCCAGCTTGTGCTTCATCCAGCTCGGCATTTCACATGACGTACTCTACATATAACTTAAATAAGCAGGGTGACAATATATAGCCTTGACATACTCCTTTCCCAATTTGGAACCAGTCCATTGTACCATGTCCGGTTCTAACTGTTGCTTCTTGACCTGCATACAGATTTCTCAGGAGCTAGGTCAGGTGGTCTGGTATTCCTATCTCTTTCAGAATTTTCCACATTTTGTTGTTATCCACACAGTCAAAGGCTTTGGCATAATCAATAAAGCAGATGTTTTTCTGGAACTCTCTTGCTTTTTCCATGATCCAACGGATGTTGGCAATTTAATCTCTGGTTCCTCTGCCTTTTCTAAATCCAGCTTGAACATCTGGGAATTCTGGGTTCATGTACTGTAGAAGCCTGGCTTGGAGAATTCTGAGCATTACTCTGCTAGCATGTGAAATCAGTGCAATTGTGTGGTAGTTTGAGCATTCTTTGGCATTTCTCTTCTTTGGGATTGGAATGAAAACTGACCTTTTCCAGTCCTATGGCCATTGCTGAGTTTTCCCAATTTGCTGGCATATTGAGTGCAGCACTTTCACAGCATCATCTTTCAGGACTTGAAACAGCTCAACTGGAATTCTATCACCTTCACTAGCTTTGTTCGTAGTGATGCTCCCTAAGACCCAGTTGACTTTGGAATCCAGGATGTCTGGCTCTAGGTGAGTGATCACACATCATGGTTATCTGAGTCATGGAGATCTTTTTTGTATACTTCTGTGTATTCTTGTATTCCACCTTTTCTTAATATCTTCTGCTTCTGTTAGGTCCATACCATTTCTGTCCTTTACTGTGCCCATCTTTGCATGAAATGTTCCCTTCAGTTCAGTTCAGTTCAGTCGCTCAGTCCTGTTCAATTCTTTGTGATTCCATGGACTGCATGCAAGCTAAGCCTTCTTATCTATCACCAACTCCTGGAGCTTACTCAAATTCATGTCCACTGAGTCAGTGATGCTATCCAACCATCTCATCCTCTGCCGTCCCCTTCTCCTCCCACCTCCAATCTTTCCCACCATCAGGGTCTTTTCAAATTAGTCAGTTCTTCACATCAGGTGGCCAAAGTATTGGAGTTTCAGCTTCAGCATCATTCCTTCCAATGAATATTCAGGATCGATTTCCTTTAGTATGGACGGGTTTGATCTCCTTGCAGTCCAAGGGACTCTCAAGAGTCTTCTCCAACACCATAGTTCAAAAGCATCAATTCTTTGGTGCTTAGCTTTCTTTATAGTCCAACTCTCACATCCATATATGACTACTGGAAAAACCATAGCTTTGACTAGATAGAGCTTTGTTCCCTTGGTATCTCTAATTTTCTTGAAGAGATCTCTAGTCTTTCCCATTCTGTTATTTTTCCTCTGTATTTTTGCCCATTTAGGAAAGCTTTCTTATCTCTCCTTGCCATTCTTTGGAATTCTACATTCAGCTGTGTGTATCTTTCCTTTTCTCCTTTGCCTTTCGCTTCTCTTCTCAGCTATTTGCAAGGGCTCCTCAGACAACCATTTGGCCTTCATGCATTTCTTTTTCTTGGGTATGGTTTTGATCACCACCTCCTATACAATGTTATGAACCTCCATTCATCATTCTTCAGGCACTCTGTCTATCAGATCTAATCCCCTGAGAGAACCTTGTGAAAAAAAAAAATTCAGACCCAAGATTCCAAAACTGATTGAATAGGATGACAATGTTACCTGAAGCCAATACAGTCTGGCCCTTAAACTTCTTTGGTGAGGGGATTGCTTATATTCAACTTGAATTCCTGATAAAAAATGTCGCCTTATAGAGCACCGAGAAGGGAGGCGCATTTCCATTGGGTCCTTGCCAAAATTCACCTGGGAAAAAAGCAGATGTGCTTGTGATGAACTGGTATTAGCAGTGTAGACCATTTTAAACATCCACTTACTCACAAACTGAAAAAGAAAAATACTCATTTCTATGTCTAATCAAAACATCTACCTTAAGATGATCTACAGCTGAGATGTTTGAAGCAGAATCATCACATAACTAAGGTTATGTGGAAAATATATTTTCAGTGATATAAACTGTACTTAAAGAACATAAGCCATACTTTTTATTTTTTTAAAAAACCTCAATGAGTGGAGTATGTGATAGTCACTCAGTTGAATTCAATTCTTTGCGACCCCATGGACTGTAGCCTGCCAGGCTCCTCTGTCCATGGGATTTTCCAGGCAGGAATACTGGAGTGGGTTACCATTTCCTTCTCCAAAAAACCTCAACAGTAATGAATAATTACAGACAACACAGTGTTCTTTCGTTTTAGCATGACCAACATTTATAAGGATGAGGGTGGGGGTGGGAAGCAGGTATGGTGACTATGCAAATGCGACCATCAGAGATAAAGAGGAGCCCACAACACATGGCTGAGACTTCAGTCAGGCTTCTGGGCTCTTCCCGAAGCAAAGTGACTTTCAGTTTTAATAACGTAGGGCCCTGTGTAGAGCACATGTTTATTTGTGGACATCTACTCATGTCCTAAAATAATTTACATTTATTGAATTTAATTGGGCAAGTTTTTTAATAGGGTTTTCATCACTGAGATACACAATTCTGCACAGCCTACAGCAATATATTGATATCATTCAGAATAGAAGTTTCACTAAGTAATGTTGATTTCTCCATAATTTTCCTAAAAACAAGTTACATGAAACTATCTGCTTTGCAAATAGAGAAAATTATAAAAATGCAGATAAGAAACATATTTAAATAATGTTTTACAGTATATGATGAACAGTATATTTTAATTTAAAATGTGCTAATAAATTTTCTTAGTCATACTAATGCTACTAACAAATTAGTTTCTGCATACATACATTTACTTGGACAGTGAAATTTTATTTACTACCACCACTGGCAACATAATACATAAATAAGAAAAAAAAAACAAATTTGATATACCTCAAAATTATCATCTAGTTTAATCCAGCCAAGGTCTCTTGATTCTAGATATTTCTTATAGGACTTTTCCAATAAAATTATTTGCTTTTGACTAAATGGCTTCCACTTCTGTTTTGGTTTCATCTCCCAAACAACACCAGAACTAAAATAATTCACAAAGAAAATTAATTAAGTTAAATGCATAATTTAGGTTGTGGAATTTTCATTCAACTTCAAATTGTCACAACTGTCAACTCCTATGAAAATCACATTTATGCAAGAGATTTTAAACACCAAAATATACCTACGTGTTATATAAAAGAGCATAAGGAAAAGAGGCAGGGGATATGTTTTTGTATCACACACTGACATCAATGAACTATGGAACTGGCAAAATTTTTTCAGATGGGGATATTTTAGGCAAAAACCCATCAAGATGGAAGACCTAAATATCAAATATCAAACTACAACATTTCTAGATATAACACAGGAGAAAATCTAAGTGACCTTGGGTTTGGCAGTGACTTTTACAATACATCACTAAAAGCACAATCCATGAAAGAAAAATAGATATGTGACTTTGTGAAACTGAAAATTTCTGCTCTGTGAAAGACATTGTTAAAAGAATGAAAAGGATGGGAGAAAAAATTTGTAAAACAAACATCTGATGAAAGACTGATATGGTAAGTCCCCTACATACAAAGCTTTAAGTTTCAAACTCGCAATGATGTGAAAAGGTGTCCACATGTCCAATCAGATAAGTCAGTTTGCATGTCTGGTGTACACTGTCACACGTGTGCATCTTCCACCAGTGGCTGTGCTTTTGAGTACTTTACTGTGTAGTGCTATATAGAGTATGGTATTGCTACTTCAAGCCCAGGATGCCCAGAAGCAAACATAAAGCAGGGGTGAGGCAGCTGGTACACAAGAAATGCCAGACGCTGTGCTGTACTACTGTACTTTTCAAGGTACTACACTGTAAGATTAAAAACATTTTTTGTTTTTTATGTATTATTTGTGTGAAAAGTATTATAAACCTATTACAGTACAGTACTATATAGCTAACTGTGTCAGTTGGGTACGTAAGCTAACTTTGTTGGACTTAAGAACAAATTGGATTTATGAACATGCTCTTGGAACAGAACTTGTTTGTATGCAGGGGACTTATTGTACCCAAAGTATGCAAAGAACTCTTAAAACACAATAGCAAAAAATATTAAATTGGGCAAAAGATCCGAACTTCATCAAATGAGGTTCAAATGACAAAAAAGTATATGAAAAGATGTTCAACATCATATGTAATTAGGTAACTGCAAATTAAAACAAAAAGAGATCACTACAAATCTATTAGAATAGCCCAAACCTGCAACACTGACAATACTAAAAGCTGGCAAGGATGTGGAACAACAGGAATCTCTCATTCATTCATGGCATGGTTACCAAATGGTGAGCCGCTTCTCACAAAATTAAACTGCCAGGTGCTGCACAAAGAGCATTACATATATGACCTCTGTGTTTCTGCTTCATTTTGAACTTCACCAAACACATTATTATCCGTAGACCCTATACTGCTTTTACCTGATAATTATTTCCCTCAACAGCCTCCAAAGAAGAATGAGTCCTTTACCACAGTCAGTGTGATTGAAAAACCAAAATAGAAAAATTCAAATATTTTTCTTATATAAGTATAAGCAGAATCAGAGAAAAGAATTGGTTCCATCATTATTAAAATGTTCTACACAACCATCCAATAAGATCATGTACTCAGGTTAAAATACTGCCTCCGTGAAACTTTTTTCCAATTTATGTGATTCATTGTTCTTGGCTTCCCCAACCCAAGTTTGGGGTTTCTCCAGCCTCTACAGCACCAAAGAACATGTGCATACTTCTTTGTAGCTTTTTTTTTTTCAGTGTTTTTGTAATTCATTTAAAAAATACATACAAACAACAAGGAAAGAAACAAACTTCTTCTCCCGCCAACCAATGAGTATTGTCATAATGGCCAAGACATTATTTTATCTTAGGGGCTTTTCAACTCACAGTGAAAGCAGCTGTTCAGTAACCTTTGCTGAAAGGTATGTACAGTACATCAAATTCAAAATAGGTATTTGTCTACTCTCATCAAACTTGATATTATGAACTTAATGCCTTTTAAAGATTTCTGATACCTTATCTTTTTCTTCTCCCATACCTGGTTATCCCAATATATGAAACTTCCTGCTTGGTTTCATTGTTGACCAGTGAAAGCCCAAGACTATGGAGAGAAAAAGTTATTTCATGATTGGCCTGCTCCATTTCTTCTGCCTGCAGAGCTTTGGAAACCAAGGCAACATCATCAGTGAAAAGCAAGACTCTCTGGCGCCCATCGAGAAATGATACCCAGTGTATCTGGATGTTTGCATCATAGGGAAACTGTCCACATTCATCCTGTGGGAAAGAGAGACTTCATATTAAAACCACAAACAGTAAGCTTTTATTACATAAGGTTGAAATGCATGCAGTAGCTAAGAAAACATGACTATAAATCAGAAAACCATCAAAATAACAAATTAATTAAAGTTATACTTTACAATATTGTATTGGTTTTGCCATACATCAACATGAATCCGCCACAGGTATACACTTGTTCCCCATAATGTGTTTTGAAACATCCTCACCAATTTTTTCAAACAGTAACAGATCAATAGTGCTTATTTTTTTAAAATCTTAGTTTAAGTTACCTAGTTAGGCTCAAAGGATACTCAGCAGGAATAAGAATCTCCTTCAAAGGCACCAATGGCATAAGATGCTTACTTGTCTCCCAGATGGAGAACGGAATGGTTTAAAACTTTACTGGAAATGTAATCTCAGGTAAAATTAGATTTTAATACTTTATAATGCTGCAAGTATTTATATAAATCACACTGTTAAATAGTCAAACTATGGTGATCAGTTTGTATTAACTGTCACTAAGAAGAACCTTCTTGGTTGACAGTCTTTTATAGCATTTAAAAATATTAGGCTTGATTTGTTGCATGTCTTCAGAGATTTAAATAATGATTTTTTTTCATTCTGGACTTAAAACAACAGTTCACTTCAACAGGCAGTATAAGTACCTAATATGTGCTTTTCAAGCTTTCTTGGAACACAAAAGCCAAAAACAAAGGATGCCACCAAAAGCACAGAAATGGTTGGTATTTGCTGTTCTCTGAAACTGATCTACAGCTTTTAACATATATCAAAGTAGACAGCCCAATTTTTTTTACTCTAACATGATTAAATTTTATAAATGTTTCAGAGATACCTACTAAAAAAGGTGAATTTTCTCCTTGTAAACTACAAAATTTGATATGTATCTTGATTCAATCTTAGTTATTATTCAAATGTTCTCTATTTGTTTTCAATCTATTGGCTCTGTTAAAAATTAAACAAGGTATATTTTAAAATATCCCCAGGCAACAATGTTTCAGCTGACTTCCAACATTCTCCGTTATACATTTTGATGCAGTATTATTCACTGCATGAAGGTTTATGGCTCTCATGCCTTCTTTGTCACATTATCATATTCTATTTAATGATTTTTGCTTTGAATCATAGTGAAATTGTTTTTTACTTTTGTTTACTTGTTAAATTTTTATCATCTCTTCATGCTTTTAACTTTCTATGCAGTTAAAGCAGGTCTCGTGTAAATAGCATCTGGTTAAAAACTACTTTTTAACTTAATCTGAATGTGATCTTTTAATAGGAGAATTTAAACCATTTTCATTTACTGACATGCTTGATGGGAAGCATGGTTTAGTGGGAAAACTCCAAGGACTATGAAGTCAAGAAGATCTGGTTTTGCATTCTAACCAGCAGTTCTAAATTATAAACATAAGAATTTATGATACTATATAATAAGCATTAACATATGATATATTCAACAAAATGTACTGACATTTGCCACTTACTATATACTTCCTTAGGCTTCCTTCTTTTACTGTAAGAGCAAATTTTTCTTTATTTTCATTTTCTCAATTGTTTTAGAATTCTTTTATTACTCACTGCTTCTATTAATTGGTATCCTTTTTAAAAAATCATCTTTGATCTATATTTCTGTAATTAAAATCTAGGATTAAATGGTGTGCATATATTATGTTCAGAACATACTATTTCCCTGCTCCCCGTTTCATCTTATTTTGTTGTCTTTGTCTTTTATTTCACCAACTTTCTCCTATCATAGCTGTCATATGTTTATAACTTTGGGAATTTCAGGCATACGTTCTGAAAATTTTCTCTGGTCCTTCTGTGGAAAAAAGTTTTCAGAAGTGTGATCAGCTTCTGAATCTTTAGGATCATGCTACAGTTTTCTCTTGAACTATTTTTTCGTAAACTCCACGTTTGTTTGTTTCCTGTTTATTCACACTTAAACATCCTCTGGATCACTGAAAAAGCAAGAGAATTCCAGAAAAACATCTATTTCTGCTTTATTGACTATGCCAAAGCCTTTGACTTTGTGGATCACAATAAACTGTGGAAAATTCTGAAAGAGGTGGAAATACCAGACCACCTGACCTGCCTCTTGAGAAATCTGTATGCAGGTCAGGAAGCAGCAGTTAGAAATGGACATGGAACAACACACTGGTTCCAAATAGGAAAAGGAGTACATCAAGGCTGTATATTGTCACTCTGCTTATTTAACTTCTATGCAGAGTACATCATGAGAAACGATGGACTGGAAGAAACACAAGCTGGAATCAAGATTGCCGGAAGAAATATCAATAACCTCAGATATGCAGATGACACCACCCTTATGGCAGAAAGTGAAGAGGAACTAAAAAGCCTCTGGATGAAAGTGAAAGACGAGTTGGAAAAGTTGGCTTAAAGCTCAGCATTCAGAAAATTAAGATCATGGTATCTGGCCTCATCACTTCATGGGAAATAGATGGGGAAACAGTGGAAACAGTGTCAGACTTTATTTTTTGGGGCTCCAAAATCACCGCAGATGGTGACTGCAGCCATGAAATTAAAAGACGCTTACTCCTTAGAGGGCTTCCCTGGTGGCTCAGAGGTTAAAGCGTCTGCCTACAATGTGGGAGACCCGGGTTTGATCCCGATGTGTATAAGAGACAACTTGTTCCCCATAATGTGTTTTGAAACATCCTCACCAATTTTTTCAAACAGTAACAGATCAATAGTGCTTATTTTTTTAAAATCTTAGTTTAAGTTACCTAGTTAGGCTCAAAGGATACTCAGCAGGAATAAGAATCTCCTTCAAAGGCACCAATGGCATAAGATGCTTACTTGTCTCCCAGATGGAGAACGGAATGGTTTAAAACTTTACTGGAAATGTAATCTCAGGTAAAATTAGATTTTAATACTTTATAATGCTGCAAGTATTTATATAAATCACACTGTTAAATAGTCAAACTATGGTGATCAGTTTGTATTAACTGTCACTAAGAAGAACCTTCTTGGTTGACAGTCTTTTATAGCATTTAAAAATATTAGGCTTGATTTGTTGCATGTCTTCAGAGATTTAAATAATGATTTTTTTTCATTCTGGACTTAAAACAACAGTTCACTTCAACAGGCAGTATAAGTACCTAATATGTGCTTTTCAAGCTTTCTTGGAACACAAAAGCCAAAAACAAAGGATGCCACCAAAAGCACAGAAATGGTTGGTATTTGCTGTTCTCTGAAACTGATCTACAGCTTTTAACATATATCAAAGTAGACAGCCCAATTTTTTTTACTCTAACATGATTAAATTTTATAAATGTTTCAGAGATACCTACTAAAAAAGGTGAATTTTCTCCTTGTAAACTACAAAATTTGATATGTATCTTGATTCAATCTTAGTTATTATTCAAATGTTCTCTATTTGTTTTCAATCTATTGGCTCTGTTAAAAATTAAACAAGGTATATTTTAAAATATCCCCAGGCAACAATGTTTCAGCTGACTTCCAACATTCTCCGTTATACATTTTGATGCAGTATTATTCACTGCATGAAGGTTTATGGCTCTCATGCCTTCTTTGTCACATTATCATATTCTATTTAATGATTTTTGCTTTGAATCATAGTGAAATTGTTTTTTACTTTTGTTTACTTGTTAAATTTTTATCATCTCTTCATGCTTTTAACTTTCTATGCAGTTAAAGCAGGTCTCGTGTAAATAGCATCTGGTTAAAAACTACTTTTTAACTTAATCTGAATGTGATCTTTTAATAGGAGAATTTAAACCATTTTCATTTACTGACATGCTTGATGGGAAGCATGGTTTAGTGGGAAAACTCCAAGGACTATGAAGTCAAGAAGATCTGGTTTTGCATTCTAACCAGCAGTTCTAAATTATAAACATAAGAATTTATGATACTATATAATAAGCATTAACATATGATATATTCAACAAAATGTACTGACATTTGCCACTTACTATATACTTCCTTAGGCTTCCTTCTTTTACTGTAAGAGCAAATTTTTCTTTATTTTCATTTTCTCAATTGTTTTAGAATTCTTTTATTACTCACTGCTTCTATTAATTGGTATCCTTTTTAAAAAATCATCTTTGATCTATATTTCTGTAATTAAAATCTAGGANATGTTCCACGGGACATAATCCCTGTCATGTTTGGGTAAAAGTGAGTGTCAAGCTCCTAGAAGACATATTCAAGAGGCTTCAATCAGTACCAGAGGGGATTCAGGGCATGAGGTGGCGTGACCTCAAGAGAATCGTTTTAATTCAAGTAGTTCACACCAAAAGAAGAGTTCTTCTTTACAATCTCTAGCTGCCTAGCACAATTAACTGCTCACCTTTTGTCTGCAGACTTTCCTTGCTACTCCTTCTTTCCCTCAGTTGAAACTTCTCCCAAGTCCTCTTTTTACCCCTCTGCCTCCATCTTTTTCAAGAGGTGAAAGTCATCCCTCTTTCAAATATTCTTTTAAATTGTGAAGGAATATGATTATTTACCCTTAACTGAAACTGTTGCTTTTGAACTGTGGTGTTGGAGAGGACTTTTGAGAAGTCCCTTGGATTGCAGGGAGATCAAACCAGTCCATCCTAAAGGAAATCAGTCCTGAATATTCATTGGAAGGATTGATGCTGAAGCTGAAGCTTCAATACTTTGGCCACCTGATGCGAAGAACTGACTCCTTACAAAAGACCGTGATGCTGGGATAGATTGAAGGCAGGAAGAGAAGGGGACGACAGAGGATGAGATGGTTGGATGGCATCACTGACTTGATGGACACGAGTTTGAACCAGCTCCGGGAGTTGGTGATACACAGGGAAGCCTGGTGTGCTGCAGTCCATGGGGTCACAAAGAGTCAGACATGACTGAGCTACTGAACTGAACTGAACTGAAACTGATTTATATACCTTTCTTCTTCAAGGCACTTGGATTCAATTATTTTCCTTCTGTTGGTGGAACCAAGAACTTTGAAATTTCAATAATTTTAGGCAATGTCCATGTAAAAGAAACATTTCCAGTTCCTAATACCATTATTAGAGCTCACAATAACTCTAAAGATAATCTATAAAAATACTCATATGTTATTAACTGAAAGGCCAAATAATTTGTTCACATGTGTAAAGGAAGGTATAAAGTAAACTCAAAAATCTTTTAAAAGGTGGAATTTCTTTAGGAAAACATATTTTGAGTATTGATTACTGTTTTAGTGGAAGCACTGTGACCTCAAACTTTGCATCAACTTGAGACTGAAAAACTTCTGATAATTATTATAATTTCTACTTAAAATTCAATTTTCCTTATAATGTTCATCAGTACCCTTCCTGATGGCTTAATAACATAAGCTAGAATCTAACTATATTAATCTCCTCAAGATGGTCTTGTGACTTTGTCCCAGAAACAACTGAGAATAAGGTCCAAAACTGTGTATTTTTTGTAAAATATGGCCCTACTATGGACCATAATTCCAGTAATTATATTGTTCAAACCAAAAACTGGGTTTCATAGTCAGATAATTCTCTAGGAAATGGAAGCTATTATTACTTTCAAAATTTGAGATATAATTGACATATAACATTATATTAGTTTCAGTGGCACAACACTGAATATCTTATGAAATAATTACTAAAATAAGTCTAGTTAACACCCATCACCACACAGGTAATCTTTCTTTCTTATGGTGAAAACTTTTAAGATCTACTCTCCCAGCAACTTTCAAATATACAGTGCAGTGTTATTACCTATAGGTACCATATTGGGCATTACACTCCTAGGACTTATTTATTTAAAAACTAGAAGTTTGTACCTTTACCCATTTTTCCCAATCTGCTACCAACCACCTCTTGTAACCACCAATATATTCTCTGTATCTGTGAGATTAGGAAATGATTATTTTAATAATACTTATTTCCCCAAACATGAGATGTAAGATAATCATAACTATAGAGATGATCCAACATGGTCCCTATTGTCTTCCTCTTAGCTAAATGGGGAAGATATGGATAATTGAGAATTCTACATCCATTTTCAAAAACTAATGATGAAAGGAATTCAGGAAACTTGACTAGAGTTAGGGAAATCCATGATGGGAAAAAGAATCATAATCATTAGAATGATTATTTGATTCTAGTACAAAGTGGTGGATTATTTTTTCTGAATTTCTTTTTTATCTACATGTATTACCATATTCATTATTTCATATTGTATTTTCTCCTTTCCTGGTGGCTCAGCTGATAAAGAATCTACCTGCAATGTGGGAGACCTTAGTTCGATCCCTGGGTTGGGAAAATGCCCTGGAGAAGGGAAAGGCTACCCACTCCACTGTTCTGGCCTGGAGAATTCCATGGACTGTGTAGTCCATGGTGTGGCAGAGTCAGACACGACTGAGAGACTTTCACTTTCACTTTTCTCCTTAGTTCACATTTAGGATTCATCTTTATATGGATGAGTCTTTCAGGTGAATTAACTGAGTAGAAAATCCAGTTGTAAAAACAAAATTGATCAAATATATTGACTTAAATACATTAATATCATCTTAGACTATGTCTTCTCTTTGATTTTTTTATATGCAAACATTTCTAAGTCTTTTCAATGTATCTTTTACAGTCATTATTTCCTTTTCATTGCTAGTTCCAAAAGTTTATAGTATAAACCTTCACTCATGGATTATTGTGACTGCATTTTAATTTAGTATTATTCAAAATGTGGTCTGAAGACCACTTAAATCAGAAGCACATTGATACTTGTTAAGATGGAAATTAAAAGCCCTCTCCTGACTTAATCAGAACCCCTGGAGTAAGGCTCAGGAAGCTCCAATTTCAACAAGATACCTAGGTGGATTCTTAAGCACATTCAAGTTTAAAAAACACTGTTCGAACCACTGCTTTCTTCCTTTCTAATTTCTGCCTAGTTTGAGGAAGGTATGCACATTTTTATCAGATTCACAATTCAAATGTGCTGTCATTGTTTTTCTACTCCTCCATAGAGATTCTTCCAGATTTACCATTATTCTCAGGATTAAGTCTAAATGGCTCAACTTGGCCATCAAGGACCCAAACAAGATAGTCAGAAACTACATTGGCAGCCCTTCACTGTCTCCAAAGATGACATGCTAATGTCTAGTTTCAGGCACTCAGCTCTAGAGTTTCTCCCATCCTCAGCTTGGTACACCTTCCATTTATTCAACTTCAACCCAATTGCAATTCAATCCAAAAGCAAGGCAATTCCAAGTTTTTCTATTCTTCCATTGTGCCATCCTAGATCTTTCCTTTCATTAATTGTTCATACTATTCACATGGCCCTTAATCACAGCCTGAAATGCTTCTTGAATTGTTGTTTAATTTTTAATGTGAGTATGCATGTCTCATTTTCACACCTTGATCATGAAATTTCTGAGAATAAGAATATTTTGTATCTAAACTGTTCTGTAAGCATACTCACAAACAATGAATAAATATATTTGAAATTACTAAATAAATTAAAATTGAAGGTCTCCATTGATTTAACCACTTATTTTGATTGATAGAGATGATTCTTTTGGTATTGCACATATCTTACATTGAAATTCCCTAATTTTATTAGCTTACAGTTATCTCATTTTCCTTTGCCAAAGAGCTATTCATGACAATTGGATTAATCCCAAATCAGACAAAATGCTAGCAACATAAACATTAAAATTCTAGTCCAAATATCATATGAAGATCTTGCTGGCTGATTCAATTGTGAGGTAGAGCTTGAAGTTATAAGCATCATTCTGCCTAGTCACAAAATCACAAGACGCCTCATTTCTCAATTATTGCTCTCAACACTACAGATAGACGCTGAGAGTTCAGTTGCATGGCTCTGGGACACCACAGGCCCCCAGTTCCCTACTGGTATTATTTACTCATGATACTTAGAACCACAAATATCTCCTTGCCTCCAAAGGATTCCATGTCTAAAACACAAAGTCAGAATTCACAGTGCAGTAGAGTTCATGATGTAGGGTGAGGGTCCATACAACAGTCTGTCAGAGACTAGATAATAAGCTAGATGAAGGATTGGCAAAGGAGCATTGGTTGATTTAAAGACTGGCTTATCTGTCTACCAGAATCTAAAGCCCACCATATTCAAAGCTCTAAAGCAATTTGAGCTATCTTAATGAGAATATTTGGACAATAATTTATAAACTTTGAATCTAAATGGTCTTTTGATGAGGTCTGATTACACTGTGGTCCATTTTTTAAGACATTTAAAGTAATGCATTATGGCAATGTCTATGGCCCTCATTTCTGTGACCAAAACATATAGCTAAATTCTCTGCTTGAATGGGTAATTTATTGTTTGTATGAATTATACTTATTTTAATGTTTTATGAGACTCACAATAGTTTTGTTATTATTACTATTTAAATTTTCATAGAATTTCCCTTCTTTCAATTGGCAAAGTACAAGGGGAGGCTTTGGAGTAATAAAAATTTATTTCAAAACTCAACTTTGCCCCTATCAGTACGAATCTGGGTATGTTATCTACCTCTCTGAAGTTAATTTCCCTAAGATGTTAAAAAAAGGAATAATAATTTCTACATGAAATAATTGCAATAAGAATTTAATAACACACAAAATGGGTTGAGAACTGCACTTGCCATGCAGCTATTTATGTCTTCTTCCCCCTAAAATTTAATGAGAGAAACAGGTACATGGTAAGTATTCAAAAATCATTTGTTGAATTAATATAATTAACCTGTTTTATTGGTCAGAAAAAAGATTAAAGCTGATATTTATTTATTTTAATGTAACTCATCTAAAATACCTGAATAGAAAGGAAAACAACTCAATCCTCTCTTCTTTTAGATGCAGGAAAGCTGGTAATGGGAGATGTGTATCATCATCAAACTAATAAACATATTTTGATCAGTATTTCTATCACAGAATAGTCTAACATCAAAACAGCTAGGTACATTACCCTGATGATCTATAAGGATCAGGTCAGTTAATCTGGTGTTTTGTTAACAATCCATAATGAGGCTGGAAGAGAGTCCATATTTGTGAGTTCTACACTCTTGAATCTCTAATGATTTTTAATCATTTATACAAATATAAGACGTAACAGAGATCACATCATTCATTTAGTAAATAAATGATTATTGAGCATCAGCTAACTGCCAGGAAATGTTCTAGTCACTGGGGATACAGCAGTGAATAACACAATCAAGCTGGCTAGCATCTGTATTTAATATAGTAAGGTGATCAATAAACACATTATACACATAAAAACAAACACTTCAGAAAGAAAATAGTGAGGCAAGCTATGCCAAGAAGTGAAATAAGGGTGGTGCTAGCAGGTGAGGTTGCTAGGGAAGACCTCTCTGAGTAAGTGACTTTTAGGCTGAGATCCAAATGAGACAGAGGAAAATATAAATATCAAGAGATAATCATTATAGAGGAAACAAAAAGGCTATTACAGCAGCCTTAAAGAATGGCTTGGCCAGTTTGAATGAACAGACACCAAGTTACCATCTCTTTGTTGCTTTAGTCGCTAAGCTGTGTCCGACTGTTTTGTGACCTGATGGACTGTAGTCCACAATGCAGGATTCCTGGGTTTGATCCTAAGTCAGGAAGATGCCCCTGGAAATGGGAATGGCAGTACTCTTGCCTAGAGAATTCCATGGACAGACCATGGGGCGGAAAAGAGTTGGACATGACTAAGTGATTAACACTTTGACTTCACTTTCATGCTGTTTACCTAGAATATAATATATATTTATCTATAGAAATGTGGAGTTACAGTTGATATTTGACTCCTATTTGTGCAAATCTGCTAAAAATTGCTTCTGCATGTTTTTGTAAGCTTCTGTGTATTTAGTGGAACAAACATGAAATGACAATGCTAGGATCAAGAATAATAATAGTCTTAAAGTGTGCTCAGAGTAATGTTAGAATTTTTTGGCATGAGGTTGTTTTTGAAAGACATCATTTATCCTTTGCTATATTCAACATTAAAAAGCAAAAGATAACATGTCATCAAAGATATGTATATACTGCTTTGCTATTTCTATTCCATTTCTCTATATATCTCTAGTAGAATAAATTATATATTTCTTAAATATAATTTATCCTTAGGTATAATATATACATTTCTCTACAGAAATTATGAATTAAAATTGACACGATCTCACTTGTGCAAATCAGTTGTAAAAATGATTTATTTATTTAAATGGCATTTAGATAATATGAATAATTACTACATATTCTGGATACTGGAGTATGGCATAAAAATAACTAAATTCCTATCATTCTTAAAACAGACAAGAGACAATAAGCAAATTCTATCAGGTAATGATGAGTTCTGTGGAGAAAAATAAAGGCAAGGGGAATAAAGAATGGGGGAGAGGAAACTGTAGCTTTATGTGATCAGGAAAGTCCTCTGTGATAAGGTGGTATTTGAGCAGAGACTCAAGGGGAACCAGGGGAAAGCATTAGAAGTAGAAGGGATTGTCAGTGCAAAGTCCCTGAAGCAGGGCAGGGGTGAGTAGGCTGACCAAGTGAGGGTTCAGAGGAGATAAAATTGAGCTGTGGTGCAGTGTATGTGTGTGTTTGTGGGGAGAGGTTTTGTGTTTAACTCAGAATGAGATGGAAGCCCTTGGCAGGTTTAGAGAGTGAAATGTCACAGTTTGAGTTACATATTAAGAGGCACATGCTCTGGCTGCCATGTTAAGTACAGATTATGGAGTGGCAGAGTATAGGGGTATGATACAGACAGGACGCTATTTCAATAATTGAGCTGAGAATTAAGTGACTAGGGTTGGAAGAAGTCATTGGGAAGAGGGAAAGAATAGTTAAGGTTTAGTTATATTTTGCTTGCAGAATGGATGCCATGTGTCAAAAAGAAATCAAAGCCATTTGATCCTAGCAACTGGTGTTAGGAAGTTCCTGTTCAGTGAGGTTAGGGAACTGAGGAAGCCCCAGGTTTGGTGACTATAAATTCAGAGTATGTTTTAGGGCAGATTAGGCTTAAGACATCTACTAGTCTTTCAAGAAGAATATAGAAAATATAGTGTATTTGTGTTTATCTAAGTGTGTAATATAAACATTTCTTTATAGAAATTCTGTATTAGGATTGACTCCCATTTGTGCTTGGGGCTAGAGAAATAAGTTTATGAGTTGTTATTAGTGGATAACCAACTAAGGTAGGACTACAGAGAATGAAGGGAAAGTTTGAAGACTGAATTTGTTTAGTAAATTAGAAGGAAGCAAACTGAGTTTGATAAATTATGAGGGACCTGAAGAAGGGCAATACATAAAAAGAGCAACATGAAATTGACATCATCTTAGAAACCAAAAGAAGGGCTGGTTCAATTACACATAAGGTTATTTTGAAATTTATTCTCAGTAACTGACATTAGGTAGTTGCTTAAGAGGACTCAATAACTTGTTAAGACTGTATCTTACAGAATACTGGGAATACGTTTGTGGGTTTTTTTTAAGCAGCTGCAGGCTTCAGTCGGGGAAGGCAATGGCACCCCACCCCAGTACTCTTGCCTGGAAAATCCAATGGATGGAGTAGCACAATTCGATGGACAGGAGTTTGAGTAAACTCCAGGAGTTGGTGATGGACAGGGAGGCCTGGTGTGCAGCGATTCATGGGGTTGTAAAGAGTCAGACACAACTGAGCGATTGAACTGAACTGAACTGAACTGAATGAGGAAAGTGCTTTACAGTACTGTGTGGATTTTCTTTCAGTTCCCTTTTCATACAACCTGAGCCTCAGCAAAATTCCCTTCTCAGATCTGCCAGGAGACAAGGAAATGGCTGTCTTATTTCTAGCTTAATTTTCATAACCTGGCAGATTACCAGTTGACTAAGGCACAATAATCTATTTCTTACTGTTTGGTTCTCTAACACCGAATAGAACAGAAATACTTAAAACCACAAGTCTGAGAATACACTACCGCCAGGATTCTTTATGATTTTGCCTTAATTTATAGACCTTGACATAGTCTTTCAGGACGGTGATACCATTGTTTCTCCAGTATCTGTGTACTGCCGTACGGGAGCTGTGGTTGCTGAAGGGCATGAAATGTGAGGAGAACGAAAATAACACCAGCATAGTACAGGGACCCCTGGTCAGCCTAGCAAGTCTCGGAGCCAGAGACCTCATTGTAACAGGGAGCTTAAGCTCCTCTCTACCACTAACCACCCTTGAGGGTTTCTCTGTTGTAAAAAGCAAAGCATAAGCAGGCAACAGAGCTCCATCAAACTGTCATGGCAAAAATCACTCCAAGAATCTCATAACCATCAGTCTGATTTTTCAAAAGTCTATCGCTTTTATGGGCATTTCAGAGAGAATATAGGGGAGGATAATTCAGTCACTCTTGGCCAATTACTATTTTAAATAACCAAGAAAGCTTTTATGATAACTGGCATTATCAGACAGTGGAATATGACACTGTAAGAACTTTTCAGCATAGAATATAATCCTACAGAAACTAGGTACCACTTGTGGAGGACCAGTGTCTTATTGGAGGGAGGCTGGCAGATGAATTCTTTTACTTTTACAAGTATTTATTTATTTGGCTGCACTGGTTCTTAGCTGTGGCATGCGAGATCTTGAGTTAAGGCACGTGAACTCATACTGTAGCATGTGGGATCTAGTTCTCTGACCAAGGATCACACCCAAGCACCCTGCATTGAGACCATGGAGTCTTAGCCACTAGACCACCAGGGAAGTTCCCAGCAGATGAATTCTTAAGCCCTTCCCAAAGTCTAAGTGTCTAGGAAATAACATGTCCAATTAATTTAGCTATCAAAACAGTATTTCAATAAGTAATTCATTATATTTCTTATATGGATAATTTACTACTGTCATACTCCTTTAATTAAAAAACCATATGGCTTTGATAGGGAAAACTTGCCTTAAAAAATCTTACAGCTAACAGTGGTATACAAAATAAAGCTGTTTTTCACTTAGCCTCAAAACTCTTTCCTTATTAAAAAAAGTAAATAAAAAAGTATTGGTCTTAGGCAAGCTGAAACAGGCCTATTTTTTTTTTAATGCAAATAAAGTATTTTGACTGATTTAGGATAAAATATTGGTGTGAACTATTTACCAATTAAAGCCCCAAAGCAACTTATTTTGAAAATATTTGCAATTCATTTTTAGCTCAATAAAGAAAAAGATGACAGTGTGAAGCTAAGCTGTCTACTTCCTTTGTTATCAGGCACTTCCCTGGTGGCTCAAACAGTAAAGAATCTGCTGCATTGCAGGAGGCCTGGGTTCGATACCTGGGTTGGGAAGATCCCCTGGAGAGCATGGCAACCCACTCCAGTTTTCTTCCCTGGAGAATCCCCATGGACAGAGGAGCCTGGCAGGTTACAGTCAATAGGGTCACAAAGAGTCGGACACGACTGAGTGACTAAGCACAGCACACTTCATGTGATACCCATTCACATCAGATGATACCTTTAACAGATCATGTTCCCCAACATTTGCTGCATAACTCCATTTAAGCTTTCTGGTACCAGTGGGATCTTCCCAGGCAAAGAGTCGAACTTGTCTTGGCAGCAATACCATTTCTTCCTTTGACCCGCTGAAACATAAGCGACAGAGGAAAGATTAAAATACACTGGCCTTGAGAAACGTAGACCTGTGGTTTATTGAGGAGGGGACTGGCACAAACATATTACAAAACTGCCTTTGTTAATAAAACACAACTCTGCCTAAAGATAAGTACCCTAAAATGTCCAAATAACTAATGATTTTGAAGCTTGAGGGAAAAGAATATTGCTCTTTTTGAAGCTGCAGTATACTCTGAACTGATCCAGGTTAAGATGGCACTAACAAAATTCATGAAGGTAAACAGACTAGTACCTCAGAATTCATCTATAGAAAAGGTTGTGAATAGCAAACTTTTTAGGAGCAGAGAACTTTACATGGTACTCAAATTTGAGATTTTAATCAAAAGCAATGCAGAAGAAGTAAGAGTCTCAGAAGAGAAAACAACGGGCCTGTTCCACTGCTACTCCAAGTGCGGTCTCCGGGCCAGCAGCACTAGCACCCCCTCGAGGCTTGCTGCAATACTCTGGAACCCACCGAAAACCAACTAACTCAGAACCTGCATTTTTACAGGATTTCTAGGAGTTCTTAATACTGATATTTAAGTTTAAGGAGTATGGTCTAGATAACACAACAGACTTTGCAGAGAACTAAAATAAAACAAAAAGTAACCCATTCAGGGTTTAATCTATACTTTCAAATCTCTCAGCAGATTCAAGCCATGAGAGTTAAGAATACATTAAATCTAGAAAGCATTAATTCTTTAAAATTCATAATTTTTAGCTCAATAAAGAAAAAGATGACAGTGTGAAGCTAAGCTGTCTACTTCCTTTGTTATCAGGCACTTCCCTGGTGGCTCAAACAGTAAAGAATCTGCTGCATTGCAGGAGGCCTGGGTTCGATACCTGGGTTGGGAAGATCCCCTGGAGAGCATGGCAACCCACTCCAGTTTTCTTCCCTGGAGAATCCCCATGGACAGAGGAGCCTGGCAGGTTACAGTCAATAGGGTCACAAAGAGTCGGACACGACTGAGTGACTAAGCACAGCACACTTCATGTGATACCCATTCACATCAGATGATACCTTTAACAGATCATGTTCCCCAACATTTGCTGCATAACTCCATTTAAGCTTTCTGGTACCAGTGGGATCTTCCCAGGCAAAGAGTCGACCTTGTCTTGGCAGCAATACCATTTCTTCCTTTGACCCGCTGAAACATAAGCGACAGAGGAAAGATTAAAATACACTGGCCTTGAGAAACGTAGACCTGTGGTTTATTGAGGAGGGGACTGGCACAAACATATTACAAAACTGCCTTTGTTAATAAAACACAACTCTGCCTAAAGATAAGTACCCTAAAATGTCCAAATAACTAATGATTTTGAAGCTTGAGGGAAAAGAATATTGCTCTTTTTGAAGCTGCAGTATACTCTGAACTGATCCAGGTTAAGATGGCACTAACAAAATTCATGAAGGTAAACAGACTAGTACCTCAGAATTCATCTATAGAAAAGGTTGTGAATAGCAAACTTTTTAGGAGCAGAGAACTTTACATGGTACTCAAATTTGAGATTTTAATCAAAAGCAATGCAGAAGAAGTAAGAGTCTCAGAAGAGAAAACAACGGGCCTGTTCCACTGCTACTCCAAGTGCGGTCTCCGGGCCAGCAGCACTAGCACCCCCTCGAGGCTTGCTGCAATACTCTGGAACCCACCGAAAACCAACTAACTCAGAACCTGCATTTTTACAGGATTTCTAGGAGTTCTTAATACTGATATTTAAGTTTAAGGAGTATGGTCTAGATAACACAACAGACTTTGCAGAGAACTAAAATAAAACAAAAAGTAACCCATTCAGGGTTTAATCTATACTTTCAAATCTCTCAGCAGATTCAAGCCATGAGAGTTAAGAATACATTAAATCTAGAAAGCATTAATTCTTTAAAATTCATTTATCTATTTTTGGCTGTGCTGGGTCTTCACTGCTGTCTGAGGGCTTTCTCCAGTTGCAGTGAGTAGCGGACACTCTGCTGTAGCGTGCGGACTTCTTCCTGTGGTGGCTTCTCTTGTGGAGTTCAGGCTCTAGAGCGCTTGGGCTTCAGGAGTGGAGGCCCGTGGTCTCACCAGTTGTGGAACATGGGCTCTGTTGCTCTGAGGCATGAGGGATCTTTCCAGACCAGGGATCAAACCCATGTCTCCTGCACTGGCAGGCGGACTCTTAACCTCTGGATGACCAGGGAAGTCCCAGCAAGGCATTATTTTTTGTATATTTATACGCGTGTGTGTGTACACATATATATAATGGGTATTATTATCTTATATTATATATACATACATAAAAATAATGCCCTGAAGATTTATAACAATAATCCTTTGCAAATATATTATTACATATTTTAAGAATCTAAAGCTGCCTGTTTAATGGCATCACCCAAGCTAAACAACAGCACACACAAGGACAACAAAATTCCTGTCAGTCTGTACTACAATACATTCAATATCACTATTTAATCTTCCACCTCAATCTGTCTTCAGCCCTCTGCTCTCCTGTTTAATATTCTACTATCCTACAAAAAAAAATACGATTTATAGAGAGAGGTTCATTGAGCATCACGAGACCACAAAAGAACGGTACTGCTTAAACAAGTTCACAGTTCCTTGTATGCAATTCTGAAACGTAAAAAGCTTCAAAATCCCAAATATTCTTAAGTTTGGTGTCCAAACTCATGCGGCAGCAAAACTTGATCTGAACTGATGGGAAACTATTAATACTTTCATTTATCTCACTTATTATGAATGTTTACACGTTTTGCTGCAGGAATACTGATGTGTTGGATACAGAGTATTGCCTCAGAACTTGCTAGGGCTATCAGCAATACGTATCCCTATTACCTTTCTAAAATCTGAAAACACATGGAAGGTGAAACACATCTAGATCCAAGTATTTCCCAGAAGGAACTGTGGACCAGTGGGCTTCCCTGGTGGCTCAGTTGTTAAACAATCTGCCTGTCAACGCAGGAGACACACAAGACCTAGGTTCGATCGCTGGGTCAGGAAGATCCCCTACAGAAAGAAATGGCTATCCACTCCGGTATTCTTGCCTCAGAAATCCCAAGGACAGAGGAGCCGGCAGGCTACAGTCCATGGGGTTGCAAGAGTTGAACACAACTTAGCAACTAAACCACCGAAAACAAAATCAGTTTTCTAAGAACCCCTTTTATTTCGCACCTCTGTGTATATGTGAGGACGTCCCACGGTGTGTGGTTTATTATTAGGGCAGGTGCACATCCCGCATGGTAGTCAGAAAAGCTGATGACAGTTGAATGCGGAGCAATATCTACATCCACCAAGATGCCCCCATTCTATTGCAGAAAAAAGGAGTATATTTGAAACATCGGTTTACACTGCACGTTACATTTAGAATTTCAATCACTCATACAGATATTAAAAAGCCTATTTTCTTAAATTCCTACAGAAAATCACATTGGCTCTGATCTCTTACAAACATAAGTACAGCATTATATATTGTTAGAGTTAGTATACCTTCAATTAATTATCAGGATATTTTACAGCACGTCTTAATAAAATATAAAGCAAACTTTAAAAATCAAAGACATTTTATTTGAAAAATAGGAAAACGTACCAGATCTTCCAAGCTCAATAAAGTGCCATTATCCTGTTGGTTATAAAAGAATGGCCTGGATGATCCCTCACAGCTGACCACTCTCACACAAAGTTTGCCTGAAAATTTCTCAGGCCAAAATGGAAGGTGCTGAAAATATGAAAGTCAAATATCAGTCTTAAAACAATACTATGGTAAATAAAACAGTGGCTAATAAAGTTTTAAATTCTAATTCAGATCATAACTCAATTATCACTGTTTCTTAAAATAGCTCCTTTACATTTCATATTGAGATTATTGACAATATAATGATTACTTATGAACCCAGAGAAATTCCATCAGAAGAACAGATGTTTTAGTCTTTTCATACTTACAGAAAAATTACAATATGAGGAACTGAAGTGCTATTAAGAACATCTCAAATATCTTAAATGTTTAAAAATTATAATCTTAACATTTGCTTTTATGAATTGCACTGTCCTAGATAAACTGCAAGGCAACTGAAGGCAGAGGACCTTGCTGGCACTCCTGACACTGTCCCCCTATAGCTGTTTGATCTTAATCTTGACCTTTTTGAGCCTCAGTTTCCTTACCTGTAAAACTGAGATTTTAGTTCATAAAACAAAAGTTCCTCACCCATGACAGAATACTGGGTAAATTCTATTTCTGAAAAGAATACTACTACTATCAAACTCACATCAAAGACAAAAAGATAAGGAACACGTATTTGCTGCCAAGTCTGTGGAGATCATTCTAAGTGCCTTGGAAAGCCCATGCCTCTTTGAGGTCTAACTTTGTATTGTAAGTGGAGTCCCTCCTCTTAAACTTTTGGCCAAGAAATTTTTAAGATAATTTTAGAAGTCTTTTTAGATGTACAGAAAAACAGTCCTATCCTTCAGTCAGCTGGTTTGGTTGAAAACTCAGGCAAATTCAGGCACTAATGTTTGTTGTTGCACCCACCCCCTCCCCCACTTTCCTTATTCTCTTCACTTCACCTCTCTTTGAGTCTGCAAAGTTTTGTTCAAATACCAGCTCTTCTATGAAACGTTTTCTTTTGATCTAGGCCACAGTGATCTCAATCTCCAATAACCTTACTGACCTAAAAAAAAAACCCTGAGATTCAATTTCCTTCTCTGTAAAGTAAGGTGGCTGAATTTGGGGGTTTTTCGAGGAAACTTCCAGTTCATCTTTTCAGAGATCCTATAACCACCTATCCGTCAGTTCAGTTCAGTCACTCAGTCGTGTCCGACTCTTTGTAGACTCCATGGACTGTAGCACACCAGGCTTCCCGGTCCATCACCAACTCCCGGAGCTTGCTCCACTCATGTCCATTGAGCCAGTGATGCTATCCAACCATCTCATCCTCTGTTGTTCCCCACACCTCCTGTCTTCAATAGTTCCCAGCATCAGGGTCTTTTCCAATGAGTCAATTCTTCGCATCACGTAGCCAAAGGATTGGAGCTTCAGCTTCAGCATCAGTCCTTCCAATGAATACTCAGGACTGATTTCCTTTAGGACTGACTGGTTGGATCTCCTTGCAGTCCAAGGGACTCTCAAGCATCTTCTCCAACACCACAGTTCAAAACCATCAGTTCCTCGGCATTCAGCTTCCTTTACCATCCAACTCAAATCCATACGTGACTAGTGGAAAACCATAGCTTTGACTAGATCAACCTTTGTTAGCAAAGTAATGTCTCTGCTTTTTAATATGCTGTCTAGGTTGGTCACAGCTTTTCCTCCAAGGAGCAAGCGTCTTTTAATTTCATAGCTGCAGTCACCATCTGCAGTGCCTTTGTATCCCCCCAAAAATAAAGTTTGTCACTGTTTCCATTGTTTCCCCATCTATTTGCCATGAAGTGATGAGATCGGATGCCAGATCTTAGTTTTTGGAATGCTGAGTTTTAAGCCAACTTTTTCACTCTCCTCTTTCACTTTCATCAGGAGGCTCTTTAGTTTTTCTTTGCTTTCTGCCATAAGGGTGGTGTCATCTGTGTATCTGAGGATATTGATATTTCTCCTGGCAATCTTGATTCCAGCTTGTGCTTCATCCAGCCTGACATTTCACATGAGGTACTCTGCATATAAGTTAAATAGGCACGGTGACAATATACAGCCTTGATGTACTCCTTTCCCAATCTGGAAACAGTCTGTTGTTCCATGTCCGGTTCTAACTGTTGCTTCTTCAAGTGGGCCTTAGGAAGCATCACTAGGAACGAAGCTAGTGGAGGTGATGGAATTCCAGTTGAGCTATTTCAAACCCTAAAAGATGATGCTGTGAAAGCGCTGCACTCAATATACCAGCAAATTTAGAAAACTCAGCAGTGGCCACAGGACTGGAATAGGTCAGTTTTCATTCCAACCCTAAAGAAAGGCCATGCCAAAGAACGTTCAAACTACCATACAATTGCACTCATCTCACATGCTAGCAAAATATTGCTCAAAATTCTCCAAGCCAAACTTCAACATTACATGAACCATGAACTTCCAGATGTTCAAGGTGGATTTAGAAAAGGCATAGGAACCAGAGATCAAATTGCCAACATCCGCTGGATCATTAAAAAAGCAAGAGAGTTCCAGAAAAACATCTACTTCTGCTTCATTGACTATGCCAAAGCCTTTGACCATGTGGATAACAAACTGTGGAAAATTCTTTAAGAGATGGGAGTACCAGACCACATAACCTGCCTCCAGTAGCTTGCCATATATTATCTTCTTCTCTATGTATTAATTTAAGAGAGTCTTACACCTTCCGAGATTGGATGTTTCTTGAATATAAAGACATTATCTTGACTACTGACAGAATAGTACATTATTTTTATGTACATTTTACAGTACATATCCACATTTATACACATAGGAAGAACCATAAAATGAGTGTTAACAGTCTAGACTAGACTAGTGATAAACACTATCAACAATTCTTTCTTTTTAACATATGTTTATAGTATTAAAAGGAAGTCTTTCAAAGCTGGCTGTCATAGTTTAACACACAAATATGGCAGCAAAGTGATTATGACAGAGAGATATATAATTCTTATTTACATGTCGACATTTACTTGTACATTTTGGGAGCCAGTTATATTAAAGGAAAATTATTACCTCTGAAGAAGCAATATAGTTCCATTTATTAGTTGGCAGTGAGCCATCAGATGCAATTTCACCAACTTCTAGTTCTAATGATGACTTGTTCTCAATGGTATAAAAGGGAGTCAAAGTAACTATTCGTGTAAGATTAAAACTGCTCATTTTGATGCTGACACCCACCTGTGGAAAGGAAACAAACAAGTTTATCATTTCCCAGTACTTTACACAGCTTGAAACACACACAGCTATTCACTCACAGTCTTCTTCAAGTATTTTAAAACAGGATTTCTTAAATAAAGTAACTAAAAAGAACCATATTCCATGACTATCTTCTCACTAAGAGGAAAAATTTCAGTTCCTTAGTCTGGGACCAGCAGAAACCAATTCAAGAAATATCTATCAGTAATTTAACTAATGATGACCTGTAATAACAAACTTAATTTTTAAAAATCCTTTACTTTTTCACATTCCAAAATAAATTGTTTTAAAATCAGTGTACACTTTCCTTTATTGCTTTATTCTCTCTGCTATCAATAAAATGAAATAAAAATTTCAAAGAGGTAATAAAACAAGTTAACTAGTATCAGATTATTCAAATTGTTGCAGTGAAATTTAAGATTTAAGACGTTTTGGCAGGGAGTGGTATGGAATGTGGATTCTAGTAATTCTGTATATTTACCAAATTCCTTCCTCAAATGTATTCAAACCACTGTCTTAAACTCTGACAAATTTAGGCTTTGCTTTGATACTAACTGTACTAGAAATAAGTAGACAGACATAATGCAATAGTAGACATCCTCCATGTAATACCCTGAATTCACATTTCTATACCCCTGAGGATTTCCAGCTTATTTAGTGAAGAAAATGTGAATGAAATCAGAGGTAAACAAGCAAGCAAAACCTTACCAGGTATTCCATGTTGTTGGCAGGACACTTCACACATCCATAACTTCCCACGGTATCCAATGAAAAACCACTGGACCAGGAACTAGTTGAAATCTTTAATTGTACCTACACCAGAGAACACAGGCAGTCCTATAAGAAGTCTAGAACACTGTATTAATTTTATTTGATGGATAGGTGCTAGACCACTAGACATTTATTTAATAACATGAGACAAAGAAAAGTATTATCAAAGGCATGCTGCAAATGGGTAAAGAACCACAGGAACTCTAGGGGACAATACAATAAAAGCCGAGCTCTAAACTTCCCTTTGCATTCACCTCTGCGATGAGTATGATGAATTTAAAGATGTATACCAATGAGACCTTCTGTTACTTAGGAAGGAATTAAAATGTAAAGCGATATTTTCCAGTGTCGGGTTTTTGACGTAGAGCTAATGAATTCTTAAAATTTTAGCACACACAGGGAATTTATGCTTTTATTATTCAGTGAACAATGGAAAGTGTTGTGATAAGCAGAATGGAAGACACAATACCTGTCCTCAGTAAGCTTCCAACTAAACAGAGACAGGAAATACACACTAATAATTATAATGCAAGACTTAATGTGATAACAGCCACATAAGAGGGATAAAATCCTATCAAACTGACAGGATAGAAAGCTTACTTATGGCTATGAGAAAAGGTAAAGTTATACAGAAGAGATCTAATTCTGCTCCTGTATTAACCTCCATCTACCCAGCAGATGAGAAAAACCTGAGTACAACCAAAGGTCAGACACACAAACAGGTACAATATCAAGCATTAATCAACACTTTATGACAGAGGTTCTCAAAGTATGGTCTCAGACCCTACTCAGCCTACTGAACTGTACTATGGGGGCCTGGCTCAGCAGTCTGTTTTCAAAGCCCTAGCCCCAAAGCAAAGTCTAGGTGACTCTGCTGCACACCGAGATTGAGACTGAGAAGCACTGCTCTAACAGAACATGCATGGGATATCTAGCTCTGCTTTAGATGATCAGAAAATCTTTCACACATGTCAGGCTGGAGCAGAATGTCAAAGCATGAACAGTGATAATGAGAAAGCAAGCAGCAGACAGGGATAGTGTAAGGCAAAAGACATTCTAAGCAGGTGTAGCTACACAAAAGCCCAGAGGTGAGCAATATCAAGATGTGAGTTTGCAAAGGAAAGAAGCAACAAGAGCAAAAAGGATCAGATCAGGCCTTAGGCTTCGTTTTTCTCTCGAAGGCCCGCCGTAATGCTTCATACATATGAGGCTCCAGTTAAAATAAACCAAATTCAACTGCTCTCTCTTTTGAAACGCCATTGCATCACCGGTAACCTACATAAAGTCAAGCTTTCCACTTGACACTATGTCAAGAACAGAAGTAATTCTAGGGGCATTGGAGAAAAAGATAGCCCTGCCTTGGGACATTATTGTTGTTAGTTCCCAATACCCCACTTAATCATGTATTCCTTAAAAGTAGTCTTGGATCTAATGCATACCAGTGACACTGAACAATTTGTTTTATCAACAAAAACGCACCTTATTTTTACTAAAAATGTTCTTCTTCTTGAAAGAGAATAAAACAATATCCCTAAAATCAGCTGGATGTTTCACATGCGTATCTTCTGCACGATACTGGAGAACCCGAGAAGTCTTGTTGATTAGCCAGTAGGGACTGAAAATGGAGAGCTCCATCTGGCTGCCAATTCGCTTGACATGTATTGACAGGTCAACTGTCAACGACTATCATCTCTTATAAGAAACTATAAGACAATGTGTTTTACGCCACTAAATTTGTGGTAATTTGTTACACAGCAATGAAAAACTAATATAGGAAACATTTGAGGAAGTGAAATTGTTCTGACAAATATCACAGACTCAAAACCACATACATATATGCATCATGTCACATATACACAAGCAAACTGTCTTTTAGGGGGGAAACTGCTGAATTTAGTAACAACAATGTCTTTCTTGAAAACTGGTTGAATTCAAATTAAAAAGTTTTGCTTTCTAATAATTTACAGCTGGACAGATTCCACAAACTACTTCCTAAGCAGGTTGATAACATCAACAATATGCTAAGTTTACATCTATAAAACAGTCAATTGCCAATGCCAGTCTAAGGGTTTCAGCTTGGCTTTAGGATGTATGTTTAAAGTAAGGCTATAACAATATGCTTGAGCCTGGAGCAGGGCTATATTACTCAATTCTCACCTTCCCTTCTCTAACCCAAGTCTTTCCTAGGGACCAATTAAATCCATACCATAGAATCTTCATGGAATTTCTACAAGATTTATTCTTTCATCAAATGTGCCAAATCCTGATGAACAAATTGGATTAACTATATAGCTTTGTGTTAATAATATTATAAATGTCTTTCCTCATCTTGCTGTTACTCATCTTAAATTCATATCAGATGTACATCCTTTGAAAGCCATATCTGGAATCCTTCTATCAGGTCTGATTTAGGTACTTTTCATCTGTACTTGAAGAATGCTCCATACAAATCACTGCACCTGGTAATCATGCATTTCCTGCTCTATTTCTTTCATCTTGAGGAAGAGACCTTATCTATTTTTCATCCATTTTCAGCTCAGAGCTTGGCACATAGTAGACATTTAATGAATATTTAAGAACTTTTATTTTTTAAAATGGTTTTATACATAAATGCACACATATTTTAACCTCACAAATATCCAGTTGGTAATCTGGCAAAGATAAATTTGTAAATGTGATCTCTTTAGTGATAGAGTAAGTGATTTCTGATAATATCTCCCCTTTATTCAACAAAGCATATTTTATACATACATATATATTTAATGCACATGGTAGATTTTAATTAACTTTCTCTAAGATTATATAAAGTGAATTTTATTGTTTAAATGTTAAACATATGCACTGAATCCATAGGTAAAATTCAGACAAAACCTTAATATTGTGCTAATGAAAACAACCTATGTTGAGGCATGGCTAAGTTTCTTGAATATCACTTGTTTCTTGGTTCTCTTCTACCTTTTCATCGGCTTCAATATCTTAGCCTAATTCAAAACCTGTATAACCCTATATGGTGCTAGATAATAACTAACACCAACATGGATATGCTAATTAATTATCCATTTGAAATTCTTATTTCTGCCATTTCCCAAGCCCTTACTTCAAAGGAAAAAATAATGGTGTATCACAATCACTATTTTTGTTCCTATATACCACTTGATCATCCTAGGGAAATGCTAAGTTGCTGAATGTAAAATTCTCCTTCAACGTAAATGGACTGTGTTGAGGTATTTGATGTTTGCAGTTAAATATATATACATTGGAATACTGTCTTTAGCTTAACTTGAAAGTGGCTTTTGTCTTCCTGGCTTTGAGTTAGTAACATGTAACATCTTGACTTCTTTATGGAATAGTGATTAAGGGCATAGAATCTGGAGTCAGATTACCCAGGTTTGAACCCTGACTCTGCCACTTACAAGCTGTATGACATTCAGTGAGTTATTTAACTTCTCTAGGCTTCAGTTTATTCACCTATAAAGGGATAACAAAAGTGCATAGAATTGGTATGAACATTAAATGTGGTAATGGGTATATAATACCAAGAAGAGTGTGTGGTACATAAAAAGTCTTCACTAAACATTAGCAACTATTAATATATCATGTCAAGCATAGTCACCTCTGAAGTCAACATTTCAAACTGGGTCGCATATCAAATATAACAATCGAAACATTACCATTATCATAGTCACTAAATACATGAAGGTTTAATACGACTAGTAACACTCTTTGATACCCTAAGAAGGGATTTTAACATTGATCTTTAGAGAATGGCATTGAAGCTATACTGGAAATCTCAAAACAAGAAAAACAAAAATGAGCTAAAACAAGACTAAAGAGGAAAATATGATGGCAATGGATGAGACTGATTTCCTAAAGGAGACTGGAGAAAATATGAGAACCTGCAGAAATCACATAGAAAATATAAAGGGCATTTAAATTTTGTCTAGCCAGACTTGAATAATCCTCCTTAAAGCATTTTGCCAGACATTTGACAGAAATATCAAAACTGAGATTTTAATAAGAGCTTACTTTTATCTTTCAAAAAAGGGATATTCTATTTCATGGACAAGATATCAATGTTAATAAAAATTCAAGCACTCAAGGACATTACATTATATTAAGTTCCGCAAAATTGCACTTTCTGAATTTGTGAGCACTTTTTTTCCAATTATAAAAAATACATAGAATGTACATTACTGTGAGCTCTCAGTAGCATCTGTTTTGGACTGTTTAGATGGGAAATCACTGAAATATACACTATTGAGAAATGATTAATAACATCAATAGCAAAGTTTAAGTTGAGATTATTTTTTAATTTTCAGTGATTTTTTTTGTACTAAGGATAACAACTTCAAACATTTAACATGCTTTCTCTTACAGAAAACTTTCACAAAGCCACAGTCCAAACATCTTATCTTCCTTATAAATTATAGACATCATCTCATGTTTTAAAAAAATAACAAACTCAAAATATTGTCCCATGTTCAAAATAATTTGGGTACAGGATGCATTTTTTTTTTCAAACACATGAAGTTTCAAGGAAAAAGATAATAATGACTATGTAATCATATAATATTAAGAACAGTATTTAGTCTTATTAAAGTTATGAATTTGTGAATTTCAACAAAAAGAAACTGGGTAGCTATGGAAACTATACCCTTAAATAAATGATATAATTCTTAGGGGAAAAAACATAGATTATTAACCATCTCACTGACAGTATTTCAAAAGTAAAGCACTAGAGATAACACTCAGAATAAGTCATGGTCAACTAACCTCAATTTCTTTGTTGATATAGTTTTAGCTCCAAGGAAGCTTTAAGAGGTATTGATTTTAACACAATCCCGACAGTCTTCCATGATATCCTTATGGATAACTTGTGAAATGTGATGTGGGATGACTGTGCTGTTGAGTGAATTAATTGTTGGTTGCTGGCTGAACACACTGTATTCAGAGAGTATTGCTACGTAGTTGGGATTAACTTGGAAACACAATTCAAATAAAGTCCAGAATTTTAATTTTCTAATTTTATCAGTGACCTGAGTGGCGTCAGGAAAGCAGGTTTACCAATTTTTTAAGAAAACAATATATATTATAGGTTAAAAGCTATTTTGAAATTTTAAAGGAATCAAAGCATTGCAATTCAACATGTATACTTGTAAAGTTCTACATTTAGTTAAAAGAGAAATAAAAGTTATAATAAGAAAAAGATCTGGCTTTAAGCAGGTTTTATGAGAAAAGAGAAATCTTGACACTAACTTATATAAGCGGCAGTATGCTGCAACTGTATAGTTAAGCCATTTTGGATGGCATTCAAGGAAAAGAACACTCAGTGGGGAAATGGCAGTTCACTGTACTCTGTGTTGGTCAGATTGTATCTGGACTGCCATGATAATTTCTAATTTATTCTTTAATATCAGAAAACTATGGAGAGCCCAGATATCAAAACCAAAATTTTCATGAATAATAAAACTATATGTACTTGTGTTGGATGTTTACTGGTTCTAAAAAGCTTGTTTGTTGTATGAATACTTGATGGATGAATAAAGAGGAAGTCTGGAAAGAAGGAGTAGAAAATAAGGAAAGGATGAAGAAATTAAGGATGGACATATTGAAGAAGGAAATTATCAGGAATAGGAATCATTGTTTCTCCTTTACGTATTCATGGGACTTAATGAGCAGTTGGAAGTGAGAGACCTACTGTTACTCCAGAGAAGCATTAGCAACCTATTGCCCACATTACCAAGAGGCAGAAAAATGGGACATAAAGAAATACTGCATAACAATTAGTGTCCTTTAACAGTGGATAAGGTTGTCTTGTGAAGCAAGAAGCCATTGGAAGTATTCAAAACCAGGCAGGCTGGCCTTCAGTAGAGGAACGATAGACGGCAGGTCATACTCTAGAGAGGAATGTGAAAGCCCATGGACTCCACCTTCAATTGTCCAGGTGGAAAACAGATTTTCAACTATTAGAAAATACATAGGCACCTGCCATAATTGAGGCATGACAGCAGGAAGAAGGAGGGTTCAGTTTACGTATAGTTGCTAACACTTGAAATTGAAGGAGTGAATTTTGCTAGTATGACACTTCTGCATGTGAAAACATTTGAGCTGTAGTTCTCCATGCCTAAAATTATCCTCCCTTCCATATTCTGCCCTTACTTCATAACAAGTTTTTTCCTTTCACTCCTACTCAACCTTTTCTCTATTTTCTTTCTCTTTTTGATCTCTTAAGCATCCTTCAAGATCTAGCTTAAATGTTTCCTCAAATGCAAAAACTTCTCACGACTACCTGGACCTCCTTGAGCTTCTCTTCTTTTCATTCCCAAACCTAGAAGGTGAAACTAATTCATCAATACACAATCCGAATGTGGTAAATACCATATTGTATTTGGCCAATGAAATTCTTGTAATAGAATGTAATGAGATGTGTGTGCAGTTGTGTCCAACTCTCTGCAACCCCATGGACTATAGCCTGCTGGGCTCCTCTGTCCAAGGAATTTTCCAGGCAAGAATACTGGAGTGGGTCACCCTTTCTTTCTCCAGGGGATCTTCCCAACCCGGGGATGGAACCCACATCTCTTGTGTCTCCTGCATCAGCAGGCAGGTTCTTTACCATAAACACCACTTGGGAAGCCCCAATAGAATGTAAACTGGCAACCAAAGTTGAAGCTAGCAGTGTGGTTAGATTTGTAAATACCAAAAGAAAATACACATAAATTCTCATACTTTAAGAAGACACATATGAGTGAGACTATCAACAAAGTATATTGTTCATATTTATTACCTAGAACTCTTGGAACTCGGTATTGTTTTTTTCCCTTCACAGATACTTGGTTGGATTCAAGGGCT
>SJYX01015350.1:6397-30245 GCA_006410675.1 Oreotragus oreotragus | reverse complement strand
TTTCTGTATTCTGGCAGTTTGTGGAGTTCTCTTTATTGTGGAGTTTCCTCACTGTGAGTGGGGTTGTACAGGTGGCTTGCCAAGGTTTCTTGGTTAGGGAAGCTTGTGTCGGTGTTCTGGTGGGTGGAGCTGGATTTCTTCTCTTTGGAGTGCTATGATGTGTCCAATAATGAGTTATGAGATGTCAATGGTTTTGGAATAACTTTGGGCAGCCTGTATATTGGAGCTCAGCAGTGTGTTCCTGTGTTGCTGGAGAATTTTTTGTGGTATGTCTTGCTCTGAAACTTGTTGGCCCTTGGGTGGTGCTTGGTTTCAGTGTAGGTATGGAGGCGTTTGAACACTATCAATTAGTGTTCCCTGGAGTCAAGAGTTCTCTGGTGTTCTCAGGGTTTGGACTTAAGCCTCCTGCTTCTGGTTTTCAGTCTTATTTTTACAGTAGTCTCAAGACTTCTCCTTCTATACAACACTGTTGATAAAACATCTAGGTTAAAGATGAAAAGTTTCTCCACAGTGAGGGACACCCAGAGAGGTTCACAGAGTTACATGGAGAAGAGAATACGGAGGAGGGAGTTAGAGGTGACCCAAATGAGATGAGGTGGAATCAATAGAGGAGAGAGCAAGCTAGCCAGTAATCACTTCCTTAGGTGCACTCCACAGCTGGACTGCTCAGAGATGTTCACAGAGTTATACAGAGAAGAGAAGAGAAGAGGGAGGAAGGAGACAGAGGTGGCCAAGAGGGTAAAAGGGGGAATCAAAAGGAAAGAGACAGATCCAGCCAATAATCAGTTTCTTAAGTGTTTTCCACCGTCTGGAACACACAGAGATTCACAGAGTTGGGCAGAGAAGAGAGGAGGTAGGGAGGAGACAGAGGTGACCAAGTGGAGAAAAAGGAGAGTCCAAAGGTGGAGAAAGCAGTCAAACCAGTAATCTTGCTCCCAAGTAAAAATGGGTACTGAAGATTGAGTTCTTAAAGGTACAAAATTGATAGCAAATATCAAAAAGCAAAGATTAAAAATCTCCTTTTGAAGACAATGGGTTGCTTTTCCGGGTGCCTGATGTCCTCTGCCGGCATTCAGAAGTTGTTTTTTGGAATTTACTCAGCGTTTAAATGTTCTTTTGATGAATCTGTGGGGAAGAAAGTGGTCTCCCCATCGTATTCCTCCACCATCTTCTGCCAGTCTCCTCTTCGTTTCCTGCCATAAAGGTGGTGTCACCTGTATATCTGAGATTACTGGTATTTCTCCCCACAACCTTGATTCCAGCTTCTGCTTCATCCAGCCCAGCATTTCGCATGATGTACTCTACATATAAATTAAACAAGTAGAGTACAATATACAGCCTTGATGTACTCCTTTCCCAATTTGTAACCAGTCCATTTTTTAATGTCCACTTCTAACTGTTGCTTCTTTACCTGCATGCAGGTTTCTCAGGAGGCAGCTAAGGTGATCTGTTATTCCCATCTCTTTAAGAATATTCCAGAACTTGTTGTGATGCACAGTCAAAGACTTTGGCATAAGTGAAACAGAAATAGATGTTCCTCTGGAATTCTCTTGCTTTTTCTATGATCCAACAGATGTTGGCAATTTGATCTCTGGTTCCTCTGCCTTTTCTAAAACCAGCTTGAATATCTGGAAGTTCTCTGTTCACGTACTGTTGAAGCTTCACTTGGNGTGTATAAGAGACAGGATGCACAGTCAAAGACTTTGGCATAAGTGAAACAGAAATAGATGTTCCTCTGGAATTCTCTTGCTTTTTCTATGATCCAACAGATGTTGGCAATTTGATCTCTGGTTCCTCTGCCTTTTCTAAAACCAGCTTGAATATCTGGAAGTTCTCTGTTCACGTACTGTTGAAGCTTCACTTGGAGAATTTTGAGCATTACTTGGTAGTGTGTGAGATGAGTCCAGTTGTGCGTTAATTTGAAAATTATTTGGCATTGCCCTTCTTCGGGATTGGAATGAAAACAGACCGTTCCCAGTCCTGTGGCCACTGCTTAGTTTTCCAAATTTGCTGGCATATTGAGTGCAGCACTTTCACAGCATCATCTTTTAGGATTTGAAATAACTGAGCTGGAATTCCATCACCTCCACTAGCTTTGTTCATAGTGATGCTTCCTAAGACCCACTTGATGTTGCACTCTAAGATGTCTGGCTCTAGGTGAGTGATCACACCATTGTGATTATCCAGGTCATGAAGATCTTTTTTATATAGTTCTTCTGTGTATTCCTACCACATCTTAATATCTTCTGCTTCTGTTAGGTTCATACAATTTCTGTCCTTAATTGTGCCCATTCTTTGCATGAAATGTTCCCTGGTATCTCTAATTTTCTTAAAGAGACCTCTAGTCTTTCCCATTCTATTGTTTTCCTCTATTTCTCTGCATTCATCGCTTAGGAAGGCTTTCTTATTTCTCCTTTCTATTCTTTGGAACTCTGCATTCAGGTGGGTTTATCTTTCCTTTTCTCTTTTGTGTTTCACTTCTCTTCTTTTCTCAGCTATTTGTAAGCCCTCTTCAGACAACTATTTTGCCTTTTCGTATTTATTTTTGTTGGGGATGAGTCTGATCAACAATTCCTGTACAATGCGACTAACTTCTGTCCATAGTTCTTCAGGCACTCTGTCTATCAAATCTATTCAAGATGATAGTATGTTTTTTATTCTTCAACTTGTTGATATTGTGTATCACACTGATTGATTTTAGGGTTATAAAAATTCCTTGCATCCATGGAATAAATTCAATTTGTTTATTGTGTATGATCCTTTTAATATACTGTTGTATTCGAACTGCTAGTATTTATTTATCTTTGTTTCTTAAAGGTGTTTGGCCAGCATTTAAAACAAATTATTTCATTTGAAAAAAATTCCTCTGACTTGTCATTTTGTTTAACTGTTTTTATTTCTCTGTAATTAGGTGATGCCGTTACCTATCTTGGTCTTGAAGTGGTATTTTTCTGTTGGAGCATCCTTATGCAGTCTGTGTGTGCAGTGTCTGTGCTAGGAGAACCGAATCTGAAGTGAGCATTGCTCACACCTTCTCCCAATGCGCTGGCAGTTACCACCTTGATAATCCTATCAAGGATTAGAGGCCTGGAGATGGAGAAGCAAGAGAGTTCCCTAAGTGTGAAATAGGTCCTTTCCTATGCTTGATTGCCATCACCACACTTTTGATAGCAGAATCAAGGCCCAAGTTGCTAAAGTGGAAGTCCTGAATTTCAGGTCTGTGGTGGTTCCATTCCCTCTCATTGTGTATTTTCCCCTCTTAAAGGGTACTTCCACTCTAATGGATATCAGCGCTAGAGCAAAAGGGGCAGTTAGAGTATGGGATGTGTACTGGGATGATCCCATCTAGTCAGAGCCTGAAGCGGTTTCTAATCCACATGCTCACTGCCAATAGCTGCCCTTGTCCCACTCAGATGCAAGGTCAGGTATAAGCCATCTCTGCTTCATTCAAGTATGTGCACCTCTGCCTCCCAGCAACACCACCTTCACCACAGGAGAGCAATACTGGAACAATGGGGCTGGAGAAGTTGCCAGATGCAGGTGAGGCATGCTCTGGGATGGTCCTGGCATGCCAGTCTGAGCTTCATGTTGCTCCCAATCTGCCACTTTCTCACATACACCAGCAGTGACCACCCTTGCTCTGTTCAGATGCTGGAGTGTTCAGGGCCAAGCAATCTACATCTCCCTTCATCCAAAATGTGCACTCTCCTCAGCAACAGAGACCTTTTAACTAGTGGAGAACTGAGCCAGAGAAGGGGGTGGGGCTGGAACAGGCACACAGTGCGGGCTATGGTATGTGCTATGATGGTCATGGGGAACCAGCTAGAACCACAGGTCATTATCAATCTGCCTACTCTACCTTTATCCTAAGGGTCAAAAAACATGTATACTTGTTGTCTATGAGCAGTGTCTTAGTTTCCTATGGTCCTCCAGTATGTCCTACATGATTTTAAACCATCTAGGGGAACTCATCTTCCCAGTGACACACCCCAGGCCTGGGGCATTTGACTTAAACCTCTCACTTGCTAGGAGATTCCTGGTGCCTATAATACCTCCTATTTTTCTGTGTCTCCTGCAAGGAGCATGAGTCTCACCATCATTGCTTTTCCTCCCTTCTTCCTGATTCTGTGTTAATCTTTCTTTACAGCCTTGGTCATAGAAGAGACTTCCAGATAGTCCCTAGTGTTGCTACACATGTAGTTGTATTTTTCAATCTGTTTGTGGGGGTGATGAACTTAGCATCCTCTTACTCTGCCATCTTGATCTCCTCTCTGAGCTTTATATTTTTAGATTGCATATTCTGCATGTATTCCAAAATACTGCATGAGATGATACAGTACTTATCTTTTTTAATCTGGTTTATTTCACTTAGTATAATGTGGACGGTGACTGCAGCCATGAAATTAAAAGATGCTTACTACTTGGAAGAAAAACAATGACAAACCTAGACAGCCTATTAAAAAGCAGAGACATAACTTTTCAAACAAAGTCCATACAGTCAAAGCTACAGTTTTTCCAGTAGTCATGTACAGATGTGAGAGATGGAGCATAAAGAAGGCTGAATGCCAAATAATTAATGCTTTTGAATTGTGTTTCTAAAGAAGAATCTTGAGATTCCCTTGGACTACAAGGAGAATCAAACCAGTCAGTTGTAAAGGAAATCAGTCCTGAATATTCACTGGAAGGACTTATGCTGAAGCTAAAGCTCCAATACTTTGGTCACATGATGTGAAGAGCCTACTCATTGGGAAAGACCCTAATGCTGGGAAAGATTGAAGGCAAGAGGAGAAGTGGGCAACAGAGGATGAGATGTTTGATGGCATCACTGACTCAATGGACATGAGTTTGAGCAAGCTCTAGGAGATAGTGAAGAACAGGGAAGCTTGGTGTGCTGCAGTCCATGGGGTTGCAAAGAGTTAGACATGACTTACTGACTGAAAAATAAAAACAATGACCTATAGGTTCATCTGTGTTGTTACAAATGACAGCATTTCCCTTTTAAAGTCTGAATAATATTCCATTTTATTTATTAAGCACATCTTCTGTATACATTCATCCATCAACAGACACGTGAGTTATTTCTGTATCTTGGCTATTGTGAACAATGCTGAATGAACATCAAAGGACAGAGATCTTATTGAAATAATTCATTACCTTTGACTGTATACCATGATTTGGGAATTCAGGATCATATGGTAATCTTATATTTAATATTTTTTTGAAGAACCTCTAAACTTTTTTACAGTAGTTGTATCAATTTACATTCTCACCAACAGTGTACAAGTATTGCCTTTTCCCTATGTCTTTCCAATAGTTGTTATCTTTTGTCTTTCTGATATAGCCATTGTAACAGCTATGAGGTGATTGTTCACTGTGATTTGGATTTGAATTTCTCTGATGAGTAGTGAAATTGAGCATGTATCTTTTGACTTTTTTATATACCTGTTGACCATTTGCATATCTTTTATTTGAGAAATGTCTATTCAGATCTTTTGTCCATTTTTAAATTGACTTCTTTAGGTTTTTGTTGTTGAATTGTATGTGTTTATGTAGCTTGTCTATTAACTTCGCCTTATCAGATATGTAACTTACAAATATATCCTCCCATTTCACAGTCTGCATTTTAACTCTTGATTGTTTTCAGTTTGATGGAATCCCTTTGTCTATTTTTGCTTTTGTTTCTTGTGCTTATGGTTGTATATCCAAAAAGAAACTTGCCCCCAATGAAGAACACAGTGTTGGTGCAGATGCTGTGATGGAGGGCCCAACTACAAAAGACATTGTCATCACACACAGTAGGTGGTGCCACAGGAACATGAAGCAGCTGGGTGCTGAGTCTGTGGCAGACAGGTCCTGAGCTGGAGCATGCAAGATTCATTCCCCAGGCAGAGCACTATGGTTCTACTCATTCCACACAGCTACTTGGTACCAAACCTGGGGCTGACAGAGGCAGCCCAGAAACCAGGTAGCAGCACAGCCACCTATATTCCTGAACCTGCAATGTCCCAACCCTCAGCTCAAGTCTAGTCCACCTCACAACCTTGCATGGGATCTTAGACTAACACAGCAGTGAGGGATGTGCAACTTTGGTCTGCTTCTGAACAAATCTGTGGATTCCTACACAGGCACTATCTGGTTTCACTATGACCATACAAATCTCACTTGCTTTAGCAATCACTTCCTTTGTTGTCCAGTCACTAAGTCATGTCCCACTTTGCGACCCCAAGGACTGCATCATGCCAGGCTTCCATGTCCTTCACCACCTCCTGGAGTTTGCTCAATCTTAGGTCCTTTGAGTCACTGGTGCCATCCAACCATCTCATCCTCTATCACCCACTTCTCCTCTTAACCTCAGTCATTCCCAGCACCAGTCTACTAGACTCATAGTTCCAAACAGATGTAAAGCAATGTTAAAGAAATTAAGAAAGATTATCAAAAGAAATATAGATCATTGTAACAATAAAGTAGGAAAAAAACAAAGATGAACTGATCAAAATTAGACAATTCAATTGCTGAGATAAAACCAATCTAGAAGCAATGAATATCAGACTAAATAGGATAAAACAATGGATAAGTAATCTGGAAGATAGAATAATGGAAATCACCCAGTCAGAACATCTGACAAATTGAAAAAAGAAAAGAAGGAAAGCATCATAGGAAATATATAGAATAATATAAAACATACAACTTAGGCGTAACAGGGACTCCAGAAAAGGAAAGAGAGGGGCCCTAAAAACTATGTGAAGAAATTCTGGCTAAAAACTTCCCCAAACTAAAGAAGAAAACATATATCAAGGTACAAGAAGTACAAAAGGTCCCAAAAAGGATCAACCCAAACAGATCTACACCAAAGCATGACAATTGAAATGGCAAAAGTGAAAGATAGAGGATTCTGAAGGCACCAGGAGAAAAACAGTCAGTTACAAGGAAACCCCCATAAGGCTATTAATTTATTTTTGTTTATATAAACAATCAAAATTCATGCTTATCGGCCAAAGGATAAGCATGAAGTATATTTAACAGGACTTCTAATTCACAAAATGTGGAAAAAGAAGCTTTAAAAACATAGATCTTTTAGAATGTGTTTGAAGTTGTATGACTGTCAGTTCAAAACAAATAGATATAGTTAAGAGTCAACATATTTGAACTCCATGTTAACCACAAATCAATAACACAGTTGATTCACCAAAACAACAACAACAACAAAAAGATCAAGCATTCTACCAAAAAAATCATTAAATCAGCAGAAGAATATAAAAAAGGAAGAAGAAATGAACAAAGAAAAACTACAAAAACTGGAAAACAAGGTTTAAAATAGCAATATATGCATAGTTATCAGTAAGTAACTGTCAGTGGACTAAAAGCTCCAATCAAAAAATGTAGAGTGAGAGATTGGATTAAAAAAGGAAAAACCTACAATATGCTACCTGTAAGAGACTCATTTTAAGAGGACGGACAAGGGCTTCTGCTTCAACATGGTGGAGTAGAAAAAGGTGCACTCATCTCCTCCTGAGAGAACACCAAAATTGCAAATAACTTTTGAACAACCAATGACAGAATGATGCTGGAACCCACCAAAAAAAGATATCCCACATCCAAAGACAAAGAAGAAGCCACAGCAAGATGGTAGGAGGGGCACAATCATGATAAAATCAAATCTCATACCCATTGGTTGGGTGACCCACAGGCTGCTGCTGCTGCTGCTGCTAAGTCACTTCAGTCGTGTCCGACTCTGTGTGACCCCATAGACGGCAGCCCACCAGGCTCCCCCATCCCTGGGATTCTCCAGGCAAGAATACTGGAGTGGGGTGCCATTTCCTTCTCCAATGCATGAAAGAGAAAAGTGAAAGTGAAGTCGCTCAGTCCGTCCGACTGTTAGCGACCCCATGGACTGCAGCCCACCAGGCCACTCTGTCCATTGGATTTTCCAAGCAAGAGTACTGGGGTGGGGTGCCATTGCCTTCCCCGGACCCACAGGCTAGAGAACATTAATATCAAAGAAGTTCTCCACTGTTGTGAAGGTTCTTAACCACACGTCAGACTTCCCAGCCTGGGGATCTGACAAAAGGACTGAGACTCCCCAGGGAATCTGGCCTTGAGGACCAGTGGGATTTGATTATAGGACTTCCAGAGGACTGGGGGAAACAGAGACTCCACTCTTGCAAGGCACAAACAAAATTCTGCATTCACTGAGATGCAGAGGAGAGGAGCAGTGACCCCAGAGGAGACTGAGCCAAAACTACCTGCTAATATTGGATGGTCTCCTGTGGAGGAGTGGATTGGCAGGGACACAATAAAAAGGCAGAAAGTTATATCCCAAGTGAACGGACAAGATAAAAATCCCAGAAAAACAACTAAGTGAAGTAGAGATAAGCAACTTTCCATAAAAATAATTCAGAATAATGATAGTGAAAACAATCCAAGATCTCAGGAAAAGAATAGAGGCAAAGATTGAGAAGATGCAATAAATTTTTGCCAAAGAACTAAATAACAAACAGAGATGAACAATGCACTAGAAGGAATCAGTAGCAGAATAACTGAGGCCGAAGAATGGATAAATGACCTGGAGGACAAAATTTTGGAAATCACTGCCACAGAACAGAATATAGAAAAAAGAAAGAGAAAAAAATGAAGACAGCCTAAGAGACCTCTGGGAAAACAGTAAACACACCAACATTCACATTATAGGGGCCCCAGAAGGAGAAGAGAGATAGGACTTGAGAAAATATTTGAAGAGATAATAGCTAAAAACTTCCTGAACATGGGAAAGGAAATAGTCAACCAAGTCCAGGAAGCACAGGGAGTCCCAAGAAGAATAAACCCAAGAAAGAACACACCGAGACACATAGTAATTAAACTGACAAAAATTAAAGACACAGATAAAATATTAAAAACAGTTAGGAAAAAATGACAACTAACATACAAGGGAACTCCCACCAAGCTATCAGCTGATTTCTCCACAGAAACTCTACAAGCCAGAAGGGAATGGCATGATATATTTAAAGTGATGAAAGGGAAGAACCTACAACCCAGAATACTCTGCCCAGCAAGACTCTCCTTCAGATTTGATGGAGAAATCAAAAGCTTTCCAGACAAGCAAAAGTTAAAATAATTCAGCACCACAAAGCCAGCTTTACAACAATTGCAAAAGGAACTTCTCTAGGCAGGAAACATAAGAGAAGGAAATGATCTCCAGGAAATAAACCCAAAACAATTAAGGGAACAATAAATGTTTGTAAATAATACTATGATGTATAATGCTAATGATAATAGCATGATGTATATAATGATCATGCATATTGATAATTATCTTAAATGTAAATGAATTATATATACCAACCAAAAGACATAGACTGACTGGGTGGATGAAAACATGTGCATGTGTGCACTTCCACTTACCAGATCACTCTGCTTGACCCCCCACACACACATTGTATGTAATTATTTTATATTGTTTTTTACTATTGTGACTGTTAAGGTAGCCTTAATACCACTGTATCATGATTGATCAACAGAAAGATAATAGACCTTTATATTGTGAAAACTAGGATCTAATAAAAAAACCTGTAATCAGTTTTTAAAACCAGATGCATATCAAAAATATCTTGACTTTTTTTGAAAAATACAAATGCTCAGATATTGCTTTTATTCTCCAGAGCACCAGATATGTTTCTTATGAGCAGTCATGTTTAAAAACAACTGGACTATATGATGATCTTTTACTATATCTAGTTTGTTTCACTTTTTCTATTTCATATTCAGTACTCCCATGTCATTTAGTTTATGTTCGCCAATTTCTCCATCTCTTCTTTTTTTTGAATGCTTTTTCTCAAGCTTTTATCAAGTGTAGTAGAAAAGCTTTTGTGTACATATATATATATATATGCATACATATGTATGCATATTATATATTTTAGAAAACTCATGAATTTTTGCCTAACGAAAAATATTATGACATTTCGATTCCACTTGTTTGACTTCATATGAATAGAATGCTATATTTCTAATTAAAAAATAAATATGCAACAAGCAAGAAAGGTTTAATGTATAGTATAGGGAACAATAGTCTATGATGGAAAATGATTTTGAAAATAATATATGTGTATTTGTATAACTGAATCACCTTGTAAATCAACTATGCATCAGTAAAATATATTTTTTAAAAAAGATGAAGGACACTCAGAGAAACTGAAAGTGAGAGGATGGAAAAAGATATTTCATGCAATTGAAAATGACAAGAAAGTGGAGGTAGCAATATTCATATCAAACAAAGTAGACATTAAAACAAAGGCCATAAAGAAAGGAAAAAAAGAACATTATATTATTGCAAAGGGATCAATACAAGAAGAAACTATTACACTTGTTAAATATATGCACTCAATATAGAAACACCTAAGTATGTAAAATAAATACTAACAGACATAAAAGGACAAAGGGACAGTAATACAACAATAGTAAGAGCCTTTAACACCCAGTGACATCAATGGACAGATCACTTAGACAGAAAATTCAATAAGGCACCAGAGATCGTAACTGATACATTAGACCAGTTGGACTTAACTGATATCTATAAGACACACCATCCTAAAAACAAAACCAAAGATCAAAATGCATTCTTTTCAAGTGTGCATGAAATGTTCTCTAGGATAGACCATTATCTAGGTAACAAAAGCCTCACAAATTTAAGATGATAGAAATAATTTCAAGTATCTTTTCTGACCACAGCACTATGAAACTAGAAATTATGAAAAGAAAAATAGAAACAGAAAAAAACACATGGACACTAAACATGCCACTAAAATAATCAATAGGTCAATGATTAAATCAAAGAAGAAATCAGAACATATCTTAAGCAAAAATGAAAATAAAACCTTATAAAATTTATAGGATGCCACAAAAGTAGTTTTAAGAGGCAAGTTTATAGTGATACAATTTTTCCTCAAAAAAACAAGAAAAATCTAAAATAAACAACTACTTACTGCTTCAAAAAATTTAAAAAAAAAAACAGTCAGTGGAAGCAAAGAAATAATGAAGATCAGAGAGGAAATAAGAGATTTAAAGTAACAAGAGAAAAGATCAATAAAGTCAAGAATTGTTTTGTTTGTTTTTTGAAAGATGAAGTTAACAAAGGTCTAGTCAGGCTTACTTGTAAGAAAAGAGAGAGGACCCAAATAAACAAAATAAGAAAATAATGTGGATAAATATCTGATACTGCACAGATTTTTAAAATGGCAAGGGATTACTGTGTAAAGCTATGTACTAAAAAAGTGGAAAACATGAAGGGAATGGACAAATTTCTAGAAACACATAGCCTGCCAAAACTGATTCAAGATGAGACAGATAAATTTGAACAGAATGATCACTAGAAGTATAATAAAACTTGTAATTTAAGAAACTTCCTGCAAACAAAATTCTACAAACGGCTTCAGTGGGGAATTCTGTGAAACATACATATAAAGAAGAGCTTATACATATTCTTCTGAAACCATTCCAAAAAAATTGAAGAGGATGGAACACTCCCAAATTCATTCTATGGAGCCACCACTACCCTGATACTAACACCAAAGACACTACAAAAAATAAAATAAAATTATAGGCCAATATCTTTGATGAATATTCATGCAAAATCCTTAACAAAATACTAGCAAATCAAATCCAACAATACCTAAAAAGGATCATGCATCATGATGAATTTGAATTAATTGTAGATAGTGCAACATATGCAAAGCAATCAATGTGGTACACCACTTTCAAAAAGGAAAGTAAAAACCATATGATCATTTCAATAGAGGCAGAAAAAGCATGTGACAAAATTCAACATCTATTCATGATAAATACTCACCAGTTAAGTATAGAAGGAATGTATGTCAACATACTAAAAACTACTTATGATGAACTCACAGCCAATGCAATACTCAACAGTGAAAAACTGAAAGCCTTTTAGCTAAATGTAGGAATAAAACAAGCATGCCCACTCTAACAACTTCTATTCAACACAGTATTGAAATATCTAGCTACTGCAATCAGACAGGGGGAAAAGGTAGCTTACTTGGAAAGGAAGAGATAAAACTGTCACTATTTTCAGCTGACATGATCTTCTATGTATAGAAAACATCCTATAGTCTCCACGCAAAAGCTATTAGAACTAATAAATAAATTTAGAAAGTTAGCAGGATTTAAGATTAGTCTGCAAAAATCTGTTGCATTTCTTTACACTAGCAATGAAATATCAGAAAATGAAAATATAAAAACAATATCATTTAAGGTCATATCAAAAATGTTTAGAAATGATCTAAACCCAGAAGGTGAAAGTTATAAAATACTCAAAGAAATTGAAGAGAATTCAAAGAAATGGAAATATATCTCATGCTCGTATGTTGGAAGAATCAATGTGTTAAAATGGCCACATTATGCAAAGTTATCTATAGATTTAATACAGTCCCTCTCAAAGTACCCCTGACGCTTTTCACAGAACTAGAGCAAATAATCCTAAAATTTCTATGAAGCCACAAAAGACCCTAGATTGCCAAAGCAATTCTGAGAGAAAAGAAAAAAAGCTGGAGGCATAACCTTTCCAGAATTCACACTATACTAAAAAATTACAGGAACCCAAACATTGTGGTATTGGCACAGAAACAGACATATAGATCAATGAAACAGAATAGAGAGCCAAGAAATAAACCCACACACCTATGGTCAGTTCATCTAAGACAAGGTAGGCAAGAATATACAATGGAGAAAAGACAGTCTCTCCAACAAATGGTTTTACAGTTTAATGTGAATCAGTGAAATTAGAACATGTTATCATAGCATATGCAAAAATATACTCAAAATGGCATAAAGGCCTAAATATTTTTAAGGAATGACACCATACAACTCCTAGAAAAGAACATAGGCAAAACATGCTCAGATATAAATCTTAGCAACATTTTCTTAGATCAGTCTCCTAATACAAATGGAATAAAAGCAAAAATAAATGAGTTGGACCTAATGAAACTTAAAATCTTTTGCACAGAAATGAGAACCATCAAGAAAGAGAAAGCTGTGAAATGGAAGAGAATATTTGCAAATGATGCAACCAATGATGGATTAATTTCCAAAATACACAAGCAGTACATACAACTCAACATTGAAAAAACAAACAACACAATCAATAAATGGACAAAAGACCCAAATAGACATTTCTCTGAGGAAGACATATAGATGGCCATCAGGGACATGAAAAGATGCTCAACATTGCTCATTATTAGAGAAATGCAAATCAAAACCACAGTGAGACATGACCTTACACTGGTCAAAATGGCTATCATCAAAATCTACAAATAACATGCTAAAGAAGGTGTGGAGAAAAGGGAACCTTCAAACTCTGTTGGTGAGAATGTAAACTGGCTCAGCCACTGTTGAAAATATGAATCAGGTTCCTCAGAAAAATAAATGTAGAACTACTATATGACCCAGCAACCCTATACCTGGCTATATTATCCAGAAAAGACAAAAACTCTAATTTGAAAAAGTACATACACTCCAATGTTCATAGAGGCACTATTTAAACAAAAGCCACTACATTAAAAAAAAAAAATCCAAATGCCCATCAACAGAAGATTGGTTTAAGAAGGTATAGTGTAGTGTGTGTGTATGCTTCCCACGTCACTTGGTGGGCAAAGAGTCCACCTGCAACACAGGAGACACAGGTTTGACCCCTGGGTTGGGAAGATTCCCTGGAGGAGGGCATGACAACCCACTCCAGCATGCATGTATGCTAAGTCACTTCAGTAGTGTCAGACTCTTTGCAACCCTATGGACTGTAGCTTGCCAGGCCCCTTTGTCTTGGGATTCTCCAGGCAAGAATTCTGAAGTGGCAAGCATGTTCTTTACTATTAGCACCACCTGGGAAGACTATACATATGTGAATATACATACATACATATATTGTTTTACTAACGTGTGAGATGTGGAGAAGGAAATGGCAACCCACTCCAGTATTCTTGCTTGGAGAATCCCATGGACTGAGGAGCTTGGTGGGCTGCAGTCCACGGGGTCACAAAGAGTCGGACACGACTGAGTGACTTTACTTACTTAACGTGTGAGGTGAGTGCAATACTGTGGTAGTTTCAGCATTCTTTGGCATTGCCTTCCTTTGGGATTGGAATGAAAACTGGCCACTGCTGCATTTTCCAAATTTGCTGTCATATTGAATGCAGCACTTTCACAGCATCATCTTTCAGGATTTAAATAGCTCAACTGGAATTCTATCACCTCCACTGGCTTTGTTCATAGTGATGCTTCCTAAGGCCCACTTCACTTCACATTCCAGGATGTCTGGCTCTAGGTGAGTGATCACACTATCGTGATTATCTGAGTCATGAAGATCTTTTTTTGGAAAGTTCTTGCCACCTCTTCTTAATATCTTCTGCTTCTGTTAGGTCCATACCATTTCTGCCCTTTATTGAGCCCATCTTTGCATGAAATGTTCCCTTGGTATCTCTAATTTTCTTGAAGAGATCTCTAGTCTTTCCCATTGTATTGTTTTCCTCTATTTCTTTGCACTGATCACTGAGGAAGGCTTTCTTATCTCTCCTGGAACTCTGCATTCAAATGAGTATATCTTTCCTTTTCTCCTTTGCATTTCACTTCTCTTCTTTTCACAGCTAGTTGTAAGGCCTCTTCAGACATTTTGCTTTTTTGCTTTTTTTGGGGAGATGGTCTTACTCTCTGTCTCCTGTACAATATCATGAACCTTGGTCCATAGTTCATCAGACACTCTATCAGATCTAGTCCCTTAAATTTATTTCTCATTTCCACTGTATAATCATAAGGGATTGGATTTAAGCCATACCTGAATTGTCTAGTGGTTTTCCCTACAGGCTTCAACAATACGTGAACTGTGAAATTCCAGATGTTCAAGCTTGTTTTGGAAAAGGCAGAAGAACCAGAGATCAAATTCCCAACATCTGTTGGATCATTGAAAAAGCAAGAGAGTTCCAGAAAAACATCTGTTTCTGCTTTATTAGCTATGCCAAAACCTTTGACTGTGTGGATCACAATAAACTGTGGAAAATTCTGAAAGAGATGCGAATACCAGACCACCAAATCTGCCTCTTGAGAAACCTACATGCAGGTCAGGAAGGAACAGTTAGAACTGGATATGGAAAAACAGACTGGTTCCAAATAGGAAAAGGAGAACGTCAAGGCTGTATATTGACACCCTGCTCATTTAACGTCTATGTAGAGTACATCATGAGAAACGCTGGGCTGGAAGAAACACAAGCTGGAATCAAGTTTGCCAGGAGAAATATCAATAACCTCAGATATGCAGATGACACCACCCTTACAGCAGAAAGTGAAGAGGAACTAAAAAGCCTCTTGATGAAAGTGAAAGAGGAGAGTGAAATATTTGGCTTAAAGCTCAACAAGCTCAACATTCAGAAAACAAAGATCATGGCATCCAGTCCCATCACTTCATGGGAAATAGATGGGGAAACAGTGGAAACAGTGTCACACTTTATTTTGGGGGGCTCCAAAATTTCTGCAGAGGGCGACTGCAGCCATGAATTTAAAAGACGCTTGCTCCTTGGAAGAAAAGTTATGGCCAACCTCAGTTCAGTTCAGTTCAGTCGCTCAGTCGTGTCCGACGCTTTGCGACCCCATGAATCGCAGCACGCCAGGCCTCCCTATCCATCACCATCTCCCGGAGTTCACTCAGACTCACGTCCATCGAGTCCGTGATGCCATCCAGCCATCTCATCCTCGGTCGTCCCCTTCTCCTCCTGCCCCCAATCCCTCCCAGCATCAGAGTCTTTTCCAATGAGTCAACTCTTCGCATGAGGTGGCCAAAGTACTGGAGTTTCAGCTTTAGCATCATTCCTTCCAAAGAAATCCCAGGGTTGATCTCCTTCAGAATGGACTGGTTGGATCTCCTTGCAGTCCAAGGGACTCTCAAGAGTCTTCTCCAACACCACAGTTCAAAAGCATCGATTCTTCGGCGCTCAGCTTTCTTCACAGTCCAACTTTCACATCCATACATGACCACAGGAAAAACCATAGCCTTGACTAGGCGGACCTTAGTCGGCAAAGTAATGTCTCTGCTTTTGAATATACTATCCAGGTTGGTCATAACTTTTCTTCCAAGGAGTAAGCGTCTTTTAATTTCATGGCTGCAGTCACCATCTGCAGTGATTTTGGAGCCCAAAAAAATAAAGTCTGACACTGTTTCCACTGTTTCCCCATCTATTTCCCATGAAGTGATGGGACCGGATGCCATGATCTTCGTTTTCTGAATGTTGAGCTTTAAGCCAACTTTTTCGCTCTCCTCCTTCACTTTCATCAAGAGGCTTTTTAGCTCCTCCTCACTTTCTGCCATAAGGGTGGTGTCATCAGCATATCTGAGGTTATTGATATTTCTCCCGGCAATCTTGATTCCAGCTTGTGTTTCTTCCAGTCCAGCGTTTCTCATGATGTACTCTGCATATAAGTTAAATAAGCAGGGAGACAATATACAGCCTTGACGTACTCCTTTTCCTATTTGGAACCAGTCTGTTGTTCCATGTCCAGTTCTAACTGTTGCTTCCTGACCTGCATACAGATTTCTCAAGAGGCAGGTTAGGTGGTCTGGTATTCCCATCTCTTTCAGAATTTTCCACAGTTTATTGTGATCCACACAGTCAAAGGCTTTGGCATAGTCAATAAAGCAGAAATAGATGTTTTTCTGGAACTCTCTTGCTTTTTCCATGATCCAGCGGATGTTGGCAATTTGATCTCTGGTTCCTCTGCCTGTTCTAAAACCAGCTTGAACATCAGGGAGTTCACGGTTCACATATTGCTGAAGCCTGGCTTGGAGAATTTTGAGCATTACTTTACTAGCGTGTGAGATGAGTGCAATTGTGCGGTAGTTTGAGCATTCTTTGGCATTGCCTTTCTTTGGAATTGGAATGAAAACTGACCTTTTCCAGTCCTGTGGCCACTGCTGAGTTTTCCAAATTTGCTGGCATATTGAGTGCAGCACTTTCACAGCATCATCTTCCAGGATTTGAAACAGCTCAACGGGAATTCCATCACCTCCACTAGCTTTGTTCTTAGTGATGCTTTCTAAGGCCCACTTGACTTCACATTCCAAGATGTCTGGCTCTAGATTAGTGATCACATCCTCATGATTATCTGGGTCGTGAAGATCTTTTCTGTACAGTTCTTCTGTGTATTCTTGCCACCTCTTCTTAATATCTTCTGCTTCTGTTAGGTCCATACCATTTCTATCCTTTATCGAGCCCATCTTTGCATGAAATGTTCCCTTGGTATCTCCAATTCTCTTGAAGAGATCTCTAGTCTTTCCCATTCTGTTGTTTTCCTCTATCTCTTTGCATTGATTGCTGAAGAAGGCTTTCTTATCTCTTCTTGCTATTCTTTGGAACTCTGCATTCAGATGCTTATATCTTTTCTTTTCTCCTTTGCTTTTCGCCTCTCTTCTTTTCAGTGCTATTTGTAAGGCTTCTCCAGACAGCCATTTTGCTTTTTTGCATTTCTTTTCCATGGGGATGGTCTTGATCCCTGTCTCCTGTACAATGTCACGAACCTCATTCCATAGTTCATCAGGAACTCTGTCTATCAGATCTAGGCCCTTAAATCTATTTCTCACTTCCACTGTATAATCATAAGGGATTTGATTTAGGTCATACCTGAATGGTCTAGTGGTTTTCCCTACTTTCTTCAATTTAAGTCTGAATTTGGAAATAAGGAGTTCATGATCTGAGCCACAGTCAGCTCCTGGTCTTGTTTTGTTGACTGTATAGAGCTTCTCCATCTTTGGCTGCAAAGAATATAATCAATCTGATTTCGGTGTTGACCATCTGGTGATGTCCATGTGTAGAGTCTTCTCTTGTGTTGCTGGAAGAGGGTGTTTACATATTAAAAAACAGAGATATTACTTTGCCAACAAAGGTCCATCTAGTCAAGGCTATGGTTTTTCCAGTGGTCATGTATGGATGTGAGAGTTGGACTGTGAAGAAAGCTGAGCACCAAAAATTGATACTTTTGAACTGTGGTGTTGGAAAAGACTCTTGGGAGTCCCTTGGACTGCAAGGAGATACAACCAGTCTATCCTAAAAGAGATCAGTCCTGTGTGTTCATTGGAAAGCCTGATGTTGAAGCTGAAACTCCCAATACGTTGGCCACGTGATGCAAGAATTGACTCATTTTAAAAGACCCTGATGCTGGAAAAAATTGAAAGTGGGAGGAGAAGGGGACGACAGAGTATGAGATGGTTGGATGGCTTCACCGACTCAATGGACATGAGTTTGAGTAAACTCCCATAGTTGGTGATGGATAGGGAGGCCTAGCGTGCTGCAGTCCATGGGATCACAAAGAGTCTTACATGACTGAGCGACTGAACTGAACTAATATACATATATACTATAGACTATACTATGTATATACTATACTATGTATATGTATATAGTCTATACTTTACACATATGTATATAGAATATACATATATATGTGATTATTTTTCAGCCATAAAAAATGAAATATTGCCATTTTCAGCAGTGTGCATGGGCCTAGAATATGTACTTAATGACGTAAATCAGACAAAGACAAATATATGGTATCACTATATGTGGAACCTAAAAAATAATTTAAAAAGTATCTATATACAAAACAGAAACAGACTCATAGACATAGAATACAAACTCATGTTTACTAAAGGGGAAAGTATATGAGAGGGTTAATTTAGATTTATGGTATTAACAGATATAAGCTACTATGCATCAAATAGATAAGAAACATGGATCTATATAGCACAGGGAATTATATTAATTATCTTGTAATAACCTGAAATGGAAAATAATCTTGTAAGAAATATACATGTATAAATAAAACTTCAAATATTTAATATGTATACAAGTATGTGTATTATGTATCATATTGTGTCAGTTTCAGGTGTTCACTAAAATGATTCAGTTCATTTTACTTTACACCTAAAACTAACACAACACTGTAAATACTTAATAAAAGAAAAGCTTCCCCCTATGTTTTCTTCTAGTATCTTTTTAGTTTCTGGTCTTACATTTAGGACATAAATTCATTTTGAGATTATTTTTGTATATGATATAAGGGTCCAGTTTCATTCTTCCACATGTGGATATCGAGTTTTCCTTGTCCATTTATTGAAGATATTATTCTCCCTTCATTTGCTATAGACATCTTGTTGACTATAGATGCATGTATTTCTATGTGATCTCTCCCTTCGTTTTGTCTGTAAATCGGTTTTAACATCAGTACTTCATTAATGCAGCTTTGTAACCTGTATATATATCAGGACTTTCAATGCTTCCAAGCTTACCCTTTTTTATTAAAATTGCTTTGACTATTCAGGGTCTTTTGCTGTTACACATGAACTTTAGAATTATTTTTTTTAATTACTGTAAAAACCACCATTGGAGTTTTGATAGGAGTCACATTGAATCTGTGGTTGAATTGCATCTGTAGGTCATTTTGGGTATTATGGATATTTTAACAATGTTAATTTTCCCAACCCATGAACATGAGATATCTTTCCATTCACCTATGCCTTCTTTAATTTCCTTCATCAGTGTTTTATAATTTTCTGTGCACAAGTCTTTAACCTCATTAGTTAAATTTATTCCTATTATATTCTTTTTGTAGTTATTATGAATTGTCTTGTTTCCTTGATTTCTGTTTCAGATACTTTGTTGTTTGTGTTTAGAAATGTGAGTTGTTTTCATATTTTAATTTTGTATATTAAAGGTTAACAGAACTCTTTAATTAGTTCTAAATGCTTTAGTTTTTTGTTTGTTTAAAATTTGTGGTTGTTTATGTATATGATCTTATCATCTGCAAATTAAGGTAACTTTATTTCTTCCTTTCTGGCTTGGGTGCCTTGAAATGTAGTTGACTTACAATGTTGAATTAATTTATTTTGTACAACAAAGTGATTCAGTTGTGTGTGTGTATGTGTGTCTGTATGTGTGTGTGTGTGTGTGTATACACATATTCTTTTTATATTTTCCATTATGGTTTATCACAGGATATTGACTTTAGTTATCTGTGCTTATAGTAGGGCCTGTTGTTTATCCATTCTGCATATAATAGTTTACATCTGCTGACTGTAAGTTCTCTATGCATCCCTCTCCCACACCCCCCTTCCTTTTGGCCGTAAGTCTGTGAATCTTTTTCTCTTTCATAGATAGGCTCATTTGTGACACATTTTAGGTTCCACATATAGATGATATTATATAGTATTTGTCTTTCTCTTTCTGACTTACTTCACTTAGTATGATAATCTCCAGATCCATCCATGTTGCTGCAAATGGCAGTTTCATTATTTTTATGGATTAGTAATCCATTGCATATGTGTGAAGTGAAGTGAAGTGAAGTGAAAGTTGCTCAGTCGTGTCCAACTCTTTGCAACCTTGTGGATTTATACAGTCCATTTAATTCTCCAGGCCAGAATGCTGGAGTGGGTAGCCTATCCTTTCTCCAGGGGATCTTCCTGACGCAGGAATTGAACTGGGATCTCCTGCATTGCAGGCAGATTCTTTACCAACTGAGCTATCAGGGAAGCCTGATATATGTACATCTTCTTTATCCATTCATCTGTCAATGGACATTTAGGTTATTTCCATGCCTTGGCTATTGTGAATAGTGTTGCTATGAAAACAGGGGTGCATGTATCTTTTTGAATTATCATTTTGTCTGGATATATGCCAAAGAGTGGGATTTCTAGATCATATGGCAACACTACTTTTAGTTTTTTAAAGAACCTCCATACTGTTTTCAATAGTGGCTGTAATAACTTACATTCCCACAACAGTGTAGAAGGGTTCTCTTTCCTCCACATCCTCTCCACCATCTGTTGTTTGTAGATTTTTGATGATGGCTGTTTTGATTGGGGTGAGGTGATACCTCATTGTAGTTTTGATTTTCATTTCTCTGATAGTTCTGTTGAGAATCTTGCTGCTGCTAAGTCACTTCAGTTGTGTCCGACTCTGTGTGACCCTATAGACGGCAGCCCACCAGGCTCCCCCGTCCCAGGGATTCTCCAGGCAAGAACACTGGAGTAGGTTGCCATTTCCTTCTCCAATGCATGAAAGTGAAAAGTGAAAGTGAAGTCGCTCAGTCATGTCCAAATGTTCGCGACCCCGTGGACTGCAGCCTACCAGGCTCCCCCGTCCATGGGATTTTCCAGGCAAGAGTACTGGAGTGGGGTGCTATTGTCTTCTGCCTTGGTTACCTTTTATTTCCTTTTCTTATGTAATGCTCTAGCTGTGAATTCCAGTATTATGTTGAAAAGAAATGGGAAGATTCAGCAGCCTTACCTTGCCCTGGATCTTAGGGCATAGCTTTAACTTTGTTCCTATTGGTTATTATGTCACCTGTTATCACATATAAATTGTATTAAGTTCCTATATAACTGTTCTGTTGAACATTTTAATTATGAATGGATTTTGAACTTTTTCTTTATTACAGGATAATTTATTTACAATGATGTGGTGATCTCTGTCTTATATCAAAGTGAATCAGTCATAATTATATATATATAATTATGACTGATTTATATATAAATAGCCCCTCCCTCTTGAGCCCTCCTTTCCTTACCCTTTCACCCCCTCTAGGTAATAACAGAACACAAGGTAGGGTTCCCTGTGTTATGTAGCATCTTCCTGCTATACATCTGTTTTACACATGATACTGTATATGTTGTTGTTGTTCAGTCACTCAGTCATGTCCAACTCTTTGTGACCTCATGGACTGCAGCATTCCAGGCTTCTCTGTCCTTCACCATCTCCCAAAACTTGCTCAAACTCATGTCCATTGAGTAGATGTTGCCATCCAACCATCTCATCCTCGGTCATCCCATTCTCCTCCTGCCCTCAATCTTTCCCTGTATCAGGGACTTTTCCAATGAGTCCTCTCTTCATATCAGGTGGCCAAAATATTGGAGTTTCAGCATCAGTCCCTCCAATGAATATGCAGGGTTGATTTTTTTTTTAGAATTGACTGGTTTGATCTCCTTGCTGTCCAAGGGACTCTCAAGAGTATTCTCCAACACCTCAGTTTGAAAGCATCAATTCTTTGGTACTCAGCCCTTTTTATGCTCCAACACTCACATCCATATATGACTACTGGATAAACCACAGCTTTGACTATACAGACTTTTCTTGGCAAAGTAATGTCTCTGCTTTTAAATATGCTGTCTAGGTTTGTCATTGCCTTCCTTCCAAGGAAGAAGTGTCTTTTAATTTCATGGCTGCTCTCACCATCTGCAGTGAGTTTGAAACCCAAGAAAATAAAGTCTGTCACTGTTTCCATTGTTTCCCAATCTATTTGCCGTGAAGTGATGGGACCAGATGCCATGATCTTTGTTTTTTGAATGTTGAGTTTTAAGCCAGCTTATTCACTCTCCTCTTTACCTTCATCAAGAGACTCTTTAGTTCCTCTTCACTTTCTCCCATAAGGGTAATGTCTTCTGAATATCTGAAGTAATTGTTATTTCTCCCAGCAATCTTGATTCTATCTTCTGCTTCATCCAGCCCATATATGTCAATGGTAGTTTATCAATCTCTCCTAGCTTCTCCTTCCCACACTGTGTCCACAAGTTAATTCTCTATATCTACATATCCATTTTTTATCTGTAAATAGGTTCATCAGTAACATTTTTCTAGATTTCATATATATGCATTAATAATCCCCTGGAGGAAGATATTGCAACCCGCTCCAGTATGCTTGCCTGGAGAATCCCATGGACAGAGGAGCCTGGTAGGCTATAGTCCATAGGGTCTCACAGAGTCAGACATGACAGAATGACTCAACATGCATGCATGGATGATATTTTATCTCTTTCTGACTTACTTCACTCTGTATAACAGGCTCTAGGTTCATCGACCTCACTGAAACTGACTCAAATTTGTTCCTTATTATGACTGAGTAATATTCTATTGTGTATATGTACCACAACTTCTTCATGGACATCTAGGTTGCTTCCATATCCTGGTTATTTTAAATAGTGCTGCAATGAACACTGGGGTACATATGTATCTTTTTGAAATTGGCTTTCTCAGGGTATATGCCTAGTAGTGTGATTGCTCAAGTAATGAGGTAGTTTTATTTCTAGTGTGTTAAGGAATCCCCATAGTGTTCTCCATATTGGTTGTACCGATTTACATTCCCACGAACAATGCAGGAGGGTTCCCGTTTAATCACAGGCTCTCCAGCATTTGGTAGCTTTATTTTTTTTACCATGACCATTCTGACTGGTGTGAAATGATACCTCATTGTAGTTTTGATTTGCATTTCTCTAATAAAGAGTGATGCTGAGCATCTTTACATGTTTTTTCTTGGCTATATGTATGTCTTCTTTGCAGAAATGTCTTTTTATGTCACTTTTTATTGGACTGTTGGTTTTCTGATATTGAGCTTATGTGCTGCTTATACATGTTTGGAAATTAATTATTGGTTAATTGTTTCATTTGTGATTATTTTCTCCCATTCTGAGGGTTGTCTTTTCATCTTGTTTAGTGTTTCCTTTACTGTGAAAAGCTTTTAAGTTTAATTATGTCCCATTTGTTTGTTTTTGCTTTATTTCCATTACTCTAAGAGGTGGGCCATAGAGGATCTTCCTGTGATTATATCAAAGAGTATACTGCCTATGATTTTTGATCTAAGAGCTTTGTAGTTTCTGGCCTTACATTTAGGTTGTTAATCCATTTGAGTTTATTTTCGTGTATGGTATTAGGAAGTGTTCTAATTTCATTCTTTTACATGTCATTGTCCAGTTTTCCTAGTACCATTTATTGAAGAGACTGTCTTTTCTCCATTGTATATTCTTGCCTCCTTT